>ONZH01006207.1:0-199237 GCA_900303285.1 Rhinella marina
GCGAAACCTCCTTCCCCCCAGCCTGCCCCCCACCTACAGGCCCTCTCTACAAACAATTTACCCGGATAGGGACGTATTAGATATTGTACTGATGTTTTTTTTGTTTCTTCTTTTAATTGCCTCCTGACCTGTGATAGGCAGCGCATGGACACGTCCCCTTAGCTGCAGTTGGAAAGACACTCCCCTGGCCAGAGCAAGCTCTTTTTCCGTTTTCCGTGGTCGAAAAATCCATAAAATCTAAGGTCCCAAGATAGGGGACGTATACGGTATTAAACTGAGAAGAATCGATACTGCACCGGCTGATGCTAGAGTATTTCCAAATGCATTCCGGCTGTTGTCACCACCACACACGCTAGCCCAGGGGGCACTCCTCTGGCTCTTCCAGCGAAACCTCCTTCCCCCCAGCCTGCCACCCCACCTACAGGCCCTCTCTCCAAACAATTTACTTCTTTGTCCTATCTTTCTCTCTCTCTCTACAAACTATTTTTCCGGATAGCTGCCATATACGGTATTAAACTGAGTAGTATACATAGAACACATACCACACTTGATCAATCTCATAATTTACGACTGTACCGGTTGATGCTAAATTTTTAAGTTGGGGTCCTGCGTCGTCATTCTAACTACATCCGGCTGTTGTCACCACCACACACGCTAGCCCAGGGGGCACTCCTCTGGCTCTTCCAGCTCAACCTCCTTCCCCCCAGCCTGCCACCCCACCTACAGGCCCTCTCTCCAAACAATTTACGTCTTTGTCCTATCTTTCTCTCTCTCCAAACTATTTTTCCGGATAGCTGCCATATACGGTATTAAACTGAGTAGTATACATAGAAGACATACCACACTTGATCAATCTCATAATTTACGACTGTACCGGTTGATGCTAAATTTTTAAGTTGGGGTCCTGCGTCGTCATTCTAACTACACCCGGCTGTTGTCACCACCACACACGCTAGCCCAGGGGGCACTCCTCTGGCTCTTCCAGCGAAACCTCCTTTCCCCCAGCCTGCCCCCCACCTACAGGCCCTCTCTACAAACAATTTACCCGGATAGGGGACGTCTTAGATATTGTACAGATTTTTGTTTGGTTCTTCTTTTATTTCCCTCCTGACCTGTGATAGGCAGAGCATGGACACTTCCCTTAGCTGCAGTGGGAAAGACACTCCCCTGGCCAGAGCAAGCTCTTTTTCCATTTTCCGTGGTCGAAAAATCCATAAATATAAGGTCCCAAGATAGGGGACGTATACGGTATTAAACTGAGAAGAATCGATACCGCACCGGTTGATGCAACAGTTTTTCAAAATCCATTCCGGCTGTTGTCACCACCACACATGCTAGCCCAGGGGGCACTCCCCTGGCTCTTCCAGCGAAACCTCCTTCCCCCCACCTACAGGCCCTCTCTCCAAACAATTTACCCGGGTAGGGGGACGTATTAAGGTCCTTTTACACGGGCCGATTATCGGCTGAAAAAGCGTTCCTAGGAACGCTAGTGCCGATAATCGGCCCGTGTAAAAGTGGCCCTAATCAGCCGACGAACGAGCAAAACGCTCGTTCGTCGGCTGATTGGATCTTTTGGTTTGTACAAAAGATCCAATCTGTCGGGCGCACATCACCCTGTGTAAACAGGCGATGTGCGCCAGACAGTATGGAGCTTCCCAGCCGCACGAGTGATACAGCGATCACTCGTGCGGCCCGGCGTAAAGGCTCCCTGCATGAGCGCCGATCAGCGGGCAGGGAGACACATCGGCCCGTCTAAAAGGGCCTTTAGATATTGTACTGATTTATTTTTTAGATGCTTGGGAAGCAGCTATGCTCACCACTACACATCCAACAGCCACAGCAACTAATAAGAACAGATACTAAACTTGATTTTAGCTGCAGTGCCAGCATGAGCAGTGGTGTCACCTGCAGGCGGTTATGGACCTTCGTTGCACCTAGTTGGGTGCTTCCCTAACATGTGATGGGTATTTGCATCGCCTTTCTTGGTCTGGGTGAGCACAATTGCCATGAGGATAACCACCAGGCTGTTGCCTGAGAATTTAGGGGAAATGGTGAGATTAAGCAGCCTCAGAGGCATCCATGCATGCTGCCCCTGCTGTTTCCTGTCCATTTCCGTGGTGTTTCCATCATTTTCTGAGGTTTCCAGGTTTTCACCCAGCCTTCCCTAGGCAGAGCCTTGGTCCCCTGCAAAAAATGCTCGAGTCTCCCATTGACTTCAATGGGGTTCGTTACTCGAAACGAGCACCCGAGCATCGGGAAAAGTTCGACTCGAATAACGAGCACCCGAGCACTTTAGTGCTCGCTCATCTCTAAACATAATGTTTACACAGTCTACTTATCAATAACATGTTGGGTTGCATGATCCTAGTGCTTGAAAATATTACACTTCTGTGAATTAGGGGTTTGTACTTACTGGACACCCATAATGAGTGGTCTTCCCAAGGTCCTGGGGAAAACTCCAGATCATCCTGACGGTTGAAGCTACAAAAGATAAAGCATAAATTTAGCTTATATTTTGAAGACAGAAGTTCCACCCATTACACTTTTGATTTTACCTACCTTCTACCTCTTCAATTTGCCTGGGGGGTGTTGGAGGGGCAGGTGGGCTCCTCACTGGCTGGGGCATAGGATGGTCAGAGGAGCTCCTCTGTGGTGCATTAAATAATGGCATTACATTCAACTCAAATGACAGTTGTAACTTCTGATGTTGATACATCTGAATAGTTTGGGGCTGGATCCCATTCCTAACCACTAGTGCTCTTATATCACTGCTGCTGCACTCCCACATAGCCTGGAATAAAAATAAATTAAATATGTTTACACTTACTAGAAAGTAATTCAGGGGCCGTCCGGGCACAACTCTGCCGGCGACGTTCATGACGTCTCTGCAACATAACACAATTGTTATGATGACCGTTTTAATACTAACACTGTATACTACTATGAAGATATTATGGGTGAGAGGAGGGCAATATGATGTGGAGTGGGCATTTCATGTGAAGGGAACATAGAATATCTGGGGTGCATACTTGATGAAGGGAGCATCTGTTGGGAGGGGTGGGGGGGTTGAATGATAAAAGATGTCTGTGTGTCACATACTGCAGGTACAAACATAACAAATATAAATACAGCACATACAATGCACTAGTATACCATAGCTCCAGTCCCAACCCTTTCCAGATTCGGCAGGACAGTCAGGATTTTAGCGGCTGTGTCCGGGAACGGGTGGCTATGTCCCGTGGTCAGCTGTCTTTGCATCCATAGGAAGCTGAGACAGGTGACAGTAAGCAGGGAGCAGTCCCTTCACCTTCCCCAACGTCCAGTATAATGTCTCCTTGTGGCCCCCATACAGTATAATGTCTCCTTGTGGCCGCCCCCATACAGTATAATGTTTTCTCCTTGTGGCCCCAAGTGTTTTTTTCTTCTAAATGGGTATTTATCGCGATAAATTTCTTAATATCGTTATCGTGGGAATATATTTTAAATCACCCACTCCAGACACATTAGCTGCAGCATAAGCACGTCTTTGTGTCTGTGTGTAGGAGAAGGAAGCGCTAACTATGAAGGGGCATATATCTAAGGGTACTTTCTTTCACACTAGTGCATTTCCCTGATACAAACGAGAGAACGGCCAGCCCCTTTAACAATAATGGAGGACGGCGCTGATCTGGCCACAACACCGGCAATTGGCAGAACAAATACTGCAGAACAGCCTGCCGAATCAGGGGCACGTATCTGAGAATACCTTCACTTGTTTGAGTGGAGTTAGAGGCGTGGCCTAGCATGAAAGAAAATTGCTGCAGCGCACCACGCACGCCCACGTTGTCCTTCTATACGGTTTTTATTATTGGCACTGGTACATATACAATACAGTACACTAATTTTTTTAACATGTTTTTACTTTTCATATATTTTATTACTCACCCTGTCGTATCTCGTCCCGGATCTGATTAAGCCGCTCTGGGCACTTTAATTTTAGATCCGACCATTTCCTCTGGATCTGGCCTTGGGTCCGCACGGTGTGGAAACGATGGCGCAAGCCTCGGATCACCTGCTGGATTATATCTCTTTTATCCTGATATCGTACTCCAGTCTGTCCATCTTTTGGACCAGATACTTGAGCTCTTCAGTGCTGAAAGCACAGGAACGCCTGCTTGCCATCTTGAGTCTATGCCTCTGAAGACTGTACGCCGCGGCCTAGCATAGTGCGTGCATTCGCGAGACTTGAATTCGTACGCAACAGTGTATAGAGTAAAAGAGTATAGTAGCATATAGTAGCAATAGCGTACGCTTTATCGGACAAGGTCCTGTCGCTCCTTGCACTGTCTCTGCCTGCTCCACGCATGCTGCCCCTGGTGTTCCCTATCCATTTCCGTGGTGTTTCCATCACTTTCAGAGGTTTTCAGGTGTATAGGCAACATTGCATGCAAATAACTTTGGTCCACTGCAAAAATGCTCGTATCTCCCATTGACTTCCATAGGATTCGTTATTACGTACGAATATACGAATATTTTGAAAAATTTGTTCTGAGTACCGAGCACACAAATATTTTAGTATTCGCTCATCTCTATTAGTAATGCTTTGCAATATAGAGAAGATGAGGCACTTACACAGTCCTCGGGACCTTCATCACCTTCCTGATCCGTAAATACAGAATGTAGACAGATATGTTTTCTGTAGTCTATCATATTGTGCAGTGTGGAAGGAAATGATGGTTTGACGTAAAATCTGATTATCTGTTGATATCACTTACACAGAATCCGGTGATCTGTAGTCCTTGAAGCCTCACCTGTTTAAATTAATGTAACCTTATGCCAGAACACATAATGAAAATGCCAACAGATGATATATATTCTTGATAGGGTCGCTAATAGACTGTGTGTTAAGATTTAATCTTGGAGACTGTTGCTGTATGGGGATAGCTTATATACAAATATTCATCATTATTGGATGCTTTATTAGCAGCTTTATAGGATATGTATACAATATACATATGAAGCAGATGTGGATCTGCTGAGTCACTTGAACAAATTTGGCTTGGAGCTACTCCAAAGTGTGTTATCCGAGTAGCCCCCTTTTGGTCGTCACCCTTTAACCCCTGAACAGGGATCTGGACTTCACTGCAGGGGAACTACCAGGCTGCTTCCTGTTTAATTAGTCTCTGTTCAAGTGATTGCAGACCCACAGGGGTCGAGACATCAGTCCAGAGCACCAAGGGATCAGGCAGAACCATAGTCAGGGACAAGTTGAAGTCAGGGAAGGCAGAGTTTGTGGAATCCAATAAACAGTCCGAGGTCATGGTGGGATGCTTGGGGTCGGTACAGAGATCAGGTGGAGGTCATCTCAGACAACGAAGGGTCAAATCCAAAAGCCAGGCAGAATTCGGTACATGGAACAGACAAACAGGCAAATGGCACACTTTGGTAAGCAGGGACGGGCTGGCCATAGACCCTGCTGGGAAGGTTCACTTTGAGCCAATGCCTGAACCCCCCTCAAGACTGTCAACATAACTGCCTAGTAGGCCTGAGCCTATGAGGAAGTAATTTGGTGTGGGTGACCTACTATGCCAGGAAGCAGACAGAGAATTGGGGTGTATTAGCTGTTTTTTTTTCTGGCTACTTGGGGAACATAGGGTACATTACTGGGGGCACTGGGGAAGACATAACTGGGGGCACTATAAGGACATTAGTGGAGGCACTATAGGGGATATTACTGGGGGCACTGTGGGAAACATTACTGAGTGAACTGGATATTACTAGGGGTACCGTGGAGGACATTATTGCAAGCGCTATAGGGATGTTACTGGGGGCACTTTAGAGGGACATTACTGAGGTCACTGTGGGAGACATATATGGGGGCACTCTAGGGACATTACTGGGATCTATAGAGGTATTAATATTACTGGAGGCACAATAGGAGGCATTATTACTGGGGCCACTGTAGGGGACAGTATTAATAATGGAGGCCCTATGAGGGCATTATTAGTACTGGAGAAAAATTGGGTGCATTATTATTGTTGGAAGCATTATGGGGAACTTTATTAATATATGATGGGGACATTATTATTGCTTCTTGAGACACTATAGGGGGAATTATTATTTTCTTGGGGCACTATGTAGGGTTGGGCGGTTTACCGGTATTAACGGTATACTGCGGTATTAAGAAACGGCGATATTGCAATATCGACATTTCTTAATTACCGCAGTATTTTTTGTGACGTCATAAGGGCAGTCATCCGGCTCAGTTCCTCCCTCCCCACTGTGATCCGGCTGCCACCAATGAGAGGTGAGGAGAGGCTGTGGCCATTGAGCCACCAATGAGAAACATAGTGAGGAGGAGGGCAGGGGCTGTGTCCGCTGCACCACCTTTGAATTTAATTAACCTCTTAATACAAGTATAGGCTGCAGGTGCCAGCCATATCACATGGCCAACACCCGGCCTCAATAACAGGAAGTGGCGATCCCGCGAACCGCGCCAATTAACCTCTCAGTTGCGGCACCTGGTTCAGCGAGATTCCAGTCATTGGGGACTGGTGCCGGCTATGTGATATTGTGGCACCTGCAGCCTATACTTGTATTAAGAGGTTAATTAAATTCATTGGTTGCGCAGTGCGCCTCCCCCCCCAGTATAATAAACATTGGTGGGGCAGTGCCTGATTGGTTACCATGGCAGCAAGGATGCTACTGAAGCCCTGGTTGCCATGGTAAGCTCCATGCTGCTGTGTGCACAAAGCACAGGGCAGCAGGGAGAGTGTGAAGTCCTATACATGGGACAAGGTTTCTAGCACCTAGCAGGTTTCTAGGGGGCTAATCGTTATTAAATAAAAAGTAAAAAACAGAACACCAAAATATTACTATTTTTAATCGCCCCCTTTCCCAATTTTACATATAAAAATATATAAACAATAAAAAAAACATATTACATATCGCTACGTCCGAAAAAGTACAAGCTTTTAAAGTATTGAAAAATCTATGCAGGGAGTGCTGTAACAGTTTTAAAAAAACACACTTTGCCATTTTTGTAGTCACCTTGTCCCCTCAAAAATTGGATAGGACTGGGCCGGACCTTCCATAAAATGCGGAATACACACATCTTTTTTGGGGTTTTATTTTTCTTTTGTGTGGTATCGAGTATTGCAATACTTTTTTATGGGACCAAATTGAATCAAAATTTTGATACTGTGACAACCCCAGTCACGGGGGCATGTCATATTAGGTCACAAAGAAATGGCATCTAGAGGCTGTAAACCTGGAGCCAGGAGGCCGGGGCTGAGATAACAGTTGCTGTGCTCTGGGGGCAGCTGAACGGAGAGGCCGGGGCTGAGGTAACAGTCACTGCGCTCTGGGGGCTGCTGTGCTGAGAGGCCAGGGCTGAGATAACAATCACTGCGCTCCGGAGGCTGCTGCGCGGAGAGGTCGGGGCTGATATAATAATCACTGCGCTCCGGGGGCTGCTGCGCAGAGAGGCTGGGCTGAGATAAAAGTTGCTGCGCTCTGGGGGCTGCTGCGCGGAGAGGCCGGGCTGAGATAACAGTCGCTGTGCTCTGGGGGCTGCTGCGCGGAGAGGCCGTGGCTGATATAACAATCATTGCACTCTGGGGACTGCTGTTGCTGCGTGGAGTGGCCGGGGCTGAGATAACAGTTGCTGTGCTCTGGGGAGCTGCTGCGTGGAGAGGCCGGGGCTGAGGTAACAGTCACTGAGCTCTGGGGGCTGCTGCGCAGAGAGGCAGGGCCTGATGGGGCCGCTGCGCGGAGAGGTTAGGGCTGAGGTAACAATCACTGTGCTGCGGGGGTTGCTGCGCGGAGAGGCCGGGGCTGAGAAAACAGTTGCTGCGCTCTGCGATTGAGGTAATATGGCTGCAGTGTCTAGGGACTAAGACCCATATGGGAAGCGCCGGTCTTTATTAAATGACCCTCAATATTTTTTTGGGCTGAAAAGCATGTTTATGATGCCAAGGTACCCTTCTGACAATGTGCACCTGTGATGAGCACACTCTGAACAACCCACTTATCAGGGTTTTCCACCAACATGTCTCGACCAGCTGCTCCGGTGACCCTGTTCTTGGTGGGGCAAATAAGAGATATTTGTGTACGGGGGCATCAAGGAGACATTATAATGTATAAGGGCAATAAGGAAACACGTGTACATGTTTTGAGTGTTTTTTTTTAATTCTAAATGGGCATTTATCGCAATATATATCATTATGGCGATAAATTTTTTAATATCATTATCGTGGGAATATTTTTTATATCGCCAAACGATAGCACTATGAGGACATTATTATTGCTCGAGGCAATATAGAAGGCATTTTTATTACTGAAGCTCAAAAGGGGGCATAATTATTTCTGGGGGCACAATAGGGGGCATTATTGTTACTGGGGGAATTATTGGGGCATTATTATTGCTGGGGGTAAAATAGGGAAATAATTATTGCTGAAGGCACTATAGGAGGCATTATTAATACTGAGGGGACAGTAGGGGGCTTCATTATTACTGATGGAATTATAGGGGCATTATTATTTACTGGGGAATTTATAGGGGTACTATAGGGGCATTATTATTACTGAGGAAACTACCCGGGGCATTATTATTACTGGAGCACTTCTTTGATTCAGTATAGTATTTGGGGGCATCAGGGAATGCAGAGGGCACAATATTGTGGGTGGCAGAAGGATGAATGTTTTAAGGCACCACGGTAGGGAGGATGAAGGTGTGTGACAAACTCTGCAAAGACAAGGCATTGCTAAAAGAAGTACTTTTCCTTAAAGAGAAGATGAGGAAAGAGAATATCTACATCAGAGGAGACATCACTGGATGCAATAATTATCTATTTGGTTCTGCCAGGGCAGCGTATTATGTTGCATTGTGGTTTTTAATTCTGGTGGGGCAGTATTTTGTGCTGCACTGTGATAATCACTTCTGGTGCAGTATTTTGCATTGCACATTAGTATTTGGTTCGGCTTAGGCAGTATTTTGGCTGCACCGTGGTATTTGGTTCTGCTGGGGTGGTATTTTATACTGTAGTGTGGTATTTCTGGCCCTGCTTACTTGTACGGCCACTTATAGTTATTTTTCTAGGGCCACTATAAATTCCCAGTCCACCCTGGTTTGCAGGACCCTAAAGTACTAGAACCTATAGCTCAGGCACTCTTCCCCAGGAAAGGCGCCTTAAATACCCAAGAGTGCCCATCCATAGGCTGGAGAAGATTAAAGTGTGCACGGTGGCCCTTTAAGAGCCAGTGCCCGTGTGCCCCATGGGCAGTGAGTGGCAAAGTTGACAGGAAGCAGACCTCAGCCTTCAGAAAGCAGATCAGAGCTACTCCAGCAGCTAAGTCTGCTAGGCAAGGGAACAGGGACACTGGCAGGTGTGGACCTCCAGAGACATGGTTCCTTACAGTTGGTGAGCAAAGCAGTGGCCATGCTCACTAGGAGGAGTGCAAAGATCACAATTACTGTATGAAGTACAAAATGTGGCGTTGTTACTTTGTAGAGCACAAGACACAGTACATTTGCTGTGTGTTACCATCTGGAACACTACCACTGTCTTGAGCACAATTTGGGGCACTATCCATTTAGCACTATTATTTTTGGGGGCACTGTCCAAATGACACTATTGTTTTTAGGGGTGCTGTCTGTGTGGCACTATTTTGTGGGGGGTAGCTATGGTTATGATATGACTGTGAAGTTCAGTATTTGAGAGCACTCTGCAACACAGCAGGTAAAGTAATAAGGTCATATGGGGCAGCAATATGCATAGAACTGTTGATAGCTAAAGGAAGGAGAGTTTGTGTATGCTGGGAAAAGGTAAGGAGGGTGCAAGGAAAGTGAAGACCCAGGAATGTCTTGGCATTAAAGGGGTTCTGTAGTTTTTCCGACACCTGGGACCCCTGCCGATCAGCTGTTTGAGAAGGCAGCGGCGCTGCAGGAGCGCCGCGGCCTTCTCTGTGTTTACCGCAGGCCAGTGACGTCACGACTAGTATCACTGGCCTGGGCGGGGCTAAGCTCTGTTCACATGAATGGAGCTTAGCCCCACCCAGGCCAGTGATACTAGTTGTGACGTCACTGTGCCTGCGGTAAACGCAGAGAAGGCCGCGGCGCTCCTGCAGCGCCGGCTCCCTTCTTCAAACAGCTGATCGGCGGGGGTCCCGGGTGTCGGACCCCCGCCGATCAGATGCTGATGATCTATCCAGAGGATAGATCATCAGTTTGAAAAAACTGCAGAACCCCTTTAAGCTCTGTAGATACAAGTTGTGGCGGGAAGAAGTCTTCATGGAGGTCTGGGCCAGATATAAAAGAATCAGAGATGTCAGCTGTGAGTCACTATATATAACTGTACTGTTTTCACTTATACTGTCTGCAGAGTGCCTGTGTAGAACTGTTATCTACCACTATATGGCCAGTGTATGGTGGTATTATTGGTCTTTGTAAAGTGTTTTTTTTTTTTTCAGTAACAGTATGGACTAATATATTTAGTCACTATGTAGTGGTAGTTGTGTAGTTGTAATATTCTTCTTGAGATAATGGTGTGTCAGTATTATTTGGGCCTTGTATAGCGGTAACATCTGTAATATTGTAATATTCACAGCATCGACATATTATTTAATTACTGTATGGCGGTCATATTTGGCCCTTGTATGGTAGTATTATTTGATAACTATAAAAGTATATAGACTATTTTTTTTTTGCATTCTGGGGAGTGGCTTATACCTCTGATCTTTTAAGACCTTAGCAATGCCCTGTGTGTGTGGTAGATATTGTGTAGCTTATTGTACATATATAGAGCATGAATTGTAAGTTTTGTTGCCTTTGAAATAAGGCGGTCCAGCAAACACTTCTTTGCTCAGGGGCCCTTTGCTAACAGTGCCTTCCCCTGCCTCCTCCCATTTATTCTCCAACAGAGTTTGCAATGATTTATGATAATGTCTTCTCTACAGCACCTGTTCGGACACGCTTCAAATTTTTTATACTGTTATTATATAAGTGCACTTAAAAACTTTTCTATCTCCCATATGTTGTATAGAAAGCTCACAGTAACATGAAAACTAGAGGCCCTAATTGTTAGAATACCATAGATAATTTCCCCTTTGGCGACGCATTCAAGCATAACTATGGCAATAAACTAGAAATTTTGGTATGGATTTGTATACCAAACCAAAAAGTGTACATGCTGGGGGTAGTAGTTTTACCACTGCTGGGGTGCTGAACATTGTTGATCCCTTCTTTAGATGGTTCTTTTGCAACTATGGGTCATTCTGTGGTAGTTTTCCCCTAATGTAAATCCCTTCCTTTTTCTTCTCTTACCAAGTGAAGAATCGTGGATAATTTTTGGCCAGCATTCTGGTCGTTATAACATTTTCTCTATCATAATTGCCCCTTTTTATAAATATACGCAAACAGGGTCCTTTACTAGTCTCCGCGAAACAGCTTGTGTATCACTACTAGAAATTCTCAGTAGCATAAAGTCATAAATATTCCCAGTCCAGGCCAAGAAACCCATTTCAAACTTTTTGATTTAATCATATTTTTCCCGTCAAACACTGTCAATAAATTCAGCAGCATTGACTTATTTACATTATGAGATCATGTTAATTTTGACTTGAGGATATGTTATATATAAAAGACAGGATTTCTATTATTAAAAAAGCACAAAGGTCTAATACCCCAAAGAGTCTTAAATTGAAACAATATTCAAATCTTCCAGCTTCTCTGGGAGTTTGAGTTCCTGTTCGGTGCTCCCCAGACTTGCAGCATTTGTTCTGTATACATCTAATTGTTTCCCCCTTTCCTTATCCGATTACACTGCCTCTTGTGTTTTGCGTCTTCTAACCAAACTCTCTCTATTAAATCTGTTATCAGACCTGTCAGGCTTTGTTTGAGCATTAATAGTCATAATTTATGCTCGCTGCATGAAATTGCAGGTGATCATATTTCCTGCCTTGTAACGGCGTGTAAGTGACTGGTAATAAGAACTTTCTAAGAATCCAATTTAAAAAAAAAATTGTCAGGTTACATCCACACATCGTGGCAGTGCTGCAACACAACACTGCACGACAGTTGCCAGTACCCCAGAGGACTACTGCAATGGGTTAACTATTAACAAAAAAAATGCAATTTTCTTGAGCTAAAAGTTGTTTTAAGTGAACTTAATAGCACTATACCTGCAAACTAACAGTTAACAAATAGTTTAAGTTACCAGGTGATGGACTAGGTCTGTCCCCAGGTTAATAAGAGTAAGGTGTTTAGTCTGAGGAAACCTACAAGATGTATGTGTTTGTGGAGCATTCCTGCAGAATCTTTGCCTTTGAGTCTACAGCTGCCAGAGAAGCTACTCTACTACCAGAGAACCATTGAAGGAAAGAGACAAGATATCTGACTTAGATAGTTCAGAACCCACTTGGCCGTTCATTGGATCCAGACAGCAAGGTATAGTGCACATCCATGGCTGCCGTGGAGAAGGAATACTATTAAAGCATGCCCCATACTTTGCCACATGTTTGCCACTGGTTCTTCACACCTCAGTCTGGCAACTGCAGAAGAAATTAATAAGAACCTAACTACATGCTTGTGGCTCTGCTGAGAGACTGTAAAATGCACTTTAAAGAGAGAAAGAAAAGGGAGTACTACAACTGCCATCATTGTTGCTGCCTATACGTTGCTATTAGGAATGGAATGCAATTTAATGCAACCAATGGGCCTGGTTATTGTATCCATCACCTGCTGGCCACTTTATCTGCACTCCTGCCTTGCACCCAGCCAAACCTCCTCCATCAAGGGCACCCCAACTACCACCAGGTAGAAGCCCTAACACCAGGGCCAGGGTGTTCCCCAAGGGAAGAAAGGGTGTGCAGTCTATTCACTTCACGGTCCCAGGGAACGCCAGATGAAGTACTGTTACCGGTGACTGTGAGTACTATTGCCACCACCATAGCCACTACCACTCATCCCATCCTCCTCTCAGCTCTTCTGGCGGATCACTGCATGTAACATAGTAACATAGTAACATAGTTTATAAGGCAGAAAAAAAGACATCTGTCCATCCAGTTCGACCTGTTTTCCTACAAGTTGATCCAGAGGAAGGCAAAAAACCCCTGTGCGGTAGAAGCCAATTTTCCTCACTTTAGGGGAAAAAATTCATTCCCAACTCCAATCATGCAATCAGAATTACTCCCTGGATCAACAACAACCCATATCTAGTAACTATAGCCTGTAATATTATTACCCTCCAGAAATACATCCAGGCCCCTCTTAAACTCTTTTAGTGAACTTACCATCACCACCTCCTCAGGCAGAGAGTTCCATAGTCTCACTGCTCTTACCGTAAAGAATCCTCTTCTATTTTTGTGAACAAACCTTCTTTCCTCCAGGCGCAGAGGATGTCCCCTTGTCATGGTCACTGTCCTTGGGATAAAGAGATCATGGGAGAGATCTCTGTACTGACCCCTGATATATTTATACATAGTTATTAGATCTCCCCTCAGTCGTCTTTTTTCTAAAGTGAATAACCCTAATTTTGATCATCTTTCTGGTACTGTAGTCCACCCATTCCAGCTATGACTTTAGTTGCCCTCCTCTGAACCCTCTCCAGCTCTGCTATGTCTGCCTTGTTCACAGGAGCCCAGAACTGTACACAGTAACTCCATGTGCGGTCTGACTAGTGATTTGTAAAGTGGCAGGACTATGTTCTCATCACGGGCATCTATGCCCCTTTTGATGCAACCCATTATCTTATTGGCCTTGGCAGCAGCTGTCTGACACTGGTTTCTGCAGCTTAGTTTGCTGTTCACTTAAAATTCCTAGGTCCTTTTCCATGTCAGAGTTACCCAATGTTTTACCATTTAGTATGTACTGGTGACTTGCATTATTCCTTCCCATATGCATAACCTTACATTTGTCAGTGTTAAACCTCATCTGCCACTTCTCTGCCCAAGCCTCCAGTCTATCCAGATCCATCTGTAGCAGTGTACTGTCCTCTTCTGTGTTAATTACTTTACACAGTTTAGTGTCATCTGCAAAAATTGATATTTTACTGTGCAAGCCTTCTACAAGATCATTAATAAATATATTGAAGAGAATAGGGCCCAATACTGACCCCTGTGGTACCCCACTAGTTACAGTGACCCAGTCTGAGTATGTACCATTAATAACCACCCTCTGTTTTCTATTTTCTATCACTGAGCCATTTACTTACCCACATACAGACATTTTCTCCAAGGCCAAGCATTCTCATTTTATATACTAACCTTTTATGTGGTACAGTGTCAAATGCTTTGGAGAAGTCCAGATATACGACATCCATTGATTCCCCGCGGTCAAGTCTAGAACTTACCTCCTCATAGAAACTGATTAAATTGGTTTGACACGACCGATCCCTCATGAAGCCATGCTGATATGGAGTTATTTGCTTATTTTCATTGAGGTACTCCAAGATAGCATCTCTTAGAAAACCTTCAAACAGTTTACCCACTACAGATGTTAAACTTACCGGCCTATAGTTCCCGGGCTCTGTTTTTGGACCCTTTTTGAATATTGGCACCACATTTGCTATGCGCCAATCCTGTGGAACACTCCCTGTCAGTATAGAGTCCTTAAATATCAAGTATAAGGGTCTGGCAATGACATTACTTAATTCTCTTAGGTAGCAGTCACACCTGGTGCCTGAAGGAACTCAAAGTCACCTCGGCCACATAAGAAGACACTAGTATTATCAGTAAGACATGGTAGATGGTGTAAGGGGTGCTGGAGTTTCAAATTACACTTTGGACCTTTGCATTGGAAAGACACTATTTAATGACAAATAAAATAAAGTTTAGGAAAGATCTTTCAAAACGCTGTTGAGTGTTATCTAGTTTCAGCCTTTCTCCATGAAAGTATATGGGAAAGAGCCCCTACAAAAATTCTCTCCTAGATTAGTACAGGCTGGAGTACAGAGCCTGGGCAAACCTTCATGAAGGGCATATGGACATCATAAAGGAGCACTTCTTGGGATAACCATTTGTAAACGTATTCACTCACTGTACTCTGATAATAGTCAGGGGTGGAGGACCATTCCCAAATGTCTAATTACAGTGGGTGTAGAAGGAATAGTAGTAGGTACTTTTTCTGGGGTAAGCTAAACATTCCCTAATCTGCTTCACGCCGGATACTGACCTACCAAAGCGGAGCACTTGCCATTAGAACGGCGACCCAAGCCAGTCTTCATACCTAAACCCTATACTAACAACATCCTTACTCTAGAAAGACCATATGCTCTTCTCCTACAAGGCCTTTCACCAGGGTCCGCTCATCAGGGAGTTAGCAAGAGCATGGTCTGTGCATCAGAACTTCAGAGAGAAAGACAAGCAATTGTGCTGAGATTAGGGAACATTTAGCCGACCCCAGAAAAAGTACCTACTATACCAAACCCATGTAGATAACCATTTGTAAGCAAGAGTAGAGAGTCAGCCTGGAGGACTCATGCTATCCTTATAATTTGAAGGTGGCTATTCAGGGTCAGATTTGCCCACCACAGGACCAGAGTATCCCCCAGTGGGTCTAAACTCTGACTCAATAATGGGCTCTTATAATACAGGGCCTCTAAGGTCTAGCAGAGGATGAGGAAAACAGACTTAAAAGTGAATGTG
Organism: Rhinella marina; assembly: GCA_900303285.1. Classification (NCBI taxonomy): domain Eukaryota; kingdom Metazoa; phylum Chordata; class Amphibia; order Anura; family Bufonidae; genus Rhinella; species Rhinella marina. The sequence goes on from ONZH01006207.1 coordinate 15,622, forward strand.
CATATATCCTGTATACAGTGAGACAGGATTCAGGCAGAGACTGAGTTGTCCAATATATTTTTGATTTATAGGATCCACTTCTGAGAGAACCTGGCAGCAAGAATAACAATACATGCCGCAAGCACATGAAGAACATGGAGATGTAGCTATAGAGGTTTTTGAGGGTGTTACCACCTAGGGATGTGTCCCTGCACAGTCTGACACTATTCAATTGTCACTGCCAGGAGGAACCCCCTTCCCCAATTGGTAGAAACTATATGGGTCTTTATTTCAGACGACTAGCAAGTCATTCATAAACTTCTAGCAGGAATAATAAAGGAATGGTGCAACATAGTCATATGAATAGATGGTCCAGAATTGTTAGTACATGGGGAATCCATGTAGTTACTAAAGATGACATGTCAGAAGGAAACCACCCAAACTCATTTATCTGGCAAGTTTCATACATGCAAGGTCTGTTCATTAGGAATCCTGAAGTTGCCTTCAAGCCAGTGTAAATGTTGTCGCCCCTTGCTGGCGGGATTTGAGGACGTCTTCAGTGTATGACTATAGGTCTACTTTCATAAACCATTGATATCCTGAGCTGCCACTGCTCATGTAGAACATTTACAGACAGTAAATTATTAAAACTTCCTTGCAGGATGCCAGATTTGTTTACACTGTCATTTTATGGAGCTCTGTGGCTTCTGCATTTTAGAATTCGGAATAAATAAAATATGATTTGTGCAGAGTTTTTACCAAACATCTGCTAAATTGTCGACTTCAAACACGTGTGATATTTACATGTTACATGAAAGGGGTCAGCTCCGCAGCAGTGTGAGGAATATTCTCCTTTTTGATGGAGTGGGTGTAATGATAACATGTTGTTTACCAGAGTGATCAGCATTTTGCTGGAAGCAGTTTCCAACTTGTGTGACCTCTTGGAATATATGTCTCTCTCTCTCAGAGAAAATCCTTGGAGGTTCTTGTGATAAGAACAGTGGGGGAGATTTATCAAACTGGTCTAAAGTATAACTGGCTTAGTTGCCCATAGCAACCAATCAGATTCCACCTTTCATTTTTCACAGCTCCTTTGGAAAATGAAAGGTAAAATCTGATTGGTTACTATAGACAGTTAAACCAGTTCTACTTTACAGCAGTTTGATAAATCTCCCCCAGAGCTTCTACAGATAGATGTACAACCATGATATCAAACTCAGTAGTGTCATTACATGTGTAGGATTGGCACAAAGCACTTTCCCCCCTTAAAAAGGCTCTGTCACCAGTTTTCAACCTATGTCATTAGATATATAGGCACATAGGGCTCTTAATCCTTTCCCCACACATACCTTTATATGCCAGAAGCAATCAGCCATTAGCCAGGAAAACGCACTTTTAAAAATATGCTAATGAGGCTTCAGAGCACTGTGGGGCGTGTTCTCTTGTCTGAGCACCGCATCTGCGCCGACCTTCGTGCTCCCAACACCGCCCTGCATCCTATAATCACGCCCCCCTTCTTCTTGATGGACAGCGCTAGACCCTCCGGTCTAGCTCTGAAATCCTGCGCCTACACACTCACCCGATGTACGGTGCGTGCGCACTACGATCACAGCGCCGAACTCAGCAAGCGCTTTCTATGTAGTGCGCACGCGCCGTCACTTCACTAAACCCTGAAGTGACAGCGCGTGCATCGGGTGAGTGCGCAGGCGCAGGATTTCAGCGCTAGACCGGAGGGTCTAGCGCTGTCCATCAAGAAGAAGGGGGGCGTGATTATAGGATGTAGGGCGGTGTTGGGAGCACGAAGGTCGGTCAGATGCGGTGCTCAGACAAGAAGAACACGCCCCACAGTGCTCCGAAGCCTCATTAGCATATTTTTAAAAGTGCGTTTTCCTGGCTAATGGCTGATTGCTTCTGGCTAGAGATGAGCGAGCATGCTCGTCCGAGCTTGGTGCTCGTTTGAGTATTACGGTACTCGTAAGTGATCGCTGCTCGGATGAGTATCTCGCCATGCTCGAGGAAATGGCAACTTCCGCATTGTGCATTTTTGGCGCCTATAAACTCAGCCAATCACAAGCCAGGAGACTCTGCTGTACACCCAGCATCACGTGGGGCCCTTACATGTCGATAGCAGGGGTTGGCTGGCCTGATCAGGTGACCCTGGAATATACTAGTGACTGCCTGCGGTGCTCGGCTCAGATGCTGTCTGGATGTTGTTAGGGATAGAGCTGCTGCGTTTCAGGGAGAGTGTTAGAGCCTGCATTTAGTTCTTTGTTAGGCAGGAGTGATCTCCCAAGAACCCAACAGCCCTTCTAAGGGCTACAAGACATTTTTTTTTGTCTCCTGGCTTGGCTGGCTGGCTGGCACTAGTAGTGCAGCTATCGCCATATATAACCCTTTTTTTTTTTATTGTTATATCTCAGTGATACAAATCCATTTCACACAGCTGCGTGGAACCATTCTGTGTGTCACAATTCAGCTGTCCACTCACTACAATCCGTATTTTCTGTCCAGGTGACACTTTCTGTACGTCACTTAATCCAACAAGGTCTTTTGCTCTCACGTATGTAGCTTGATCACAAAAATCTCTGTGCGACATTTGTCTGGGTCGCAGTCAAAATAGCCACCGTCAGCAGGGTGTGAGTTAGGTCTACGATAGTTTCTGCACGTCACGTTCCAAAAAAACAAAACTAAAAAAAAATATATATAAAAAAAAATATATATATAAAAAATAGTTTCTTTGTTGTTTTAGCTCAGTGATATGAATCCATTTCACACAGCTGCGTGGAACCATTCTGTGTGTCACAGTTCAGCTGTCCACTCACTACAATCGGTATTTTCTGTCCAGGTGACACTTTCTGTACGTCACTTAATCCAACAAGGTCTTTTGCTCTCACGTATATAGCTTGATCACAAAAATCTCTGTGCGACACTTGTCTGGGTCGCAGTCAAAATAGCCACCGTCAGCAGGGTGTGAGTTAGGTCTACGATAGTTTCTGCATGTCACGTTAAAAAAAAAAAAAAAACTAAAAAAAAAATATTAAAAAAAATATATATTAAAAAAATAGTTTCTTTGTTGTTTTAGCTCAGTGATATGAATCCATTTCACACAGCTGCGTGGAACCATTCTGTGTGTCACAGTTCAGCTGTCCACTCACTACAATCCGTATTTTCTGTCCAGGTGACACTTTCTGTACGTCACGTAATCCAACAAGGTCTTTTGCTCTCACGTATATAGCTTGATCACAAAAATCTCTGTGCGACATTTGTCTGGGTCGCAGTCAAAATAGCCACCGTCAGCAGGGTGTGAATTAAGTCTACGATAGTTTCTGCACGTCACGTTCCAAAAAAACCAAACTAAAAAAAAAATATAAAAAAAAAAATATATAAAAAAATAGTTTCTTTGTTGTTTTAGCTCAGTGATACAAATCCATTTCACACAGCTGCGTGGAACCATTCTGTGTGTCACAGTTCAGCTGTCCACTCACTACAATCGGTATTTTCTGTCCAGGTGACACTTTCTGTACGTCACTTAATCCAACAAGGTCTTTTGCTCTCACGTATATAGCTTGATCAAAAAAATCTCTGTGCGACATTTGTCTGGGTCACAGTCAAAATAGCCACCGTCAGCAGGGTGTGAGTTAGGTCTACGATAGTTTCTGCACGTCACGTAAAAAAAAAAAAAAAAAAACTAAAAAAAAACTATATAAAAAAAATATATATATATAAAAAAAATAGTTTCTTTGTTGTTTTAGCTCAGTGATACGAATCCATTTCACACAGCTGCGTGGAACCATTCTGTGTGTCACAGTTCAGCTGTCCACTCACTACAATCCATATTTTCTGTCCAGTTGACACATTCTGTACGTCAATTAATTAAACCAGAATTAACAAGTTTGTGGGTTTCAGTACAGCAGGCCCATTTATTTTATTTTTTTTATATAATGCACTTATATACAGAAAATGTTGAACCCCAGGGCTAAGGGTCGAGGACGAGGACGTGGGCGTGGGCATTCAATTACTGCAGGGGGCAGAGGCCGTGGTCCTGGGCAGGGTGAGACAGCACCTGCTGATGAGGGAGCAGGGGAACGCCGCAGAGCTACACTCCCTAGCTTCATGTCTCAACTTACAGGGACACGTGGTAGAGGACTGTTGAAACCACAACAGTGCGAACAGCTGATGTCGTGGATTGCGGACAATGCTTCAAGTAATTTGTCCACCAGTCAGTCTTCCACGCAGTCCACCCACGTTACCCAAGGGAGCACTCCTCTGGCTCCTCCACCTCAACCTCCTTCCCCCCAGTCTGCCCCCTCCCAGGAAAATTTGGAATGCGATCCGGCATACTCTCAGGAACTGTTTTCTGGACCCTTCCCAGAGTCACAAACCACTTCTCAGGTTGCTGCTGACCTCGTTCCCAATGCCCAAGTTTTCCAACTGTCGCAGTCTGTGGGTGATGATGATGATGATGACAATGTTGACTTAGTGGAAGAAGTTTGTAAAGAGGTGTCGGACGATGAGGAGACACGGTTGTCAGACAGTGGTGAAGTTGTTGTCAGGGCAGGAAGTCCGAGGGGGGAGCAGACTGAGGAATCGGAGGATGACGAGGTGACTGACCCAAGCTGGTTGATAAGCCGAGTGAAGACAGTGCTTCTGAGGCGGAGGCGAGTGCTGCACCAGAACAGGTTGGAAGAGGCAGTGGTGTGGCCAGAGGGAGAAGCAGGGCCAGAGCTGGTGCATCAGCAGCAACTGTTTCATGTAGTGAAGCTCCCGTGGCGAGGCCTAGATGTTCGCAAGTCTGGAGGTTCTTTAAAGAAAGTGAGGATGACCGACGGACTGTGGTGTGCAACCTGTGCCACACCAGGATCAGCAGGGGTGCCACCACTACTAGCCTAACCACCACCAGCATGCGCATGCATATGAGTGCTAAACACCCCACTCAATGGAACCAAGGCCGTTCACCACCTCCTGTGGGTCACACCACTACTCCTTCCCCTGTGTCACTCGCTGCCTCTTCTAGTCAACCCCCTGCCCAGGACCCCAGCACGAGCGCCTCCCGCCGGAAAACCACACCTTCGCCTCCACGATCCTCCACAGTGTCCACCAATGTGTCCCAGCGCAGTGTTCAGCTGTCTTTGCAGACGCTGGAGCGCAAGAGGAAATACAGTTCCACCCACCCACATGCCCAAGCCCTCAACGTCCACATCTCCAAATTGCTGAGCCTAGAGATGCTGCCCTATAGGCTCGTAGAGACCGAGGCCTTTCGCAATCTCATGGCGGTGGCTGTTTCCTCGGTATTCGGTCCCCAGCTGCCACTATTTTCCCCGATGTGCCGTCCCAGCCCTACACCAGCACGTGTCAGAGAACATCATCCGTGCCCTGACCAACGCTGTTTCTGAGAAGGTCCACCTAACCACGGACACGTGGACAAGTGCTGCCGGGCAGGGACACTATATCTCACTGACAGCACATTGGGTTAACTTGGTGGAGGCTGGGACCGAGACTGACCCTGGGGCCGCTCATGTACTGCCCACACCGAGGATTGCGGGGCCTACCTCGGTCACGGTCTCTCAGACGTACTATGCCTCCTCCTCTGACCCCTCCTCCTCCTCCTCCGAATTACCATCCATGGGCACGGCGCCTTCAGTCGGTAGCTCTAGGCGCAGCAGCAGTGCCGTGGGTAAGCGCCAGCAGGCGGTGCTCAAACTGCTGAGCTTAGGTGACAAAAGGCACACCGCCCAAGAGCTGTTACACGGCATCACGGCGCAGACCGATCTGTGGCTGGCACCGCTGAACCTCAAGCCAGGCATGGTTGTGTGTGACAACGGGCGTAACCTGGTGGCGGCTCTGCAACTCGGCAGACTGACACATGTGCCATGCCTGGCCCACGTGTTCAATCTAATAGTTCAGCAGTTCCTCAAGACATACCCCAATCTGTCTGATTTGCTCACCAAGGTGCGCCGCATCTGTGCGCATTTCCGCAAGTCGACCACAGATGCTGCCACTCTCAGGGCAGCGCAGCGCCGCCTACAACTGCCCGCTCACCGACTGTTGTGCGACGTGCCCACGAGATGGAATTCGACATTAAACATGTTATCCAGAGTTTACCAGCAGCGCAGAGCGATTGTAGACTGCCAGATGTCATCTTCCACCAGAACTGGTAGTCAGGTCACTCAGATTCCTCAAGTCTACAATGAGGAGTGGACGTGGATGTCTGATATCTGCCAGGTGTTGAGCAACTTTGAGGAGTCAACACAGATGGTCAGCGGCGATGCCGCCATTATCAGCCTCACCATCCCGCTGCTTTGCCTGTTGAAAAACTCACTGCTCAGCATCAAGTCGGATGCTTTGCGCTTGTCACAAGAGACGGTGGAGGAAGATACGTCGCTTGATAGCCAGAGCACCCTCCGGTCTGTTTCTCAGCGCGTATCGGAGGAGGGGGATGAGGATGAGGATGAGGAGGAAGAGGAGGAGAATGTCTGCGAGACAGAAGAGGGTACCAGTGCTCAGTCCTTCTTAACTCTTGAGGAGGAGGAAATGGAGAGTCAGGCCAGTGAGGAGAGGGAATTCTTGCGTGTTGGGATTCTGGCGCACATGGCAGACTTCATGTTAGGCTGCCTATCCCGTGACCCTTGTGTTAGAAGCATTTTTTCAAACACCGATTACTGGGTGTTCACTCTCCTGGACCCACAATACAAGCAGAACCTTTCCACTCTCATCCCTGCAGAGGAAATCAGTCAGAGAGTGAATAGATATCAACAGGCCCTGGTGCACAAGCTGAAACAATCCTTCCCATCTGATGCCGCTAGCGGCAGAGGGCATGGTTCTGTGGGCCAAGTAGCGGGGGAGAGGAGGCGAGCAGGCAGCTTGTCCAGCACTGGCAGGGGAACGCTCTCCAAGGCCTTTGCCAGTTTTATGTCACCCCAGCAAGACACTGTCACCTGTCCCCAGTCTAGGCAGAGTAGGGGGGAGCTGTACAGAAAGATGGTGAGGGAGTACCTAGCTGACCATACCAACGTCCGTTGCGATCACTCTGCTCCATACAACTACTGGGTTTCAAAGCTGGACACGTGGCCTGAACTGGCGCTGTACGCCTTGGAGGTGCTGGCCTGCCCTGCCGCTAGTATGCTGTCAGAGCGGGTATTCAGTGCAGCTGGTGGCGTCATCACCTATAAGCGTACACGCCTGTCAACTGACAGCGCTGACAGGCTGACGCTTATTAAAATGAACAAAGCCTGGATTTCACCGGAATTCAAATCTCCTCCGGGGGAAAGCAGCTAAAGATTTAAATAACTTATGTATCCGATTCCTCTTCTCTACTCCTCCTACTCCTCTTCCTCCTCCTTGTCGTCTTTGCCTAACGCTGACCAAAAAAACGCCATTTTTTAGAGGTCCAACTGGCACTCTTTTAGCACAATTTTTCAGGAGGGCCCCCTACAGGCCCTCTGTCCAAACAATTTTTCCAGAGGTCCACCTACAGGCCCTCTCTCCAAACAATTTTTCCAGAGGTCCACCTACAGGCCCTCTCTCCAAACAATTTTTCCGGAGGTCCACCTACAGGCCCTCTCTCTAAATAATTTTTCTGGAGGTCCACCTACAGGCCCTCTCTCCAAACAATTTTTCCCGAGGTCCACCTACAGGCCCTCTCTCTAAATAATTTTTCTGGAGGTCCACCTACAGGCCCTCTCTCCAAACAATTTTTCCAGAGGTCCACCTACAGGCCCTCTCTCCAAACAATTTTTCCGGAGGTCCACCTACAGGCCCTCTCTCCAAACAATTTTTCCGGAGGTCTACCTACAGGCCCTCTCTCCAAACAATTTTTCCAGAGGTCCACCTACAGGCCCTCTCTCCAAACAATTTACGTCTTTTTCCTATCTTTCTCTCTCTCCAAACTTTTTTTCCGGATAGCTGCCATATACGGTATTAAACTGAGAAGAATACATAGAACACACTTGATCGAGCTCATAATTGACAATTGTACCGGTTGATGCTAAATTTTTAAGTTGGGGTCCTGCGTCATCATTCTAACTACATCCGGCTGTTGTCACCAGCACACACACACTTGCCCAGGGGGCACTCCTCTGGCTCTTCCAGCTCAACCTCCTTCCCCCCACCTACAGGCCCTCTCTCCAAACAATTTACACGGGTAGGGGACGTATTAGATATTGTACTGATTTTTATTTGGTTCCTGTGAACCCGGGTCAACTGCTTGAACCCGGGTCAACTGCTTGGGAAGCAGCTATGCTCACCACTTTACCACCAACAGCCACAGCACCTGGTAAGAACAGATACTAAACTTGATGTCAGCCGAGCATTTTAGTGCTCGCTCATCTCTACTTCTGGCATATAAAGGTATGTGTGGGGAAAGGATTAAGAGCCCTATGAGCCTATATATCTAATGACATAGGTTGAAAACTGGTGACAGAGCCTCTTTAAGGACATAGCCAATTTTCATCTTTGAGTTTTTGTTTTTTCCACCCCACCTTCCAAGAGCAATAACATTTTTTTTTCATTCACATGGCTATATTTTTGCTGGAGAAGTTGTATACTTTTTAATGGAGTCATTTAATTTACCATAGTTTGTACTGGAAAACAGGGGAAGAAAATTGTGAGGTGAAATTGAAAAAAAAATAAAATTCTGCAATGTTTTTTTTTTTTTTAGTTTTGTGTTTATGGCATTCAGTCATTCTGCTGGTCTGTACAGTTACGGTGATAACAAATGAATTTTATTGATTGGACCAATGCACCCCAGTCCGACACGGGTCGTAACTTTTCCACGGGTCGTAACTTTTTTATTTTTCTATCCTAAAAGCTGTGTGAGGGCTCATTTTTTGCAGGAAGAGGTGCAGTTTTTAATAGTGAGGGAGGGTCATGTGACCAGGCAAATCACCTTCATGTGATGTCTGCACTTGCACTAAACTTCAAACAGAACAAGTGCAGATGGCAGGGGCAGTGTATCTGAATAGAGGAGATGTTACATGGAGGTTTTTTGTCTGGTCATATGACCCCCCATCAGCAGCAATTGTATGGACAAGACTTTTGTGTGGGCAGTATAAAACTTATGAAATACAGAAAATTGTGCAGAATTTCAGCAAAGGCTATATTTGTAAGTGTCATATAATATAAACATTGGTGAACAATAACCAGAAAGTGGCCAACCCCTTTAAAGGTTATATAGGTGGAAAGTAGTTCATCTGACAGTCTTTAGTTGGTTGCTAGGAGACAGGCCTGTCCTGCCTCCCTGATTTGTAGAGAGTCAGCTGTTGAACAGGCATACGACAACACCTGCCTTGGTGTGCTCTGTCAAGTAGGCCTGAAAGAGAAGCTTTATCCAGAAAAACACTATTCCTGAAAATGGAAAAATGTCAGAAGGCAACTTTACTAAGGATCGCTTCCAAAGTGAAAGAACACATAGAATATTTATAGAAGGTTTGAAACCATTTTAAAGGCTGTGCAGGACTGAGACAGTAAGGTAAATATACGTTTATGCAATAGACTTTACTGCTTTTGGTAAGAGTCATTTGCTTCTGGCGCCACACTTCTGAGATGGACTGGCCAAACACATCTAAGGACTGGACCCTACAGACTTGGAATTACAGAAAATATATTTGTATAGAGAGTTTGTATGTTTTTGATTTGGGAAGATTGGATAGTGTATCTAAAGAGACTCAGGAAGGACTTCAACCATTATTGCCACCTCCTATATAAAACCTTTGGGAGGATCGTGTTGTGTTAAATACCTGAGAAGTGTGCCTACTGTTTGCATTTCTACTGTAACCCTTATCATCTGCTCAGTGAAGAAAGAAACTTTATTTATTCTAACCAAACAGGCCAAGTCATTGAAACCTCTACCATCTTTTGGCTCTGTAGCTGCTCTTTTGCCTTGTTTTCTCTTCCACTGTCCTCTAACACCAAGGGCACCTCAGCCATCATCAAGCAGGATGCAAGGAAGAAAGGGTGCACCCCTTCCTTCATTACATGGCCTGGAGAGTGCCAGGGTGAGGACTGCCACTGTGGGTGCTGCTAAATCTATCCTATGCAACTGTATTCTGCTGGACCTTTGAAACCTGTTCTATTATGGGTCTATTACTGTGTCACAGCCTAACTCGACCAGACTGTGTGAAGAGATTTGAAGATGTCAAACTGTCCTGAGAAAATATACATATCCCCTTTTCATGGTTGTCAATGATGAGTACAATTAGAAAAGTTTATGATGGGCACACCGTAGAACCACATCTTCTGCATTTCGGCTATGTGTGTGGTCATGTAGCCTTAGTCTCTTCCAGATTATGATTTATTGCATGGCATTTAGCCATTTTCCTCAAACTGTGCCACAAAAGGAAGAATTTATTTTCTTTTATTCCAAAATCCACTGTTCTTCATTTCATGTTGTACGTTTTCAATTGACTTTTTATGTTCCCTTAAGTGTGAATGAAGTTTCCTCCAAGGTGCTTACATTGACACCTCCTTATAAATGTGTTTTGTTCATTATTTAAGTGCTAGCTTGTCATGTTCGCTGCAAGTGCGGCCTGATTTAGAAAGCTGTAGTTAAATTCTGCCTGGTGAGAAGGAACATTTTCACAGCCAGAAATTGTGTAATTTTGGTGACAACATGGAGACCATCGGGATGCATCAGAGGGTGACAGGAAAATACTTCACAGAGGCATAAAATAAAACACTAGCAGCAGGGAAACCATTAATTATTAATGAATTCTGGGAATTGAAAGTTTAAACACAGCTGTAAACCCGGCAACTAAAGATCGCAGTTTACACTATTAAGAGGGTAATTTACAATGTTTGAAATAATGTCCTAAAGTCTATAAGCCCCCATTAAATGCTGATTTAAAAATGTCGTTCAAAGCTCAAATGTATGCTGAAAGTTTTCTCCTTTGTAGGTTGTAGGGAAGTCTGTGACCATGCTGTAGCCATTTATTTGTAAAACTTCCCAGAAGGCAGCCATATTAGAGACACACAGTCCATCCTGCAATGTCTGTATAGACCAGGTATCACGGTGGGAGCGGTGAACCCTGAACTCACCCGTCCCACTGTCCCTACCCACTTGTATGATTCGCCCAAGACATTGGCCTACAACTGGTCGGTAGTCCCTTCCTAAATAAGTGCAGGGGTCTATACGGAATGGAAGAACAGGAGGATCAGCAGCAACAAAAACAGGCATATGATGGATATAGAGAAGAGAGACAAAACTGAACCAAATCAGAAACCATAAATCAGAGTTGAACAGCGCCAAAGGCATTATCAGGAAAACAGAGAGGGAAAACCAGGAATAGAAAATTAGGATACTATACCAAGCCAGGGTCAAAATCAGGAACGAACATCAGGGTCCAAATTATCAGGCAAAGGTCAGGGTCAGGGTCCAAATCGAGGAAGAACAACTCCAATCACAGGCAACCTGTGGCCAGCATGTTGCCTGTATAAATAGGCCGCACTTCCTGGTGTCACATGTCCTGTGATGTCAGTGTTCTGGGAGTGCCGGCATAGCTTCAGATTGGCTCCTGCACAGGAAATGCCCATCCTGGTTACCATGCAAGTAGATGCCAGTGGTACTGCCTGCAGGGAACATACCAGCCAGCCCTGGGGCTTGACACCAGGGGTGCAAAACCATCTCTGGTTCATGGGCATGGAAGTGGCTATAGTGGGTTCAACGGTAGCCATCATACTCTTGCATGTGTATGTGTGTTGCATATATATTGTGTATGTATATGTAAACGTGTCGTGATACTGCTTGTCTGCCGTTGTTAAAAATTTGAATCCCACCTGGAGGAGTCTCCTCAATTACTGGTCCCTGGATATGACTTCTACCTCTGCTCAGTAGTAGCTATGACCCAGTTCCTGTGGTGCAGTGCTACATGATTGTGGAGGCCATATTATAGCGTTTATTTGCTGTAGTTTCTTATAGTAAGTACTTGAGTTTTTCTTAACACAAGTCAACATATTTTGATGCATATGTTGTTTTATCTCCAGTCAGAAATTTCTCGGTAACTACGCTGTTCATGTAATAACATCTAAGTTGTCTCTAAAACAATTTGATCACCTGTGAAGACTCTAAGCCGTCTGCCTTGTTCTTCTCACATCTCTATTACAACAGATGGTGCAGACATCAGTTTCATTGCTCCAAAGGCTGATGTTCTTTTCAAACTTAAACATTCAGAATTGCTCATATAATCATCTTTTATATCCCTAAGACATTTTTTTGCAGTACATGAGAAAAGATAATGTATAAAAAAGAAAATGTCATCTTATTCGTATTCCTTTGATAGAGGCTGGCAGTGCCAAGATTGCATATTAAGTGAAGGTACAGTATGTCTGCAGCATGCAACAATTGTTTTTTTAAAGGGGTAGTCACATCACAGATAACCTCTTTAAAAAAAAAGAGGTTACAAGGTGATCAGGTGATCTAGGGGGAGTTCACATCATCGAAGGTCATGAGCCCCCCTCTGACCATAAGGTTGTGGCCTGAACTATCAATTGGTTCTTGATATGGTCATAGTTAGAGATGAGTGAATCCAGAGGCGTAGCTAGAACTGACTGGGCCCCCCACACACATACACACATACATAGCTGCACTCATACACGCACTCTCCATATACATGCGTTCACCATATACATAGACGCACTTATACACGCACTCTTCACATACATGCGCTCACCATATACATAGACACACTCATACACGCACTCTCTGCATATTTGGACGCACTCATACGCAGTCACCACATACATGGACGCACGCATACACAGTCACCACATACATGGACGCACTCATACACAGTCACCACATACATGGACGCACTCATACACAGTCACCACATACATGGACGCACTCATACTACATGCACTCTCCACATACATGGATGCATAAATACACACAGTCACCACATACATGGACGCACACATATACAATACACATATATAGACACCTAGCTTTCCTGCTGTGCCTCTCCCCCATACTCTAATGCCTCTGCACTTGTGCCATGCAGGACAACAGGGAAGCTGGATGACATCTCATGATGTAATGTCACCCAGTTTTCCTACTGTACTGCATTTCACATGTGCAGAGACATGAGGACAGTCTGGGAAAGCTGATTATAACCCCACTTCCCCTGACACTCAAATCACTGGGAGGTTGTGGAAATCCTACTGTTGTCCAGCATGCTCCGCATGGAAGGATCTGGCTGCAAGAATCGCGGGTAGGAAAGGGGGCAGGGCTATGATAGCTCCGCCCACATCGGACCGTCCTGATGCTGGGGAGAGGCGGGGGAAGTCAGCTGCTCTTACAGGGGCCCGGTTTGACCAAGTACAGTGACTGCTCCTGGGCCCCTTCTGAGCTCGGGCCCCAAAGCAGCTGCTTCCCCTGCTTCCCTGGTAGCTACGCCACTGAGTGAATCTATTTGCCGCTTCGTAAATTCGTATCGAATCCTCCATTTTTCTGACTCCAAAGCGAATGCAGATTTTTTAAGATTCGCTTTGTATTATTCGCAAATGTTCTTAAAATTTTAAAAAACACTATGTACGCTACATACGCAACGTACACCTTCTTTTTTCCCCCTCCCCCGGCCCCCCGAAGCGGTAAAATGACAATACGCCCCCCTCAGAAGCGGAAAAAACCAGCCCGGCCCACCGGGAACTAACTATTTGCACATATAGGGAGTGAAGACTCCTCCCACATTACTCCGCCCTCCTCTCCAGTTCAAGCATGGCGAAGCAACTGCGACTAAAGTGGGGGGAAATGATCTTTGGTAACGAGTACCCCAAACCACCGCCCGAACCGCTGCACCCAGAAGTCCTTACCCCTGCTGTCCCGGCAGGAAAATCCGGAAAAGTAAAGGTGCAAGTGGCTGCAGCGCTCACCAGTGTGACCACCACCCGAACCGGTCAAGTCTGACTTCTGGCAGAAGAGGGCAGTGGAGCTCCACCACGGCAGCCAGCTCTGATCTCATTCAGTAGTAGTTCAAGTGAGGAGGACTTCAGGTCCCTCATCTGAGGAACCCTTCTACTGGCTGAGTGATTTAAAGGACACCTCGGGAGGACCTATGGGAGCCACAACATGGACTGCACCTGATGGGTGAGAGCTAGTCGACACTTGTTTTGTTTGTTTAGTTTGTATTGCCCCCTGTTTGACTCCCACCCAGATGGACATGGCTTGTCAGGACTCCCCCCCCCCCCATTCTGCAGAAAATTCCCAGTTGCGCCTAAGCGCGCCTATTTTCCTTTTTCCCCCCTTCTCAGGTTATTTGGGAGTTCCCTTTGCAAAGAGGGTTCTCTATTTGCTGCTATTTTATATTATCCATGTGGATTACACGTTACCTGTTTGGATTAGAAAATTACTTCACATGGATTACAATTGAATTTTAGACTGTGTTCCAGTGTTTTATCATGCCAAGCAGCCACGAGGAGAGACTCAAATGTATATCTGAGCCTATTATACTTGCAAATATGAAATTGATTGCACTAAAATGTTTGCATAATTGACTTTGCTGTATTTTAGCAATAATGTTTTTACAGGTTCAGCAACGTTCAAACACTTTAGCCCACTGTGTGTATTCTTTTTCAGGTACTGCAATGTGTCCTATTATGCACTTATTGTTTTTTAGCAAATTATGCACTTAGCCGGATAGCTAGCACCTTACTTTTCTAGCTCATATGGACTGCCTCTAAAGACTGTACGCCACAGCCTAGGATCGTGCTTATGGCGCAATCGCGAGTCAATAGTACGCGAAGGATTCGTACGCACTTTGTACGCTAAAGCTTACGTATTGCGTACTTTTAACAACACTGGCTGTATGTTCGTAATTTGTGCAGGAATGTTTGCAAAACAACGATTATTTTTTTTAACGCAAATTCGACCGAATAAATTCATATTAAGAACGAATCTTGTCAGAAATTCGTCGCTTATTCACCGAAGCGAATTTTGGATGATTCGCTCATCTCTAGTCATAATTCATGGTAGTAATACTTAATATTAAAACCTTAAGGAAACTAGTGACTTTCACAGGCATTGTGTTCTATTGAACAGGCAGGTATAGGGGTCAAGATACATAAATTAAAATTTAGCCTACTCAGGTTTGGAGTGTTGTAGGATGGTTGCTGCACACTCCAGAAGTGCAGTACAGGAGCTGTATATATCTTGTTATTTTTGATGTAGTGACCATAACAGCATTAACAAACGATATAGTATATAAGTCTGAGTGAGCTATTATGTATTATGGCAATACCGAGGTTGGAAAGATGTAGGTAAAGTCCACAGAATGGACCTTAATGTGTATCACAAGTTTTTTTCATTGAGGTTTCTTTTCTTTATAGGAAACACTGCTCTGGATTCTGGTTAATCTGCTCAGCTTCTTATGACATATTGTTGAGGCTTATACTGAGGCATCTGTATCTCTGCACAGGCATAGAGGATTAGTGATGGCTTTAAAATGTTACTGGGTAATTTCAATTGAAACTGTATACACAATGGATAGGAAATGAAGGCCCCATCTTTAGTGTTCTCTTTTGTATATTTAGGACTGAAGTTATAGTAGTTTAATCCTCCTCCATGTTCCTTCTTCTACCTTTCTACCTTATTCAACCTTAGCAACTGTGAGCTTTGTTCTAGTTGAGGATCGTGTCTTAGATATGATCTTCATAAAAGAGTAGACAATACGTTCGCTGGACCTTCTGACCACTGCTTGTTTACTTGGTTATGTGTGGCAAAATGACAGGAGGCTCAGTGAGGTACTAAACCTTTTGTAACTGTAATATGGCTTTGGGATGGTTCCCGGGTTGACGCGGCAGCTGTCAACCCAGAAGTGCACACAAACATGCTTGAAAAAGGGCTGTATGACCTTAAGGCTTGAAACATTGCTGTAATATTGATGTACTATTCATGGCTGTATAAATAAAAATACTTATGTTAAACTGTAAAAAGTGTGCCATCAGAAGTTCTTCATCTATGAAATATTTGGTTCATTGGTGGTGAGGGACAAGTACTCTACAAAAGCCTTAACTTCTGATCAGTGTTGTGGCCAGTGTCAACCTATCACAGAACCTATCATGGCCAAAACTTTGTATTCCATGGGCATTATTTTCTTAGAAAACTTTTTTTTCTTTATTTATGAGTTATGAGTTCAAAGAACAATTTGTGTTAATGTGATGGGAACATTTCCTATGATATGTTAATATGTATTGTCAGAATTCTTTGTTTCTCTGTATCTTTCATATCTCTTGTTATATGTTTGTGTTGTTCAAACACCAGATAATTGTTCTCATGAGAAGCTACTTGCAAATGGCTGGTAGAAGACAGGGTTGAACGGCCTGACCAAAGGGGGTGGACTTACGTGACATAGAGGGGATGGAGCAGCTTACCTCCCCTCCCTGTTTTAATGCAATGTGTGGATGATGTCTTATGTTGTACCACAGTGGAACAGTGTTATGTTGCATCAAAGTCACTTATTCTCTTTGGCTTTTATATAGGTGTAAGGCTCCGAAAGAGAAATTGCAGCTTTGTCAAACAACGATCACCAATTTAGGCCACTGTCTGTCTCTGGCCATTAAACATTTCAGATCTTGTAGACTTGATGCCATAGCCAAAATATCACTGCCAAAGTCATTACATGCCTTTTAAGGCCTTTTACAAAACTGTCATCTCTGCATACGTAATGCTTCTGGTACTGTGGCCCCTTTGTTTGAATACCTCAAGTTGAATCTCCCTTCACCATCAGAGGCAATAGATGTTTTTACACCTTGAAGCTTACACTGATCACTCCTACCTTTTCCACTGACCAGTTTGTGAAGACGATCAGTTTGTTATGGCATATAAATATGATTGTCAGGCAAAATATCAAATATATACGTCTCACTAATCCTTTTGCTGAGTAGTATTGTAGACAGTACTAGATGGTGGAATGCAGGCTATGGGAAATTCGCTACCAGATATACTGTAGTCCAAAATGATAAGGCAGTGATACTGGTGGAATGCAGGCTATGGGAAATTCGCTACCAGATATGCTGTAGTCCAAAATGATAAGGCAGTGATACAGAAACCACTCCATTCTAGTTGCTCAGTGCAGGAGATGGAGTTGAAGGTACTCACTGCAGTGTGTAATCTGAGAAGAGGACAAGGAGGTGAACATCTACACAGACTCAAGGTATGCATTCGGTGAAGCACATGATTTCTGAGCCAACTGGCAAAGCCACAACTTCTTGACCTTTGTCTAAAAAGAATGCCAAAGCTGTATAGCAGCTATTAAGCTTGTTGTCATTACCTGAAGGGGCAGCAATATTGAAGGTGTCAGTACATACCAAAGAGCAAACTCCTGTGGCTTTGGGGAATGCTCTGCTGTCCAAAGAGGCAGCATTACTCTCCTTGATGGTAGCTGCCCCATCAGCTCTGGCCAAAGTTGACATGCCCTCAGGAGGGAATTGCCACACAAGGTGTCTGCCCCATTGTTTGTTTCCCATGATGGTTGCCCTGGCTCACCCCATGGTTCACAACTCCAAGGGAGCAATATGAGCCATAGTATTGCAGAACTGGCTTGCCCCAGGGTTCCAGAATGTGGCTGCAGGGATGCCTTCTTTGTGAAAGGCATAACACAGGCAGACCTACCCGAGTTCCAAAGAGATGCACCCCGAAATCAGATTACCAATTTCAGAGATTGCAGATGGACTACATTTAGCTACCTAAGGTGGTTAGTTATGAATATGTCTTTATCTGTCCAGATTTGTTTTTAGGATGGCTTGAAGCCTGACCTGTGACCAAAGCTAACAACAAGATTATGGCCAAGAAACTAATGAGTGGTCTGCAGATATGGGTTGCCAGAGGCCATAAAGGTAATAAGGGCACGCATTTTACTGCTTAACTTATGAAGAAGACCACAGCAACCCTAGGGATAGAATAAGCCTTCCACGTGCCCTACCATACCCATAGTAGTGACATGCACCCTGAGATGGAAAATTCAGAGATATATGGAGGAAACTTAGTTAACATGGATGAAGTGTTTACCTACTGCTTTGTATTCTGTCAGGACTAACCTAAGTGGAAGAATTAAAAACTGCCCCACTGTTCGGGAATGTCCCCAGTACAGGGTTGTCCAGCAGCTGCAAGCCACTCATGGCTCATTGTCCCAGTATGTCCCAGAACTGCATGAGTATCAAATTGAAACTCATAACCTTGTTCTTTCTTCCATCCAAGATCCCAATTATCTTTTCATTCTTCAAACCTGGAGACTGCATGGTGTTAAGAGACGCCTCTGAAGATTTTAGAACCGAGATATAGCGAGTCAGCCCAAATACAGCTCACTACAGCCACCTACGCGAAGCTACAAGGCAAAGACACTTGGATCCATCATCACTGCAAAAGGATCCGGAACCATGAAGCCAAGCATGATGCACTTATTGAAAGTGTGCCTGCTGGGACTGGCCAAGCTTCCACCATGGACTCAATCGCTAAATAATGTGTTATATAACGTCTGGGACAATAAGGTTGCCCACCATCATACAGTTCTAGTAAATGTATAAATTTGGGGGGCTGGATTTTGGGAATGCTACAGGTTGTATTTTAGGTCTTACTTTGTAGCTTGTTGAGATCCAGGTCCTCAGAATGAGAAGCTGATGACTGGTACTACTCCTCCTCCCATATATGATGCAGTTTACATACAAAACACAAGTCAATGAATGGGTGAAGAGTAGAGATGAGCGAGCACTAAAATGATCGGGTGCTCGTTATTCGAGACAAACTTTTCCCATGCTCGGGTGCTCGTTTCGAGTAACGAACCCCATTGAAGTCAATGGGAGACTCGAGCATTTTTTGCAGGGGACCAAGGCTCTGCCTAGGGAAGGCTGGGTGAAAACCTGGAAACATCAGAAAATGATGGAAACACCATGGAAATGGACAGGAAACAGCAGGGGCAGCATGCATGGATGCCTCTGAGGCTGCCTATTCCCACCATTACCCCAAATTCTCAGGCAACAGCCTGGTGGTTACCCTC
Source organism: Rhinella marina (assembly GCA_900303285.1). Classification (NCBI taxonomy): domain Eukaryota; kingdom Metazoa; phylum Chordata; class Amphibia; order Anura; family Bufonidae; genus Rhinella; species Rhinella marina. The sequence goes on from ONZH01006207.1 coordinate 34,581, forward strand.
ATGGCAATTGTGCTCACCCAGACCAAGAAAGGCGAGGCACATGCCCATCACATGTTAGGGAAGCACCCAACAAGGTGCAAAGAAAAATTGTTTAGAGAGAGGGCCTGTAGGTGGACCTCCGGAAAAATTGTTTAGAGAGAGGGCCTGTAGGTGGACCTCCGGAAAAATTGTTTGGAGAGAGGGCCTGTAGGTGGACCTCCGGAAAAATTGTTTAGAGAGAGGGCCTGTAGGTGGACCTCCGGAAAAATTGTTTGGAGAGAGGGCCTGTAGGTGGACCTCCGGAAAAATTGTTTAGAGAGAGGGCCTGTAGGTGGATCTCCGGAAAAATTGTGGTAAAAGAGTGCCAGTTGGACCTCTAAAAAATTGCTTTTTTTGGGTCAGCGTTAGGCAAAGACGACAAGGAGGAGGAGTAGAGAAGAGTAATCGGATACATACAGTCAGCGCTGTCAGTTGACAGGCGTGTACACTTATCGGTGATAATGCCACCAGCTGCACTGAATACCCGCTCTGACAACATGCTAGCGGCAGGGCAGGCCAGCACCTCCAAGATGTACAGCGCCAGTTCAGGCCACGTGTCCAGCTTTGAAACCCAGTAGTTGTATGGAGCAGAGTGATCGCTACGGACGTTGGTATGGTCAGCTAGGTACTCCCTCACCATCTTTCTGTACAGATCCCCCCTACTTTGCCTAGACTGGGGACAGGTGACAGTGTCTTGCTGGGGTGACATAAAAGTGGCAAAGGCCTTGGAGAGCGTTCCCCTGCCAGTGCTGGACAAGCTGCCTGCTCGCCTCCTCTCCCCCGCTACTTGGCCCACAGAACCATGCCCTCTGCCGCTAGCGGCGTCAGATGGGAAGGATTGTTTCAGCTTGTGCACCAGGGCCTGTTGATATTGATTCACTCTCATACTCCTTTCCTCTACAGGGATGAGAGTGGAAAGGTTCTGCTTGTACCGTGGGTCCAGGAGAGTGAACACTCAGTAATCGGTGTTTGAAAAAATGCTTCTAACGCGAGGGTCATGGGATAGGCAGCCTAACATGAAGTCTGCCATGTGCGCCAGAGTCCCAACACGCAAAAATTCCCTCTCCTCACTGGCCTGACTCTCCATTTCCTCCTCCTCCTCCTCCTCCAAGTCCTCCTCTTCAGCACATACACGCTCAAGAGTTAAGAAGGACTGAGCACTGGTACCCTCTTCTGTCTCGCAGAAATTCTCCTCCTCTTCCTCCTCATCCTCATCCCCCTCTTCCGATACGCGCTGAGAAACAGACCGGAAGGTGCTCTGGCTATCAAGTGACGTATCTTCCTCCACCGTCTCTTGTGACAAGCGCAAAGCATCCAACTTCATGCTGAGCAGTGAGTTTTTCAACAGGCAAAGCAGCGGGATGGTGAGGCTGATAATGGCGGCATCGCCGCTGACCATCTGTGTTGACTCCTCAAAGTTGGTCAACACCTGGCAGAAATCAGACATCCACGTCCACTCCTCATTGTAGACTTGAGGAATCTGAGTGACCTGACTACTAGTTCTGGTGGAAGTTGACATCTGGCAGTCTACAATGGCTCTGCGCTGCTGGTAAACTCTGGATAACATGTTTAATGTCGAATTCCATCTTGTGGGCACGTTGCACGACAGTCGGTGAGCGGGCAGTTGTAGGCGGCGCTGCGCTGCCCTGCACTGCTGAGAGTGGCAGCATCTGTGGTCGACTTGCGGAAATGCGCACAGATGCGGCGCACCTTGGTGAGCAAATCAGACAGATTGGGGTATGTCTTGAGGTGAGAACTATTAGATTGAACACGTGGGCCAGGCATGGCACATGTGTCAGTCTGCCGAGTTGCAGAGCCGCCACCAGGTTACGCCCGTTGTCACACACAACCATGCCTGGCTTGAGGTTCAGCGGTGCCAGCCACAGATCGGTCTGCTCCGTGATGCCCTGTAACAGCTCTTGGGCGGTGTGCCTTTTGTCACCTAAGCTGAGCAGTTTGAGCACCGCCTGCTGGATCTTAGAGCTACTGACTGAAGGCGCCGTGCCCACGGATGGTAGTTCGGAGGAGGAGGTGGAGGAGGAGGAGGGGTCGGAGGAGGAGGCATAGTACGTCTGAGAGACCGTGACCGAGGTAGGCCCCGCAATCCTCGGTGTGGGCAGTACATGAGCGGTCCCAGCCTCCACCAAGTTAACCCAATTGGTCAGGGCATGGATGATGTTCTGTGACACGTGCCGGTGTAGGATTGGGACGGCACATCGGGAAAAATAGTGGCAGCTGGGGACCGAATACCGAGGGGCAGCCACCACCATGAGATTGCGAATGGCCTCGGTCTCTACCAGCCTATAGGGCAGCATCTCCAGGCTCAGCAATTTGGAGATGTGGACGTTGAGGGCTTGGGCATGTGGGTGGGTGGAACTGTATTTCCTCTTGCACTCCAGCGTTTGCTGTAAAGACAGCTGAACGCTGCGCTGGGACACATTGGTGGACGCTGTGGAGGATCGTGGAGGCGAAGGTGTGGTTTTCCGGCGGGAGGCGCTCGTGCCGGGGTCCTGGGCAGGGGGTTGACTAGAAGAGGCAGCGAATGCCACAAGGGAAGGAGCAGTGGTGTGACCCGCAGGAGGTGAACGGCCTTGGTTCCATTGAGTGGGGTGTTTAGCACTCATATGCATGCGCATGCTGGTGGTGGTTAGGCCAGTAGTGGTGGCACCCCTGCTGATCCTGGTGTGGCACAGGTTGCACACCACAGTCCGTCGGTCATCCTCACTTTCTTTAAAGAACCTCCAGACTTGCGAACATCTAGGCCTCGCCATGGGAGCTTCACTACGTGAAACAGTTGCTGCTGATGCACCAGCTCTGGCCCTGCTTCTCCCTCTGGCCACACCACTGCCTCTTCCAACCTGTTCTGGTGCAGCACTCGCCTCCGCCTCAAAAGCACTGTCTTCACTCGGCTTATCAACCCAGCTTGGGTCAGTCACCTTGTCATCCTCCGATTCCTCAGTCTGCTCCCCCCTCAGACTTCCTGCCCTGACAACAACTTCACCACTGTCTGACAACCGTGTCTCCTCATCGTCCGACACCTCTTTACACTCTTCTTCCACTAAGTCAACAATGTCATCATCATCACCCACAGACTGCGACAGTTGGAAAACATGGGCATCGGGAAAGAGGTCAGCAGCAACCTGAGAAGTGGTTTGTGACTCTGGGAAGGGTCCAGAAAGCAGTTCCTGAGAGTATGCCAGATCGCATTCCAAATTTTCCTGGGAGGGGGCAGACTGGGGGGAAGGAGGTTGAGGTGGAGGAGCCAGAGGAGTGCTCCCTTGGGTAACGTGGGTGGATTGCGTGGAAGACTGACTGGTGGACAAATTACTTGAAGCATTGTCCGCAATCCACGACATCACCTGTTCGCACTGTTGTGGTTTCAACAGTCCTCTACCACGTGTCCCTGTAAGTTGAGACATGAAGCTAGAGAGTGTAGTTCTGCGGCGTTCCCCTGCTCCCTCATCAGCATGTACTGTCTCACCCTGCCCAGGACCACGGCCTCTGCCCCCTGCAGTAATTGAATGCCCACGCCCTCGTCCTCGACCCTTAGCTCTGGGGTTCAACATTTTCTGTATATAAGTGTATTATATAAAAAAAATAAAATATATGGGCCTGCGGTACTGAAACCCACAAACTTGTTCAATCTGAACAAGAAAATATATAGCTGGATAAGTTAGAGCAAAATTACGTATGTTATTACGTACCGTGCAGTATGGAGCAATTACACTGAAACTATTAGATTAGGCAGACTTGGTCTGCTTAAGTGCAACCCAGACAAATGTCACACAGACATTTTGTAATGTAGCTGTATCAGTGAGAGCAAAAGACCTTTTTTAATTACGTGACGTACAGAATGTGTCACCAGGACAGAAAATACGGATTGTGGTTTGTGGTGAATGGACAGCTGAACTGTGACACACAGAATGGTTCCACACAGCTGTATGAAATGGATTTGTATCACTGAGATAAAACAACAAAAAAACTATTTTTTTAATTATTTATATATATATATATATATATATATATATTTTTTTTTTTTTTTTTTACGTGACGTGCAGAAAATATCAGAGAGCAAACTCAGCCCCTGCTTACTGTGGCTATTTTGACTGCAACCCAGACAAATGTCGCACAGAGATTTTTCTAATGTAGCTGTATCAGTGAGAGCAAAAGCTCTTTTCGTTAATTAATTTTTGTACAGAATGTGTCACCTGGACAGAAAATACGGATTGTGCTTTGTATATAGGTGGATAAGTTAGAGCAAAATTACGTATGTTATTACGTACCGTGCAGTATGGAGAAATTACACGGAAACTATTAGATTAGGCAGACTTGGTCTGCTTAAGTGCAACCCAGCCAAATGTCGCACAGAGATTTTTGTAATGTAGCTGTATAAGTGAGAGCAAAAGACCTTTTTTAATTAAGTGACATACAGAATGTGTCACCTGGAAAGAAAATACGGATTGTGGTTTGTAGTGACTGGACAGCTGAACTGTGACACACAGAATGGTTCCACACAGCTGTATGAAATGGATTTGTATCACTGAGATAAAACAACAAAAAAACTATTTTTTTTAATTTATTTTTTATATATATATTTTTTTTAACGTGACGTGCAGAAAATATCAGAGAGCAAACTCAGCCCCTGCTTACTGTGGCTATTTTGACTGCAACCCAGACAAATGTCGCACAGAGATTTTTCTAATGTAGCTGTATCAGTGAAAGCAAAAGACCGTATTTGATTACGTGACGTACAGTATGGGTCACCTGGACAGAAAATACGGATTGTGGTTTATGGTGAGTGGACAGCTGAACTGTGACACACAGAATGGTTCCACACAGCTGTATGAAATGGATTTGTATCACTGAGATAAATCAATAAAAAAAAAAGTGTTATATATGACGATAGCTGCACTACTAGTGCCAGCCAGCCCAGCCAGGAGACAAAAAAAAGTGTCTTGTAGCCCTTAGAAGGGCTGTTGGGTTCTTTTGATATCACTCCTGCCTAACAGAGAACTAAATCCAGGCCCTAACACTCTCCCTGAAACGCAGCCGATCTGTCCCTAACAACATCCAGACAGCATCTGAGCCGAGCACCGCGGGCAGTCACTAGTATATTCCAGGGTCACTTGATCAGGCCAGCCAACCCCTGCTATCGACATGTAAGGGCCCCACGTGATGCTGGGTGTACCGCAGAGTCTCCTGGCTTGTGATTGGCTGAGTTTATAGGCGCCAAAAATTCAAAATGCGGGAGATGCCATTTCCTCGAGCATGGCGAGATACTTGTCCGAGCAGCGAGCACTTACGAGTACCCTAATACTCAAACGAGCACCAAGCTCGGACGAGCATGCTCGCTCATCTCTAGTGAAGAGTTAGAAAAGTCCCCCTGCTACCACTAGGGTAGTGTGAAGTAGTTGGCTGTAGATATATGTAAATGAGAAGGGGGAACTTATAAAGATGGCTTGTTCCTTATGCTTTTCATTGTACAGTCTATCCATATATATCACTTGCTTCATTGTCCCTATCACCTCCTCTAAGGTGGGTAATTGTGGCTGCAGCCATTTTGTCAAGATACTTTTTTAGCTGCCAGAAGAGTAATGTGTGGACCCTTAGTCGCAACTATGCCTGTAGATTCTGCTTCCTGATCTCAGGGGAAAATTGGAAGATACACTGTTGTGGAGTCTCTCTGACCTCTATTTACCACAATTGTTGTTCTACTGTATACAGTTATGTATTGTATGCTTTGGCAATAATTTCCCAAAAAGAATATGGTTGGCAAATAGTTGACAGGAACGGGGCTAACCACCCTGTTCTTCTCATCTTGGTAAGAGTGGGCTGGTCCTGCTTCCTACCAGGACAGGGACTTCCTGTGAAAACTCGGAGGAGAGGAAGCACACTGCAGAGTTCCTGCTCCATCACCCAAGACCCAGTTACAATGCAAATCTAGACCTAATAGTGGATATCAACAGTACATCCAACCTGCCTCCATACTCCTTTATTGGTGCCAGAAATTGCACTTGGAATCCACTGTTATTGAATTAACCAAAAATTATATGTTGCACTCAGCAAAAAGAGACTATTATATGTTGACTTTTTCATTCTTCAAACTACATTTCCACTGCACCAATTTCCAGGGAGCAATGGCCTAAGGAAGAACACTGTGTCACAACAAATCATCAGGGCCACTACCCCTTCCCCATCTCCTCATGGGCTTGATGCCCATGTTCTACACAGATAGATGGTGGCCCTCGGAATCATTTTCTTTGGTGGGTCCAAAAACCCCATTCTATGTTATATCTAAAAGGCAACTTTGTGGCTCAGTGCAAAGTGGACCTTCTAGCCAAGCAAAATTTCTACCCAGCTACAAGCTGTTTGTTTTTACTACTTGCCAATCAGACCCCCTAGTGACCATGAATATAGCATGTATAGACTTTTCCCCCCAGAAACAGCAACATTTTTGCAAATTGGCTGTGTGTAGTATTACATCATAGATCCATGGATGTGAAAGAGGCTGAGCTGCAGTACCAGATTTAGCCTATGAACAATGGTAGTGCTGTTTCAGGAAGAACACGGTCATGTCTTTTTAATCTCAGATACCCTGTCTAATTCCCCCTAATTGTGTATATTTTCATGGACATTGACTGTACCCATATGTAAGCACTTTATGGAAGAATAGCCCTTTAAATGTAGCTAATTAAACTTTTTGCCTTTTTGGAACAATTAGTGAATCTTCCCTCATTTATGCCACAGCTCTCTAATTAAAAGATTATCTCTATTTATCTCAATTCTGATATGTTCTAGCTGAATATATTTTTTTTTATCGTTTTTGTTGTTTATCATGGAATTGGAGCATATTGAAAGCAGAGGATCTGATTTTATTGTAAAATGAGAGTAATTAGTCATAGATGCAATTAACATGACATCATTTACATTCATCTTCCATTACTTAGGAATACAGCTTGTTTGCCTAATCAATGGTTATTGTTTTATGACATTGATTAGTACACTGTTTTCAGACGTATATGAAGATGGGAAAAAAGTTGGAGACTTTTTTCTACCTAGGTGATTTTTTTTCTGTTTAACATTTGGGAATAGATTGGTGATGCACTACAACCTAAAGTAAGATCCCCACACTGTTATTAAAGGGACCCTTCCATCAAAATGTTTTAATTACGTATTATCTATACGTGGATATTATATAATTTAAAAACAAAAATGGTAGATGGTTGTGTAGATAAAAGTCATTCATGTATTTTCCTTTCTGTCCTGGCTCTTTAACTTCCTCTTTGTTTGGATTTTTTGGTCGGCAAACAGGCTCACCCAACTTAAGACTGTTCACTCCGATCGGATACACCCCCTGCCGTAGTAACTCAATTAGAGCTTGACACATTACACTAATCAGTGCTCTTCTATGGGCATCTTGAAGGGCTCTATGAGACTGCCAGATTTTTGGGCTGGACAAGCGCCAATAGTTGATAAGTAGCTTTTTACACAGGCTGATGCAGGGTGAATGGAGGAGCAATGATTGCTACCACAGTCATTGCTCCCTCATTCAGTTCTACTACCAGTAAGATGTAAGATCTACTGATTTTTGTCAGCACATCCTTGAATACACACAAACATGCTGCCGATAATCAGGCATCTTTCATCCTGATGGTACAAGCCAATCATCCGACAAAAGAGCAATTGCTCTTTGATCAAATGCACAATTATACTGGCCAATTATCGGGAATGAGCATTCCTATCAACACTTCTTCCTGATAATTGGCCCTAATATAATTCAGTTTTACGAGTACCTGTCTCCTTTCCTAACATACCTGATTTAATAGCTTCATGCATTCCCCATGTAGTAACAATTCTGGAACATCTATATGGCTCTATGTTGTGCCATTCCTTTATTATTTCTACTAGAAGTTATGAATGAATTGCTAGCAGTCTGCAGTAAGGGTACAGAGGGGAGGTAACAAGTTGGGGGGGGTATCCCTGCACAGTCTAACAATGGCAGCACTGACCAGACAGAGTGAGACTCTGCAGGTACAGTGGTGGCATTAATATTACTAGGAGCACTAATATGGGTATTATTAATTCTGGGGGTACTAATATTATTGGGAGGCACAGTATGATAGCGACTTAACACCCAGTGTTAAGCCACACCCCCTTTTGGGGTGTGGCTTAACTTGGCCAGTATTTTTTGTTGGGTGGCAACCCTATCTGAAGCCCACATAATTGTTAAAGGGAATCTGTCACCAGGAAATTCACTGATCAACCAAGCCTTGTAGGGCTAAGCGTCCATTCACACATACCCGGATCTGCAAATTGCCACTATAGAAATGCCTATTCTTGTCCATGGCTCCGGACAAGAATAGGACATGTATTTTTTGACGGGGCCGTGGACTGGAAGTGCGGTTCTTTTGTGGCCCCATTGAAAATGAATGAGTCCCATTCTCCAAATGTGTGAATGGATCCTAACTCAGCTGATTGTAAGCATACCTTTCACCAAATGATCTGCATCACTCTGGAGGAAAACTACTTTTGATCCATTTAAAAATGGTCAGTTAATTGCCCAAAGGGCAGGCCCAACCACTCTGTGCTCCTCTACCCCCCCCCCTTCTTGATTGACATGGCCAGGCGAGATGACTTTGTCAATCAAAAATTAGAGGGACAGTCTGGCCGAGGAAGCAGATGGAGCAAGGGTGCACAGACTGACTTGGGCCCACCCTCAGTGCCCTTAACCTCTCATTTGCATATGGATCAAAAGTAATTTTTCTCCAGCGTGAAGCCACAGATCACTAAGTGAAAGGTATCAGTACATTCAGCTGAGCTCTCTGTACAAGGTGGTGTCTTTGGTGTAACAGTGACTTTCTTGGTGACAGACTCTCAAACTGAACTATAATACAGTGAAGTTACTAAGAACTGTATGTACTTAAGAATACTGTATACTGTGCATAACCCATTTCTACCCTTTATACAGTTGTATCTTAGATACATTGATGACGTGTTCATGGTATGGTCGGGTAATGAAAATCAATTTGATAACTTTGTTGAATATCTAAATCTGTCAAATGATATGAACATGGAGTTTACTCATGTATTTGGATGGTCTACTTAGAATTTCTGGATGTGTCAGTTGAGGTAGAGAATGGGGAGTTACAGGTGAGGGGCTATCGTAAGCCCACTGCCACTAATTCCCTCTTACACCACTCTAGTAGTTACCATCCTGGTAGCGTTAAAAAAGGCGGTCCCCTTTGGAAAATTTATCAGACTAAGAAGGATCAATAACACTGATGCAAGTTTTACAAAACAGGCTGACGAACTAAAAAAGAAACTTCTAGTGAGAGGTTATCCCTTAAATATGTTGCATAAAGCCCTAAGTAAAGTATCCAAAACGAAAAGGGAGGATCTACTGTGTGGATCCGACAAAACACAAAGAAAAGGTGGGGACAGATCCAAGATCTGACCATTTTCTTTTAAGTTTAGCCCAATAGCAGGAAGAATAAGAGAAGTTGTAAGCGACAACTGGGACATATTATTGAGGGATGACACCTTAAAGGAGTCGATTGACCAAACCCCTTTGATATCTTTTAGAAAAACCCAGACACTAAGAGATAGATTGGTGAGGAGTAGATTCAAAGATGAAGAGACAGGTACATGGTTGAGGAGTTTTCTACCCATTGGGAATCATAGGTGTGGAAATTGTACCTTTTGTAAATATAATGGACAAAAGACATTCGTGCGAGTTGGAGGGATTGAACACCGAGTAAAAGAATTGATTACCTGCAAGAGCAAATATGTTGTGTATATGGTATATTGTTCATGTGGCAGATTTTATATTGGAAAGAACATAAGGTGCCTCCATGAGAGGTTTAGAGAACACTTTGTATCAATTACCACCGGGAAGGGTTGTCCCTGTTTGATTGAACATATTAGATCATCTCACGAGGGCAATCCGAGAGTTCTAAGATTTGTGGGGCTCAAAACTGTACCTGTACAGCCACAAGGGGGCGATAGACACAGGAATCTGCTAAGAAAGGAATCCAGATGGATAATACGATCTGAAGCTTTGGGGCCCTTGGGGCTTAACGGTAAAAACGATCTGAGTGTGTTTTTATAAGAAATTTGTGTGTTGCACTTGTTTGTATATGGTATTGTACACTTACCCTGCTTGTCGTTAGCACGCATGCGCGTGAGAAGAGGCAAGGTTAAAAGGGTGACAGGTCACGTACGTCATGACGCATAGGGCCTGACGAAGCGCAGTGTGCACGAGACGGCTGTCGCCTGACGCCTATCTCAGGTGATATACGCTGTCCACCCCTGTACACTATTATGTAAGCGCTTTTACCCGCATTGGAATAAAGAATCGACTACGTTGGTGAGTGCCGCTGTTTTTCTTATTTACCGTGTTAACTGTATGTACTTAAGTTATGACATAAACAGTAAAACAGTGTTCAAATGTGTATGCATACTTTTACAGGGTTAAGTCATATCTACAAATGAGAATTCAGCTCTGGACTGATTCAGCCAAATCGGCTGGCCAATTCATGTAGATATCACAGATAAAAGATAAAAAAAATATATATATATAAACATCCTGCACGATATGATAAATAAATATGCGGATGTCCATGGCTACATTTATGAAAAAAATGACAGAAAACAAATAATAATACACTAACACAATAGATGCAAGCACTATATATGGACTAAGCCCTCATTCTGATATGATAAAATCCGAGACTCTTAGCCAATATATTTTTATCAAAACACATCTGTGCCCGCCTGCTAGCGCCAAGGTGGTCTCAGTCAGTCAGGTCCTACTCTAAACCTACCTATGGCGTTGGGCATTTATGTTCAGGAGAGCAGACCTGGCACATATAGTGTACTGCTCCTAGTTACCTCTATGTGCATCCAGCAAACAATGAGAGGAGGAGCACACACACCTATATGTACCACCTAATCAAGGCCGCCTGTTTTATAGAAGGGAGGTGTTAGTGTACATTATTATCTGTTTTCTCTAATTCACGTAAAGTCCAAAGAAATTCAACCAATTGCCTGGAAAACTCTCTCAGTTCAATTCTCCAGAAGCAAATCAGACAAAAATTATTTTAACTAGAATCACAACATTTTGAAAACCTTGGGTTGGACTTCCAAATTTTAGCATTGTTTTGCTCACCTCTACTCAGGTTCTGTTATGGCATATGGACATCATAGATGGGGTTCCCCACTCAGAACTGCCTCTATGAACCAGAATGCTCTATAACAGCTGCTCTCATTCTGGACTTGAGACGTCCTGGCATGACAGGAACAATCGTTCATCTGAATGGCCACAATGTAATATTACATCTCCTGCCTGGTCATGGCTTCTTTTTTCACAGGGGTGCCTGGAATAGGACCTGCAGTAGCAAACACATTCTGAAAGGGATTGCCTCACATTGAGAAAAACCCCTTAAATGTAATGTTAAGAACATTTTGCATTACTTGTTTTATATTAAGACATAATCTATCAGATAAATGATGTCTTCTTCTAAGCCACAACCAACCTGTGTTGAAGTCCTGATGATTTCCTAATATCAGACAGCAGGATATCATATCTGATGCTCCTTGCTTGTTAAGTGTTTGCTTTTTACAGTAGTGTCACGCACAATCCATTCTACACATAAAATTGTAATAGAGATATGATGGTAGCAACTCTTAAAAACTCAAATTACAGTTTTATAGAAACCACCCTGAAAATGTAAGACCTAACCTGTACTAGATATCGGTACACAAAATGATAAATTAGGATTTTAGAGGTTTAAAGGGAGCTTTATTGTACGTGACATGACCAGATGTAGGTTGTGCACCAGCTTAGTCATGTAGGTGGTAAAAAATCAGTCTGTTTGTTTAGGATGGATCAGTGTAAATCCCTGGGAATGTTTGATCTGTTGCTGGAAAGAAGCCTTTGATCTCACTTTCAAGGTAGAAGCAGCAGGAGTTAGCTTCCTAAGAAGCAATGATTTGACATTCAATTAGCACAAACACGCACAAATAATAACCAAAGCATCTGACAAGTAAAATGTTGTATGTAATATCTAAAATAATAGCTGTGACACTGAAATGAGGGTTGGGCTTCTGAAACCTCTGGTGATCGGCTTTTATCATGGGAAAAACTGCTCGTGCCCCACATTTACTCTGCTGCCCCTGCAGGAACAGTGTAGTATTACATGGCACCTATTCTATTGGATGAGCAACTAGACAATACATGGATGGACCCAGCAGGCCAGAATGTGAGTAGCTTTTTCCAAAACTAGCAATAGACTTATGATTTTTGTTGACCTTCCCTCAGACCTTGACCTCTTATTGGAATATGCATCATCTGAAGATTTGACATGAAAAATGCACCCCCACCAAAAGAAGTCAAGACTGGTGACAGATTAAAGCAGAACCCAGCCCAAGTACCAATTCAGTTGAAAAAGCAATCAACAATGTGTCTTTTTAATGTACTGAAGTCGCCGTCCAGAACCACAGCTTTCACAGACTAAGGGCTCATTCACATGAATGTATTTTTGTCCGTCTTTTTTGTGGCCCGTATATGGAACTTTTCACTACAATAGGATCGCAGAAAAAAACAAAAATGACTTTGTGTGCATTCCATGTCCATATGTTCGCATGGCCGTTCTGCAAAAAAATAGAACGTCCTATTATTGCCCGCATTACGGACAAGGATAGGACTGTGCTTTTGGGGAAAGACTGTTCCTTTCTGCATAATGTGGAATGAACACGGCTGGTATCTATGGTTTGCGGATGCACATCACAGTCGTGTGCATGAGCCCTTAGGCCGCTTTCACACAGTCAGTGTTTGATCAGTGATTTCCATCAGTGATTGTGAGCCAAGGAGTAAAGCCTACACAAAGATAAGGTATCATGGAAAGATTTAGACCTATTCTGTGTTTTTGGCCTGCACCTGCTTTTGGCTCGCAATAACTGATGGAAATCTGTGATGAAACACAGTGTGAATGCAGCCTGACAACAATTTATTCAGAAAATGTTCAATAAGCATTGGTGGCTCCTTGAGCTGCATAATAGAGGGGATACAGATCAGAGGATCTCCTTCTATGATGTCCATATGCCCTGACTGGGCAAGTGGACATGGCTTATCTTTATCTCTAAATATGGCCATTACCACAAAGATATTCTGGGGGCCCACTGTAAAGCTACATGCAAATATTATCTGCTTACACAGTGGCAGGCAGCTACAAGATGCTACAAAATGATTGATTATCGGCGTCCTTGCAGCAATTTCGAGGGAGTGGGTCCCTAATGAAAGAGGATACTGCTTGGCCTGCCTCTATACCTAGAAATCTATTCATCCACCCGATGCACCTATAATTATAAACTGAGTAGTTTGTTAAAGGGGTTATCCTATGATTAATCTAAATGTAAAATGAAAATCAGACATCATACAGTACATGACAATCTCTTTCTAACAAAGCTATAACCAGCTTTGTACCTCACATGTATCCAGAGATCTCCACATTCATTGCTCTGCTAGATTTATATCAAGCAGGCAGCTCAAAGGGAGAGTCTTTTCTGCTGCTGCTAATGGGAAGTGTTTATGCTCTCCCTACCACAGCTCAGGGGGTGTGTCCATGTTCTCCCTATCACAGTTCAGGAGGCAGTTGAAAGATGAATCTGAGCATGTGCGGCCTTCTCAGTGAGCAGAACAAAGAAATAGGAAAACGAAAAACAGCAGGTGGCACTATACAGATGCATTGTATTATATAACTCAGTGGCTATGCTAAATTATAATTACATGCAATTACAAAAGTATTAGGATCCAAGTACTGGTTTAAAAACTGTATAAAATTTTTCATGGGACAGCCCCTTTAAATAATCTACCCATTTTTTTATATGAACATAGCCTGGATGAGATGCTGTACGCTGCATCTGAATTGCATTGTATACTATGAGAAGCACAGCAGTGAAAAGATTAGCTGCCTGAATTAGATGGTACTGGCTTGGCTGAGGCAAAGATCCAACATGAAGGTACACTAGTTGCACATTCTAAAAAGGGATATACATCATGGCAGATACAGAATAAATGTAGAAGTGTTCATGCATCCTGAAAGCAACTTTGGCCTGAAGAGCAGTCCAGGCCTGTATGAAGACCAGCTAGCCCTGGTGCACCCAAAAAGGGCAAATCTCTGATGTGCTTAAAGGGGTTGGCCACTTTCGGGCTACAATGTGTTTCTATAATGACTATATGGCACTATATGACTCATTTATTAAACAGAAATACGCCTTTTCCGTGCTCATGCAAGTTCTAAAAAAGTGGGTATGGCATGGTCAGGGAAGGGCCGGAGATGTTTCAGGAGTAGAAAATGGTCTAAATGCAACACAGCTGGGAAGCTGTCTTACATTTAGATCTGCCGAAGTCGAGGCCGGCCTCTCTTCATAACTTCAGTAGATCCACTGCAAGTGCAGGGCTTTATGAAGCCCCATAGTGTTTGTTGATATTCTGCACTATTTTTTATATTTCAAAAGGTATTCTCCCTTAGCCAAGTCTTTTGTGCTGTCCACACAGAGGTCCTGTCCATAAAATGGCTGCTCATGTAAACTCATGTGACCAGGCAAATCAGACAAATCTCCTCCATTCAAATAAACTACACTAAACTCCCAACAGAGCAACTATAGATGGCAGATGTGGTGTATTTGAGTGCAGAAGGCTGATTGACCTGTCTGGAGTTATTTTTCCTTGTCACATGACCATCCCTTAGCGGCCATCTTATGGACACAACCTCTATGCAGACATAAACATGACTTATGAAATATTGCAAATGGCACAGAAAATCAGCAAAGGTTATATCAGTAAGTGTCATAGAATCATTTTTTATATCTTTATTTTTCTTGCATAAACATCAAAATTTCCCATAATATATACTCTATACGTATTAAACATTTATCTTCCATATTTTTAAAAAGAATACTTTATTATTTCCCTTCAACCATCAATATAGTCTGGTGCCTTATGGGAATATAGTCTACTAATGAGTAAATCCCCCCTCCACCCCTTCCAACCATTTCCATTCAACCAACTAAACAACCCAAAAAGAACCCCCAAAAAACCATGCACCTTGGTGATGGAGGAGAGGCCGGAGGGAGAGAGGTTGAGAACCAACTCTCTGCATCCTGACCCACCCCACTCTCACCTCTCAGTTCACGTCTTTCCTCATCCACCATCATCCTTGACCCCCCACTCTCCCAACATCGCCCCAAACTGTCTAATCCTCTTCCCAGTTGATGAGGCCATTCTCTCACATAGGATTGGACAGTTCACCATCCTAGCCCACATCTCCTTTGTTTGAGGGTTTTTTTTTTTGGAGCCCATTACTAGTAATACATCTTCTCGCATAGAATAATAATTTCCCTATTACCATGTGTTCCTTTATATTCTGAGTAAT
The DNA here is from genome assembly GCA_900303285.1 of Rhinella marina. Classification (NCBI taxonomy): domain Eukaryota; kingdom Metazoa; phylum Chordata; class Amphibia; order Anura; family Bufonidae; genus Rhinella; species Rhinella marina. The sequence continues at coordinate 50,033 of ONZH01006207.1, forward strand.
ATTGTTTAAATGGCCTAAAACACATACTTCAAACCTATGTGCAATGTCAGTCTTATAAATGATGGATATCTGAAATCGAACACTGTTCCACAACATATGTATATCGAATACTGTTCCACAACATATGTATATTGTCCACTCGTTCTTCCCCACATTTAGCACAACTAAAGATCTTATTTCTATAAAACTTAGACAACTTAAATGGGGAATAGTGGACATGATGTACCATAAAAAACTGTGTCAATCTATCTGCTAGTTCAGAGATACTTTTTTGATATTCATAAGTATATCTTTCCATTGCCATTCTGTCATCGGCTTTACCACTCCATGCCATTTTTTTCTACACAAAGGGGGAATTTCTTTAGTTTTTGTCTTAATAAGGAATAATATATAGCTGAGATTCTTCCTTTGCCCTCTGTTACGCTCATTATCTTGCATAAGAAAACAGGTAATTTTTCTAGACCCTCCTGGATAATTGTTTACTTATTAATAGCATGTTTTAACTGGACATAGTGAAAAACCGCTTTCTCTGGGATTGAATATTTACTTTTCATTCCCTCAAAACTGATTAATCTGTTGTTGGGGTATAACTGTCCTAAACAGCTCCAACCCATATCCAAGGTGTCAAACTCTTCCAACCTAGCGTTGTTCCAAATTAGTGCACTTTATATTCCATAGCTTTTTTATCTCCAGCCAAACCTTGCTCATCAATGCAACGTAGAAAGTTTTTTTTTTTAACTTTCCACGTACAAAGCTGCCCTCCTCCAACAACTTATATATACTACCAACATGATGATTTTTATCTGGTGTTTAGATCATTATTTTAAAATGGGTTAGACTTCCCCCAGTCCAAACCTAGTTTGAACTGTTCTGCTAGATTATATAAACCCCATCAGGGACAGCCAATCCTCCTTCTTTTCTGAATATTGGAGGCTTTGGAGACATCTTCATACGGGGTTGGAGCCCCCTCCAGATTGACTCGCATAGTTGACCCTCTATAATGTTAATTATTCTGTTGGGGATCTCCATGTGTGAATTCCACAACACATAATTAATCATTGGTAGTAAGGACATTTTAATCAATGCTATCCTACCAGCCATTGATAGAGTAAAACTTTTTCAGATAGTAATTTTAACTCTTAATTTATTAACCAACGTTAAGTTTTATAAAGTCGAGAGGGGAGTGTGATATTTTTATGCCTAAATACTTAATGTAATATTTTTTATCTCTAATTCCCCTGGTTTGAAACCTCCTAAATAATCTAATGGAATACAGCCCGATTTCCTCCAGTTTTTCCATAACTCAGATACTTCTCCAAAATCTCTGAACACTTCAAAAACCCTTTCTAGAGAATCATGTGCACATTGAGTGATATTTTTTCCATAGCTTTTCCATATAGAAATCCAATTATTCTATTATCGTGCCTGATCATACTGGTTCCAAAAGGTTCCAATGATAGGGCAAACAATAGAGGGGAAAGGGGACATCCTTTACTTGCCCCTCTGTACTGTAAAGGGTTCAGATATCTTTACCTTAACTAATACTCTTGCCAAGGCTCCCACATAAAGCAGTTTTAAGCATGAAATAAATACTGCCCCAAAATCCATTATTTCCATTGTTGCCCAAAGAAATTGTATCCATTGTATTGAATGCCTTTGTGGCGTTAATAGAAACCACCAGGTGTTCCCTGGGGTCTGATGGCTCCAGTTGCATATTTAAATAGCATCTTTTAATGGTATCAGTAGTGTTGAGAAAATCGAAGTATCTGAATTTGCTTGTGCTTCATGGTAATGAATCAATTTTTCTAAAATGGTGGCTGAAAATTAAAAAAAATTATACTCACCTTATCCACTGAGCGGACGGCCTCTTCTCAAGTGGATGAGGTGTGAGATGACTATATATATATTTTTTTAAAACACCAGATTAATCCCTGAGGAGATAAATGTGAGTCTCAGATGCCACAATCAGTGTTGAACGTGGCATCTGGGGAGTTAAATGATGGGGGACAGTGCAATCGCTGTTCCCCATCATTGCACACATTCCATTCAATGAAAAGCAATTCGTGATGAAGTAATTCATAACGAATCAAATTTCTTAACAAAGTTTGGCGAAGCTGCGAATCTAATTGATTTACCTGGCATAAACCCTGTCTGGTCCTTGTGCACCATAGATGTTCTTACCTTCCTGAGCCTGGTTGCTAGGACCTTTGCCAACAATGTATTATCCGTATTAATCAAAGATATCGGTCAATATGAGTCCATAAGCTGAGAGTCCTTATCAGATTTTACTATAAGAGTTATCAATGCCTTGTCCTATAGTCATTTTTTATACACATTGGTCAATAGTAGCCAAAAAGTGGCCATACCCTTTAATATGAGTGACTAAGAGAGAGAGATACTGTGACCTGAAAAAGACTATGCAGATTGTGCTGATACTGCTTCATGTGGAGAGCCATGGTGGTTTTTGCTGAACTTCCATCTACATTGCTACTACTCTGAGGAGACCAGAACCAGAGTTCTGTTGCCCATGGAGCTGGGCAAGGAAATCTGTTTGGATGTTGCCACTGTTTGTAAGATTGTACCAAACATATCTGAGAATGAACAGTGAACATTATAAAAAAATTAAAAAAAAGAATTCCTTCCTTGGTTTTTTAGGCTTTGATCTCTCAAGCACAAGACTGATTCTACAGGATAAGGCCTCATGCACACGAACCTGTGCCGGCCGTGCCCATGCTGCGGGCCGCAAATTGCGGTCCGCAATGCACGGGCACTGACCGTGAGGCCACCGCATGCGGATCGTGGACCCATTCACTTGAATGGGGTCCGCGATCCGCATCCGAGGGTCCGCACCGCAAAAAAGTAGTGCTTCCGCTACTTTTTTTGCGGTGCGGAGGCACGGCCAGAAACACCACGGAAGCACACCGTAGTGCTTCCGTGGTGTTCCGATCCGTGCCTCCGCTCCGCATCTCCCGGATCGCGGACCCATTGAAGAGAAGTTTAACCTCTTCAACCCCGAGCCTGTTTTCACCTTCCTGCCCAGGCCATTTTTTGCTAATCTGACATGTGTCACTTCATGTGGTAATAACTTTGGAACGCTTTTACTTATCCAGGCTATTCTGAGATTGTTTTCTTGTCACATATTGTGCTTCATGACAGTAGTACATTTGTGGCAAAATATTTCATTTTTATTTATAAAAAAAAATACCAAATTTAGCACAATTTTTGAAAAATACATAGTAATACCTCTAGAAATAGTTATTATTTTACATTCCCCATATGTCTACTTTATGTTGGCATCATTTTATAAATGTCATTTTACTTTTTTCGGACGTTAGAAGGCATAAAAGTTTAGAAGCAATTTTTCAAATTTTCAACAAAATTTCCAAAACCATTTTTTAAGCACCAATTCAAATATATAGTAATTTTGAGGGGCATATGTAATGGAAACCACCCATAAATGACCCCATTTTAGAAACTACACCCCTAAAATTATAAAAAAAACTGATGTTACAAAGTTTGTTAACCCTTGAGGTGTTCCACAAGAATTAAAGGAAAATGGGGGTGAAATTTCAAAATTTCACTTTTTTGGTAGATTATTCATGTTAATAATTTTTTTCTTGCAACACAGCAAGGGTTAACAGCAAACTAAACCTCAATATACATTACTCTGATTCTGCATTTTACAGAAATACCACATATGTGGTGGTAAATGTCTCTATGGGCACGTGGCACTGGTCAGAAGGAAAGGAGCGCCATACGAATTTTGGAGGCAGATTTTGCTAGAATGGTTTTTAGGCACCATTTTGTAATTGAAAGACCCTGACGTACCCCTACAGTGAAAACCCTCAAAAAGTGACCCCATTTTGGAAACTACACCCTTCAAAGAATATATTAAGGGGGGTACTGACCACTTTGACCCCCTAAGTATTTTACAGAATTTGGAAACACTTGGCTGTGAAAATTAAAAGTTTAATTTCTTCCAATAAAATGTTGCTTTAGCCCAAATTTTTCATTTTGACAAGGGGTAACAGGAGAAAAGCACCCCATAAGTTGTTCCCCATTTTCTCCTGAATAAGGCAACACCCCATATGTGGTGGTAAACTGCTGTGGGGGCACATGGCAGGACTCAGAACAGAACGAGCGCCATATGGATTTTGCAGAACAGATTTTGATGGATTGGTTTGCGGGAGCCATTGATTTTTATTTTTTTGAGTGATTGTCTTATGTGGGGGCTAATTTTTTGTGGGATGAGGTGACGTTTTCATTGGTACCATTTTGGGGTACATAAGACTTTTTGATTCCTTGGTATTACACTTTTTGTGAGTCAAGGTGAAAAAAATAGCTGTTTTGGCATAGTTTTTTAAAAAATTTTTTTTACAGCATTCACCTGAGGGAGCAAATCATGTGATATTTTTATAGAGCAGGTTGTGACGGACGCGGCGATACCCAATATGTCTACCATTTTTATTTTTATTACATTTTACACATTAGATTTATTTTTGAACAGAATAAAATCTTTTTTTGTGTTGCTATTTTCTGAGAGCCATATTTTTTTTTATTTTTTGGGCGATTGTCTCAGGTAGGGTCTCATTTTTTGCGGGACAAGATGATGGTTTGATTGGTACCATTTTGGGTTAAATACGCCTTTTTGATCGCCTGCTATTACATCTCATGTAATATTTTTATAGCGCAGCTTGTTACGGACGTGGCGATACCCAATATGCCTAACATTTTTATTTTTGGAAAGTTTTACACATTAGATTTATTTTTGAACAGAATAAAATCTTTTTTTTTGTGTTGCCATTTTCTGAGAGCCATATTTTTTTAATTTTTCAAGCGATTGTCTCAGGTAGGGTATCATTTTGCGGGACAAGATGATGGTTTGATTGGTACCATTTTGGGTTAAATACGCCTTTTTGATCGCCTGCTATTACACTTTTTGTGAGGCAAGAGGGGAAAAAAATGGCTGTTTTGGCATAGTTTTTAAAAAAAATTTTTTGCAGCATTCACCTGGGGGGCCATCTCATGTAATATTTTTATAGAGCAGCTTGTTACGGACGTGGCGATACCCAATATGCCTAACATTTTTATTTTTGGAAAGTTTTACACATTAGATTTATTTTTGAACAGAATAAAATCTTTTTTTTTGTGTTGTCATTTTCTGAGAGCCATATTTTTTTTAATTTTTTAGGCAATTGTCTCAGGTAGGGTATCATTTTTGCGGGACAAGATGACGGTTTCATTGGTACCATTTTGGGTTAAATACGTCTTTTTGATCACCTGCTATTACACTTTTTGTGAGGGAAGGTGACCAAAAAACGACTGTTGTGGCACTGTTTTTTTTTTTTTTTTTTTTTAACTGCGTTCACCTGGTGGGGTGGATGATGTTATATTTTTATAGAGCCGGTCGATAAGAACGTGGCGATACCTATTATGTATACTTTTCTTTTTTCCCCTTTTTTTTTTTACAATTGAATGGTTCAAAAATAAACGTATCCAGGTCTTAGAATGGCCAAGTCAAAGTCCAGACCTGAATCCAATTGAGAATATGTGGAAAGAGCTGAAAACTGCTGTTCACAAACGCTCTCCATCCAACCTCGATGCTCGAGAGCTCGAGCTGTTTTGCAAGGAAGAATGGCCAAGAATTTCAGTCTCTAGATGTGCAAAACTGATAGAGACATACCCCAAGCGACTTGCAGCTGTAATCGCAGCAAAAGGTGGCGGAACAAAGTGTTAATGCAAGGGGGCCGAATAATTTTGCACGCCCCACTTTTCAGTTTTATTATTACAAAAAAGTTTAAATGATCCAATAAATTTCGTTCCACTTCACAATTGTGACCCACTTGTTGTTGATTCTTCACCAAAAATGTAAAATGTTATATCTTTTTGTGTGAAGCCTGAAATGTGGCAAAAGGTTGAAAAGTTCCAGGGGGCCGAATACTTTCGCAAGGCACTGTACATGAGACTGTATGTTGGAGTGGGAGGGGGTGATGTTATTTAAATGGGACTGAATGTTGGGCATGGTGATGTTTTTTTTTTTTTTTTACATAGGACTGTGTGTTGGAGGGACTGAAGGGAGGGATGTTATTTACATGGGACTGTATGTTGGAGGTGGCTAGGGCATGTTGATATTTTGTACATGGGACTGTATTTTGGATGGGGCTGAAGAGATGGTGTGATGTAATTTATATGGGACAGAAGAGGGAGGGAAATGGTATTATTTACATGGGACTGTATGGTGGAGGGTCTGAGGAATTATAATTTCTGAGGACACTACACGGAGGAATATAACTATGGGGGCACTTCACACGGAGCATTATTACAGTAGGGCGCAATATAAATACTGGTGGCACTGCAGGGTGGACTGCAGGGGCATTTTAAATCCAGTGGACACTAGGCGTTCTTATTACTACTGGGGGCTCTATAGGGTGCACTTTTAAATCCGCCTTATTTTTACTATGTGCACTATTGGGGGCCTTATTACTACTGAGGGGTCTATAGAGAGCTTTATTACCACTGGGGGAACAATAGGGCGCCTTATTTCTACTGGTGGCTCTGTGAGGGTATTATTAATAATGGAGGCTCTTCTACTGATGGAGGCACTGTTGGGGAGCGTTATCACTTTTGGGGGCACTGTAGGGGGCAGTATTACTAATGAGGGCATTCTAGAAGGGAATTACTATTGGTGGGACTTTGAGGAGCACTATGGGGGGCACTCATATTTCTTCAGGACAGTATTTGGTGGTATTGGGGAGCACAGCGAGCAGCAGGAGGACTCCGGGTTGGGGGATGAAACAAAAGTGAGCAAGCTAAGATGTCTGTGTGCCACACTCTGCAGAGACAAGGCAGCTGAGAGAAGTTGTCCGGACCAAATGGAGAAGATGATGACAGAGAAGATCTACATCAGAGGAGATGTCACCTGGGAGGCACTGGATGTGAGAAGTATGTACAATGAGGTGTGCGAAGGAGGGTCAACTTAGAGAATTGGGCCATATGCATTGGGACTTGGGCCCTTGATCTTTTGCTACCCTAGCAACGCCCCTGGGAGGAATAGTGGAAAGATGAACGGGAGAGAGTAGGTATGAAGAATCAGTGATTCTGTGACAGAATTATAACCTCCATAGCTGCTAAGATGTTTGCTATAATTTTACATTCTGGAACAAGCTAGAAGAAAAGCTGTGAAGAGAACAAATGGCTGATATAAGAAAAACACTCCTCAGCAGAGAGAAGTTTTATTTTTGATCATAAATGTGCAGCAACTTCTAATATATAAATACCAGTCACAGTAAATTTATTTTCAAAAATGCTTTACAGTATTATTATCCCATGTCTTGTAGTTGACATTATGTTCACTAACAAAGAACAGGGAGAGTGCGTGATAGTAAAACACTGCTAGAGTATGTCATGGGTGTTTATAGAGCATCTGTAGTCACGGAGCCTACCTATGTCACTGGTGGAGCAGAGTCCTGGAATGATGGCTCAGGAGCACGCTATACATACAGGAATGCTGGAGTCAGAGCAGCTGTAGAAGAGGTATGCAGTCATTTCAAACACTGCGTTCCTCGTGGTAATCTAGGAGTAAGAGGATTGTCATTCCAATGAAGACTTCAAGAAGTGTTTTTAAAGCATCAATTATCAAGAGTAGAGGTAAAGGAGGAATAAAACTTTTAATACAGGCTAGCTTATACTTAGGGGCGTAGCTAAAGGCTCTTGGGCCTGGTGTAAAAGTTCAGCTTGGGTCTCCCTTCCCTCATTGCTTTGTGTGTCTTCTTATGTGGCACAAGGGACTTTGGCCCACCTGAGGCTTCTGGGCCCAGTAGCGACTGCTACTTCTGCACCCCCTATAGCTACGCCCCTGCTTATACTGTAAAGTGACTGGGGACATTCATAGATGAAGATGAGGAATGCAAGTTCAAGAAGTCTTTTGCTACTTAATATTCAAATGAATGGGACTGAGCTTACAGTATATCTCCTGGCTACTGCACAGTGTATGAAGCTGTGCTAGTTCAAAGGTACCATGGCTTCTTCTATAGGCTGATCAGTGAGGGTACCAGGAGTCAGACTCCATACTCATCTAATATTGATGACCTAGCCTAAACCCTTTCAAAGAGCAATGCAATTCTCATTAATATTACACTGTTAGGGTATTTGAAGGTCAAAGGTTGGGGACCTCTGCTTGAGACCACCTTTTTGATCTAGAGTAGGGAGCCACTGCAAACAGCAGTGCTAACACTGGAGGATTAATCTGAATGCATACTGTTTAATACCACATTTCTCCCATAGTGGCCACTTTAGGAAAATGTGTGGTAACCTGGAGTAGTTAATTGCTAATGAGTTCTGATTTTGAGAAGGGATTGTCCTGAAAGAACATCTCCTTTCAACTTTATTTTTCATAATCTTTAAATGAATAAAGAGTGTCCACTCAGCCATTTGTGTGCTAGACGTCTCCTGCACTGAGTGCAATTTCTCATATGGCTGTGTAGTCACCTCATCAACTAAAAGGTCCTTCACCCAGCCGTTCTCATGTCACCCTGAAAGTCAGTTATATTAAATGAGAGCCTTCAGTTGCATTAATGTAGGGACCTGAAATACACTGCAAAGCATTGAAAGTGTTAATATCATTGTATTTCATGTATTATGTGGATGTACTACAAATCCCATAAGGTATAGGGAGTGTGAGGTCCTATGAGGCTAGTCAGGGCTGGCTCCAGCCTTCCTCTCTAGAAGGAAGATTCTGGAGTTAATGGCCGACTGTTGAGGAGTGAACACCTCAGAGCAGGAAGGAGCAGCTCCTGTAGGGAGATTCCATTCCCATACAGCCCACAAGCAAATTATTTGCCAGCCCTCAGGTAATTATCGCTAATGTGGCTACATCCTCCTCTGCATGTGGTGGAAACACTGTAAGCTACAAGCTGCCCACCATAGCCAAAGGACAGGAGCCCCGCCCCCCCCCCTTGAGAGACTGTATTCCTCTGAGGATATTGTGGATATCATAAACTGATATATACCTGATGATAGAGAAAGTGCATCCATTTAGGCCAGGAAAAGGAGAGATTGACCAGTCTGATAGTGAGAGAGAGAAGCTAGCTTCCATATACAACCTTTGAGAACTACTTGAATCAACTGTAAAGACTATATTTCATGTGAATAGTGCTTGTGTGGATCACCTAGTGACTGGCTTCAGTAAAGTACTGTGGATCTGTTATACCAACATCGGTCTCATCATTACATCATCACAACACAAGATTAGCACCAAAAGGTGCTGGCATCATGACAACCGGGACCCTGCTTCGCACCATAAAACAGCAACATCAAGGGTACCTCAATCTCCATCACGCAGGAGAACCCCAGAACCAGAGTGTTCCCCGAAGGGAAGAACCGGTGTGCCCTTCCCATCACTGCATACCGGCTCATGGAGCTTCGGGAAACCATGAGTACGTCTATTGCACCCATCTAGCCACCCACACTAACACACGCGCCCGCAGTACGGTCACTGCATTAGTAAGGGGTCTTTCACTCAAGCGGATCCTGTGCGTGGGATCCGCTGCATGAAAGAGTGTCAAGCCCTGTTCCGGACAGCAGAGACACGGAGCATTAACATGATTGATAATGCTCTGTGCCTCTCTGTGATCTTTATACTACAAAATCACAGTGACAACTTTATCTCACTGTGATTTTGTAGTAAAAAGATAAGAGAAGGATGTTCTAAGAGGGTTGAAACAAAGTGAACCCCCATCCCCCTTATAAGAATATACCTACCCTTTGCTTAAAGAACTGTTTATATTGGGTTTATATTGACCTTATTGCAGTCGTTGCTCCATCTAGGTGAACTGTTGGACTGTCATGTAACTGTTACTGTACCGTTATGTGCTTGCTATTTACATGGTGCATGACGCTAAGGGCTCATTTAGACAGCCATGGATCCGCAAAAACTCGGATGCCGGCCAGTGTGTGTTCCGCAATTTGCAGAACACACATGGCCAGCACCCCATACAAAATGCCTATTCTTGTCCGCAATTACGGACAAAAATAGGACATGTTCTATCTTTTTTCGCTGAGCCGCGGCACAGATCCACGGCTGTCCGCGATCTAATGCCACCCATTGAAATGAATGGGGCCGCATCTATTCCGCAAAATTGCAGAATAGATGCGGACCCATTCACACGGTCGTGTGAACGGGCCCTAAAGATGGACTTTTAACCCTTGTAAAATGTAATCATAAAAAAATCCATAGCCTTTTACTTTTTATTATTAATATATGCTACTTGTATAATATATTTACTTTTATTAATATATTGCCTTTTTATTTTTTATCAGAATTCTCTTTTAAAATTAGTATTTTTTAAAAGGAAATTCGGCTATAAATTTACACAGAAGCTTGGAAGTAGCTTGGATTCCTGCATTGTGCAGCATAATTTACTGAGTTGTCATTTCTCCTTTATTAAATTAAGGCAGAAAATAAATTGTATGGACAGTAATTTTTCCATGTCGGTTACTCTATACTCTCAGGAAATGCTGTGCATGCTTCATTTAACATTTTAGACTGTTACTTTGGAACACGTGACCCACACATAATATAATCATTTTATAGTTAGTGTTTGGGTGGCATTTTTCTCTTTCCAGATGTAGTACTGTAATATTCCCAGCTACATTTTTATTATATATGTTTTCAGTAAACTTTTATTTTTTAAAATTCAGAAACATATATACTATGTGGATCAATGCATTGTATTACAATACAGTGTGCAAATATATCCTTTCCTCAGGGGACAAATAACTTTCAGCTAGTGCTTTGCATCTACATATCCCTTAGGTTAGGGTTATACCGTCACCTGACCTGATGAGCACAGATGTTTAACATCAGCTGTTAAGCATGGCTGCAATAGCGTGTAAGGCGTCTGATGATTACTCCATCTTAGCCTGAAATAGTGGTTTATATCTATTACTGTAAAGGGCTAGCATGAAGTGTCGCCACTATTGCCCATTGGCCATGGTTGGTATTACAGTGCCTACAGACAAGAGTGGAATTGTTTTTGAAAATAAACTATATTGGAGGTCTTTCTTTCAAGGAACTTTATACCAGTGTTAGTTTGACATGGTCAGGATGGGTTTTCAGGCTCTGGCAGCAAGCAAATCTTTAGGAACAATTGTACAGCGCCAGTCTAAGATGTTCAACCTGTAGGCTATGTTCACATGTTCAGGAAATGTTCAGGTTTAGTGGATTTGTGAATCCACGAGAAAAAACGCTGCTCAACCCACAACAGAAATCTGAGTGTGAGCATCCAGATTTTCAGAAAAATTCTTGCATTCTGATCATGGCCACACAAGTTGCATCATCTGTCAATGCAGCAGCAGACACCACTGGGCCTGATGACTTGGGCAACTCACAGGTGGTGGCCAAATATACGCTTTCCTAGGCCCTGAAGCTGAGTGGTACACTTTTGATGGTGGCTCTGCACTGTTGTGGTTTTTTGTGGCACTCTACTACCATGGTTTATTGGGGCACTCCACCTTTTTGCTTTATGGGGCTTTCTGCCAATTTCTGTTAAGGAACTATCGACTTCTCTGGTTTCTGGGGACTTTTCACTGAGATTAATTATACGGCACTATGGAAGTAGGAATTATAACTACTCAGGCTGATAGGAAGCACCAAATATGTTGAGGCCAAAGCACAATCTAAGTCAGCAGTGTGGTGACCAACTTCATCACCTACCAATCGATAAACACACTCAAGGACCATTGTCCACTGCAGTTCTCCTGGGAAGATGGCTACCAGAACTTATATTTCTTTATTTGGCAAGACAAGAGTTAACTGTGGAGACGTTTCTGCCTTTTGTCGTGATAAAGAACAGGCATCCATGGAAGGGGATAACATTACAATTCCAAGCCTGCGTAGCTATGATCTGCTTTCTATTACAATGTAAGGTGCTAGTGGTAGCTGCTCTACATCATCTATGTGTCACCATATCCATCTCTCTCGACCATGGCTGTCAGTGCGGTGTCAAGGGGCATGCAACCAGGTTCCTAATATTAACCTTTCTAAAACTATTAGGTAGCCAGGTATATGGAAAATGTTGGTTCTGGGAAAAATACAGGGACTGGAGCTAACTTCTTCTTCGCTGCACCTGTCATAGTTACATTTACATCTTTGCCTGCCAGTAGCCACCACTAGATGGCGCCTCCTTTGTTTGGATTCACACAGATCCCATTTGAACTGATTTTATATAGCTACATATACAGTAATTGATAGATCAATTGATAGATATGAGGTAGACCGATAGATATGAGATAGATAGACATAGATATGGGGTAGATAGATAGATAGATAGATAGATAGATAGATAGATAGATAGATAGATAGATAGATAGAATATACACTACCGTTCAAATGTTTGGGGTCACCCAGACAATTTTGTGTTTTCCATGAAAACTCACTATTTTATTTATCAAATGAGTTGCACAATGAATAGAAAATATAGTCAAGACATTGACAAGGTTAGAAATAATGATTTTTATTTGAAATAATTTTCTTCTTCAAACTTTGCTTTCGTCAAAAATGCTCCTTTTGCAGCAATTTCAGCATTGCAGACCTTTGGCATTCTAGCTGTTAATTTGCTGAAGTAATCTGGAGAAATTTCACCCCATGCTTCCAGAAGCCCCTCCCACAAGTTGGATTGGCTTGATGGGCACTTTTTGCGTACCATACGGTCAAGCTGCTCCCACAACAGCTCAATGGGGTTGAGATCTAGTGACTGCACTGGCCACTCCATTAAAGATAGAATACCAGCTGCCTGCTTCTTCCCTAAATGTTCTTGCATAATTTGGAGGTGTGCTTTGGGTCATTGTCCTGTTGTAGGAGGAAATTGGCTCCAATCAAGCGCTGTCCACAGGGTATGCCATGGTGTTGCAAAATGGAGTGATAGCCTTCCTTATTCAAAATCCCTTTTACCTTGTACAAATCTCCCACTTTACCAGCACCAAAGCAACCCAGACCATCACATTACCTCCACCATGCTTGACAGATGGCGTCAGACACTCTTCCAGCATCTTTTCAGTTGTTCTGCATCTCACAAATGTTCTTCTGTGTGATCCAAACACCTCAAACTTCGATTCGTCTGTCCATAACACTTTTTTCCAATCAGCCTCTGTGAAATGTCTGTGTTCTTTTGCCCATATTAATCTTTTCCTTTTATTAGCCAGTCTCAGATATGGCTTTTTCTTTTCCACTCTGCCCTGAAGGCCAGCATCCCGGAGTCGCCTCTTCACTGTAGACGTTGACACTGGCGTTTTGTGAGTACTATTTAATGAAGCTGCCAGTTGAGGACCTGTGAGGCGTCTATGACTGTAATGTACTTGTCTTGTTGCTCAGGTGTGCAGGGGGGCCTCCCACTTCTCTTTCTATTCTGGTTAGAGCCTGTTTTTGCTGTCCTCTGAAGGGAGTAGTACACACCGTTGTAGGAAATCTTCAGTTTCTTGGCAATTTCTCACATGGAATAGCCTTCATTTCTAAGAACAAGAATAGACTGTTGAGTTTCACATGAAAATTCTCTTTTTCTGGTCATTTTGAGAGTTTAATCGAACTCACAAATGTAATGCTCCAGATTCTTAACTAGCTCAAAGGAAGGTCCATTTTATAGCTTCTCTAACCAGCAAAACTGTTTTCAGCTGTGCTAACATACTTGCACAAGGGTTTTCAAGGGTTTTCTAAACATCCATTAGCCTTCTTACACAGTTAGCAAACACAATGTACCATTAGAACACTGGAGTGATGGTTGCTGGAAATGGGCCTCTATACACCTATGTAGATATTGCATTAAAAACCAGATGTTTGCAGCTAGAATAGTCATTTACCACATTAACAATGTATAGAGTGTATTTCTGATTAATTTAATGTTATCTTCATAAAAAAAAACTGTGCTTTTCTTTCAAAAATAAGGACATTTCTAAGTGACCCTAAACTTTTGAAGGGTAGTGTGTATACTGTATTTTTCTCCCTATAAGACGCAACGGCCCATAAGACGCACCTAAGTTTTAGAGGAGGACAATAAGAAAAAAAAATATTTTTCATTAAACCTCTGGTCAGACCACCAATCAGACCTTCAATGTTAATCAGACCTCAGCTCACTGCCCCAATAAGACCTACAATGTTAATAAGACCCCAATAAGACCTCAGATCAGACCCCAATGTGAATGACCCCTATGCCTCTCATCAGCCCCCATATGTCTCTCACCAGCCCCTATATGCCTCATATCAGCCCCCATTGCCTCTCACCAGCCCCCATTGCCTCTTACAAGCCCCCAGCAGCATATTAGCCCCCATTGCCACTCACCAGCCCCCAGCCACATTATATTAGCCCCCAGCAGCCTCATGTTTTATAAAATAAAAAAGCCACTTACCTCTCCTGCTGCTGGATGCCTCCACTCCTCTCCGCCCACGCTCTGCCTTCCTCCTGCTGTCGGCTGTGCTGTGAGCTAGCACACACAGTGTGAGAACACAGAGCTCCCTCATGCTGTGCACAGCCCTGCACAGCCAAGCGGAGGACATGGACGCATTTGGCAAACTGCAAAATATATATGATTGTGTGCATGAGGTCTTATCACAATGGCTGATGCTGGATGATATATGTGGTGTAATATACCCATTTCTACTAAGCCATTACCTTTGCCAGACAATTTGCCTAAAATGTATAAAAATATCTCCAGCATTTGATAAATCTGGTGCAAAACACAAATGCTATTTTTTTGTGTGCAAATTGCACCAGAATTCTGGCACATTGTCATTTGAAAATCTCCCCACTGTGTAGTGCTTTTCCTCTGTTATACCTCCTAGAAATTTATAAATACATTGACAGCTGGTGGTGTGTCGTTACACAGCCTGACATGTCAGCAGTATCAGAGTTGTCAGTTTAGTCATTAATAATTAGGAGGAATAACAGAGGAACAGCAAAACATTTATTATAAAAGATTCTCAAGAATTGTTATTACATGGGGGATACAAGTAGTTACTAAAACAGTTCAGGAGAAGTGACAGTTCCTCTTCAAACTGTAATGTATCCATATATTGTTATACACTGTCTTACAAGGTAAGTAAAAGTTTCATAGTGAATGTGACATCTGAAGAAATGACAACTCTTTACAGCCTTGGCGTATTTACTCTTATTACCTGAACATTTTGATTTCTTGTGAGAGAAAAGAAAGTTTTGAAGTTACGAGCCGTCTGTTACCCTCATATACTGACATCAATCCTATGGTAAGAAAATAATGATAGCCGGTAACAGTCAAGTGTTACAGTAATTTACTGCCCTCCACCTCATCCAGGCTGAAAGTTTCATGGTGGAAATAGAAAAGTCAACGATAAAATAAAAGTAATTTGTGTGGAACAAAATAATGACTCAGAAATGAAGAAAAAAAAAAGAGGCGACTGCTTCTACCACATGGAAAATGACTTATTAAAGAACATGGGTTCTTTACCTTGTAAACCATTTATGATAGCAGGCAACTGTATTTAAGTATTAGGTCCCCAGGGGTGCTATATTTTACCTGACCATTTAATAGGTCACTGGAGGGCTGTGAGGCATGATGCCAGAGGTGCTGTCTAACCACCTTACCGAAAGAGGAATGATTGGCTCAACAGCTACCCCCCCCCCCCCCTTAAATGCATACAAACACTGCTGTGTTCACTTACAAAGCAAGCATGGCTTGGAATGGGGAAGATTTGTTTATTCAACCTAACATTCAGAACTTTTTTTTGTTCCAATGCATCTACAATGAAAAGTTAAATGAGTAATAGCAGTAGTAACCTGGAACAACTAGTGTAGGTTAGGTTTGTTTTTTTTTCATGCACCACACACCATATCCGGCCATCCCTGTTTTTTTTTTAGTGGCTTTGAAGACCCTCTATACTGAGAAGCTAGTAATTGTCTGCCGTTACTATAAAAGAGTCATACCCATTGACTTGCATTGAGGCTCACATGTAATATTCCTCTGCTCTATGTTCATATTTATAATAATTATATATTTTTTAATCTGCAGATCACTTTTCCAGAGTAAGGGTCTTGCTGTGTTCCGAAGGTGACGACAAGCCTACAACATGGGGGCCACCATGTCAGGATCAGATGACCTTCGCTTCAGTAAGAGGCATATTCCTATTTTGGTCCGTGCACACCAACCACACTTTCTGCAGTCAGAAGTATTCACACTAGAAGTGAGTCTCCCGTTCCATCAAAAGCAGAATCCAGGCTTATTCTATGTATTCACTGGACTTGGTTCAATGATTTTCCACATGTATTCACTAACGGAATGAATTTACTGTTGCATTAAAAGCAGGTTCCAGATTCGGTCTCCACATTCATTACTGGATTTTTCATTCACTGGACTTTCCGTAGTCAGATTTTTTTCACAGAAGTGAGTTTCCTACTGCATCAAAAAGGAGATTCCAGGCTGGGTCTCTGCACTAACCACTGGACTTGTAATTTACCTGACTTTCTGATGTACCGAAGTGGGTTTCCTGCTGCATCAAAATCAGATTCCTGGCTTAGTTTCTGCACTAATCAATGCACTTGATATTTACCACCAATTTACGGAAAAATCAACTGTCACTGGCCATCAGTTACATCTACCGCCCAGGGAAAGAGCAGTCCTTTAGCCATGATTTCCTAGGGGTTTCCTCAACTGGGAACGACTCTCTATGAGTTAAGAGCCCATCATCATCAGGGCCACATTTAAGAATAGCTGCCTGACTTCTAATGACAATTTCTATATTTGACGCCTTGCAGTTAAAAAAGAAGTCTGTGTTTATTAAATAATGTTGTGTCTGAGACTCTTTATGGATCTTCACAGTAGTTAATATAGAAAAAGTGGTGAACCTCAGCAGTGTGACTATAAGGATGACAGGGCCATAGTTGTACCTAGGCCCAGATACTTGAGGAGCCCCTAAAGCCCATGTCCCACAAAGGAGACATCAGTATTATAAATGGCAAATTTTTCAGATTAGGTGGGTTCACATGTGGTGGCAGCAGCCTATAATGTTACATTTACTGTCCTGCTTTTTAAAGTGCTTTTGTTGCCTCCTAGATGGTATCAGGTACAAGGTGCAAATAAAGTGATGACCTGAGCACCTCATACAGTGATATCCGCAGAGCTCCCAAATACAGTGCCATCCACATGCTCCATAAACAGTCCAGTCTTTTGCCCCCTAATTACAGTGTAGACACTTTCTCCTCATATACAGTAAAGCTGCTATCCACCCATATTCATCTGGAAAAGTGCCACCTATGTACACTGCCAGTTGCAGCCACTCTCCCCTATGCACAACCATCTCCCTGCTTCAGTCTCCTTCTGTATGTCACTTCATGAGCCGGTTTGGCACCCCTGAGCGGCCACCATAGTATTCCTGTTAGGCTGCATCCATATGAAGATGTTATTTGGCTACAGTATGACACTATTATTGGGTTTTTATATGACAGGCACCAAGAGAAAGTACAGCACAGGGCACCATCCAACATAAGAAAGAGGGACTCATATAAATCTGTTTCCCCCTCCTCGCCTATTTCAATGACATTCCCGATTTACATGTTTGCTCCTTTAAAGATGAAAGTCCTGCAAAGGTTCTCAATGCCCAATAGCAAGGGGTATTCTGCCAACCTGGTCTGTACCCCCTCTTTTCAGGGGCCCAACAGGAACTCATAACTTGTCTGATGGTGTTGTAGGAATCGTTCATTATGTACATATGTGTGATAATCACCTGAGCAGTGCCATGCTGGCCGCACAGAGTTGAAAATAGGGGGCTAAATATTGCTGTAGTCTACAGCTAACCCCAATTATTCCATTAACATGCGTGATTGACCCAACCAAAAAATGCATGTAACTCCTAGGCAGGCAGTAGACTAGTGAATAGCAAACAAGTCCATGTTCTCGGTATAAAAGTACAATATTGACAGATTTTGCAAAACACAACATCAATATTTCAACTGGAGACTAAAGGTAATTACAATATTTGGAAGAAGAAAAGTTACAACCCACTTTTCAGTGTGTTTTGCTGCCACCCAGTGGATATAATCACTCATTACTTTTATTTTTTGGTGATGGCATAAAGCTAGCACTAGTTCAAACAAAAAAAAAAAAAAAGGGAGTCATGGGCAAGCATATAGAAATGCACAGTTACACACTTACAGTTAGTGTTGAGCGAGCATGCACTATATTTGTTCGAGCATTGCTATGCTCGGCACATCCTGGTGTTCGGCCGAGTGCTCGACCCAGATGCTCGAGTCTCCTACTCCTCACTTCCTTATCTACTTATTATTAACATTTTACTACAATCTCTCTACAATAACCTATACCCTGCCTACTAATAGCTATGCCTAACCTCTACCCTGCCTACCAATAGCTAAATACAATATAAAGACAGACAACCAAAAACACAAAGGCTATATGCCAAAAGCCAGGTGTGCAAGCTGACCAACCTATCCATAAGACAGGTATTACAGTCAGCATACCTTACAATGGCAGCCTTGTGTACCATGAGACATTGCAAAACCAGCTCTTTTTTTTCCTCAGATGGGAATATTTACGATCAATCACTCATAAACGTTCCATCCCATCATCATCGGACTTTATTGTATAATTTCTTATCAAGTTTGCCAACTTTACATAATCAAAAACGATCTTACCCTAAGACCAATTCACCAGATCTATCCATTTTCACCTTCCATATTCCTTCTGCGTCCACAGCCCCCTTTCTTTTAACATCCCACAAATAACACACAAACAATTTCCCTAGAATCACCCTTACACTGTCTTTCACACTTAACTCTTTCCTTCTAAACACATACACATTCCTCACATCCCATAACACTTCTTTCAAACACGCCATAAACAGCCACAGCACTCTCTCTATCCTCTAAATCCTAACCCAAACATCATTACCTCAAAAGTCAACCATGTCACTCCAGTCAGTTCTTTACATAACGTCGCTAACCTCTTAATTACTTCTCTAGCATACAAACAATTCCAAAAAAGATGTACTATGTTTTCCTTCCCTCTACATTCATGTCTTGGACAGTCCTCACTCCTTCCTAGTCTCTTCTTCTGGAACTCTCTCACTGGTAGCACCCCATGTAATGTCTGCCACACTATCTCACTCTGCCTATTAGTCATACCATTCATTTTTACCTTTTTCCATACCTTGTTCATATCACATCCTCTCACCAGATTTGTATCACATTTAATCTGTTTTTCCTCAATCATTCTTGTCACTAATTTTTTATCCTTTAACACCCTAACCTCCTCGTCACACAACTCAAATTTTATCAGAAACTTCACAACCCATACATGCCATACTGGACTCTCTAGCTTTCTAAATAAAAATTACTATTCACACCAAAGAACATTTCTAAGTTTGGGAAACCCAAACCTCCCTTCTCTATCTTCTTCACTAGGACTTCTCTCCTTGCTCTCTCTGACCTAGAATTCCAAAAAAAGACAAATAATATCCGATTTAACTGTCTCATGCACATGTATCCCGGAGGGAATACAAATGCTGTGTACAAAAAAATTGGCAATACTACACTCTTAATTACTAAAATCTTTCCAAAAAAACCAAACTACGCATTTTCCAAAAGTTCAGTTTTTTTTTACTCTTTCTTTTACATCATTCCAACTGTCTTTCCCATCAATACTTCCTATAAATTTCACCCCAAGCATCTTAATTAGTCCAGTCACCTATATCTACACTCAAGCTCCTACCTCCAAAATTTTTACACTCACTTTTATCCCAAATCACTCTAAAAGCTGACGCTCCGCAAAAAATTGAAACTAATAACTTAACTCTTCTAATAGCACACTCGGAGTCACATACAACACATATATCATCCATATAACCACTTACTTTCCATTCTCTTCCTCCACCTCCTGGTATCTGTACTCCTCTACATACTTTATCTTTACGTATCATCCCCAGCAAAGGTTCAATCGCACAAATGAAAGCCACTGGCGAAAGTGGAAATCCCTGACGTACTCCTGAATGGACCTTCACTCTTCTACTTATATTCCCATTCAACAACACACTACTATATATTCCTTCATACAAACTTCTCACTCTCCATACAAAATCTGAGGGAAAACCTAATCTTAATAACACCCTAAACAAAAACCTATGTGATAACCTATCGTATGCTTTCTCGAAGTCTAAGCTCAGCACAAATACTCCACTTTTCCGACTCTTGCAATCCCACAGACAATCTCTCAACATACATACATTATCATGAATTCTTCTACCAGGCACTGCACACGTCTGTTCCTCTCCAATCACACTTTCCACAACCTCTTTCATCCTATTTGCTATCATCTTTGCATATATCTTATAATCGCTATTTAACAGCGTAATAGGACGCTAATTCTTTAAAAACTTTAAATCTCTTTTCTTGGGAATCAATACAACCAATCCTGCTTTCATACTTTCAGCCTTCACAACATTCTTCCACATATACTCATACAATTCTACCATATCAATCGCTACCACGTTCCACATTCTACTATAAAACTCTATCGGCAATCCATCCTCGCAGGCGTTTTGTTTTCAGCCTCTCTGTTAATTACTTCCCATATCTCTTCTTTTCCCACATTCTTCATCACACAATCGCTCGCTAATTCACTCAGCTTCTTGTCTATTACACTCAGCACCTCTTCCTCCAATGCCTAATCTCTCAATTTTTCTGTATACAATTCTTCATAAAATCTCACTACCTCTTCTTCTATTCCATCTCCACTCACTTCATTTCCATTTTCTCCATACAATACATCTATACCCTGTTTCTTGCCAAACATTTTTTTGAAAAAAAAAACGAGAACACTTCTCATCGAACTCCATCTTATCTATCTTAGCCCAATACATTATACTCCTTCCTTTTTCTAACAGCATCTTTTTAATCTTTCTCTTAACTAAAATGATATCCTCTTTTACATCCATACCCTCACCTCTTAACTTATATAAAAAGGCTAATCGAGCATTAAGCTTACCAAAAATTTGTCTTCTTCCTGCTGCTACCTTATAACCTAAATTTTTAAAGAACATTTTGCTTTTTTTCTTCACCCAGTCCCACCACATACATACAGTTAGGGCTAGAAATATTTGGACAGTGACACAATTTTCACGAGTTGGGCTCTGCATGCCACCACATTGGATTTGAAATGAAACCTCTACAACAGAATTCAAGTGCAGATTGTAACGTTTAATTTGAAGGGTTGAACAAAAATATCTGATAGAAAATGTAGGAATTGTACACATTTCTTTACAAACACTCCACATTTTAGGAGCTCAAAAGTAATTGGACAAATAAACATAACCCAAACAAAATATTTTTATTTTCAATATTTTGTTGCGAATCCTTTGGAGGCAATCACTGCCTTAAGTCTGGAACCCATGGACATCACCAAACGCTGGGTTTCCTCCTTCTTAATGCTTTGCCAGGCCTTTACAGCCACAGCCTTCAGGTCTTGCTTGTTTGTGGGTCTTTCCGTCTTAAGTCTGTATTTGAGCAAGTGAAATGCATGCTCAATTGGGTTAAGATCTGGTGATTGACTTGGCCATTGCAGAATGCTCCACTTTTTTGCACTCATGAACTCCTGGGTAGCTTTGGCTGTATGCTTGGGGTCATTGTCCATCTGTACTATTAACCGCCGTCCGATCAACTTGGCAGCATTTGGCTGAATCTGAGCTGAAAGTATATCCCGGTACACTTCAGAATTCATCCGGCTACTCTTGTCTGCTGTTATGTCATCAATAAACACAAGTGACCCAGTGCCATTGAAAGCCATGCATGCCCATGCCATCACTTTGCCTCCACCATGTTTTACAGAGGATGTGGTGTGCCTTGGATCATGTGCCGTTCCCTTTCTTCTCCAAACTTTTTTCTTCCCATCATTCTGGTACAGGTTGATCTTTGTCTCATCTGTCCATAGAATACTTTTCCAGAACTGAGCTGGCTTCTTGAGGTGTTTTTCAGCAAATTTAACTCTGGCCTGTCTATTTTTGGAATTGATGAATGGTTTGCATCTAGATGTGAACCCTTTGTATTTACTTTCATGGAGTCTTCTCTTTACTGTTGACTTAGAGACAGATACACCTACTTCACTGAGAGTGTTCTGGACTTCAGTTGAGGTTGTGAACGGGTTCTTCTTCACCAAAGAAAGTATGCGGCGATCATCCACCACTGTTGTCATCCGTGGACGCCCAGGCCTTTTTGAGTTCCCAAGCTCACCAGTCAATTCCTTTTTTCTCAGAATGTACCCGACTGTTGATTTTGCTACTCCAAGCATGTCTGCTATCTCTCTGATGGATTTTTTCTTTTTTTTTTCAGCCTCAGGATGTTCTGCTTCACCTCAATTGAGAGTTCCTTTGACCGCATGTTGTCTGGTCATAGCAACAGCTTCCAAATGCAAAACCACACACCTGGAATCAACCCCAGACCTTTTAACTACTTCATTGATTACAGGTTTACGAGGGAGACACCTTCAGAGTTAATTGCAGCCCTTAGAGTCCATTGTCCAATTACTTTTGGTCCCTTGAAAAAGAGAAGGCTATGCATTACAGACCTATGATTCCTAAACCCTTTCTCCGATTTGGATGTGGAAACTCTCATATTGCAGCTGGGAGTGTGCACTTTCAGCCCATATTATATATATAATTGTATTTCTGAACATGTTTTAGTAAACAGCTAAAATAACAAAACTTGTGTCACTGTCCAAATATTTCTGGCCCTAACTGTACATTCTCAAAATATTTTTTCATGCCACCATTCATACCGTCTTGCATACTCTGTTCTTACTTCTTCATTCTCCATTAGACTCACATTTAACTTCCATACCTCTCTTCCATACTTTATTTTACTATTCATATCAAACTCGCACCTCACACATTCATGATCTGAGAAAATAACTTTCTTTTGAGAATACCTTTTAGGCACTATGTTTTCTGACACAAAACAGTAATCTATCTTAGATTCTACCTCCCTACTTTCTGCGTGAAATGTATTCATACTAAACGAAAATCACTTACCAACCCCAATAAAGCTTTCCCTGACACATCCACTGTTTCTTTACTTATATCACAATTCATATCCCCCACTATTATTACAGGCGTTCTACCCTGGATAAAAAACTTAATTTTCCCAAACAAAATTTTACGCTCTTCCCTCCCGGTCGGCACATATACATTAATAACGCAAAATATAACCCCCTGGAAAACCAAATTTGCTGAAATACATCTTCCTTCCTCTATAATCAAATAACTGTCCAGGGATATCTTATTTCCCTTGGTCAAAATGGCTACCCCATCATTCCTATTTACAGAGCTTCCTGACCATATGGACCTCCCATGTGACCATTCCTCCTCCTTAATCGGCTCATCTAGCCCGCATTCTTGCAAACAAAAAATAGAAGCATTTTCCTGAGCTAAAAAATCCATAATGGCCATCCTTCTTGCTTTATTCTTGAACATTCTTACGTTCTGTGATACGACAGCTAAACTCATAATTAGAACTGAAGATTAAACCAACAAAAAGGTTATTTGCTTCTGTATTGTTTTACCACTTTAACAATTGTCCATAGCTGCTCCATCCTTTTCTTCCAATACTCTGTAGCGATTTTGGCTTTCACCACCACTTTCTTCACTCTGCCCACTTCTTGATTTTTTAAATTGGTTTCTCCTAATGAAGACCTCTTCCATTTCTTCCTCCTCATCAGATTCTGACCCACTTCTTGCTCTTCTGCTCTTTCCACCCCCAGGATCACTGGAATCCTCCGACAGAAAAACACCAATATTGGCAGGGTCTGAGAGATGCACAGGACTGACTGCCTCCTCTATCATCTCCTCCAGTTGTCTTATGGCTGGTGTCTCAGACACTTCTCTTCTCCTCTCTGGTCTTTTTCCAAGCAACTTTATTTTCCTCTCATCCTCCTACATATTCCTTCCCGCTGCTGCCACATTTGCATAACTCCTCCCTTCCACCTCCTGTCTCCTGAATCACTCATGTCTCCTGGAGACCACCAGAGGGCAGTCCTTATACTTGTGCTCGTTATCACCATACATCACAGGTTGTAGGTTGAGGATATTCACCTGCTGTGTGCCCCTCCTGTTTACAATTCCTGCAAACGACACCCTTTTTACACTCAAATGCAGTGTGACCAAACACGTAACATTTTCGGCAATATTGAGGCTGTCCTGGGTAAAACAGAAAACCTCTGTTACCAGCAATATTAAAGTTCGCCGGCGGGTGCTTGACATTTCCAATATTTCTGGCATCTCTCCTCAGTTTGACTTTAAACTTATATTTGCAGTTAAAGATGCCTTCGGCACTGAAAATGTATCTTCTTACCGCACCAGCTTTCCCTTCAGTGAGATCCCGGACAAAATACACCACATTGTTATTTTCGCTTCTGGTATCCACCTTCACACGGATTGTGTTTCTCAAAGCCATCATCTTCTCTTCAATTGTTCTGCCGGTATGAAACCACAACAAAGCATTTCATTGTAGGAATATTTGAAAAACTCCCAAAATTCCTCACACAACTGAGCTACAACACCAGCCCTCTTTCCAGAAGGACCTGAGAGCCAGTGAGCCTCAAAGTTGCTAAAACTGAGTTATATGGCTTGGGGGACCTGCGTCCCAGCTCATTATCATTAGGGTGACAAAAATTGTAAACTTTTTTTTGGGTGCCAGCTAACTCTTCTCTCACTGCCAAGGAGAGCTGCAGAAAAATGTAAAATTTTCAAACTGTTCTAATGTAATATTTAATAACCTTTTTAAATTGTTTGTTACGTAAGCTCATTTGCATAAACGCAGGCATATGGGAAACACATGCAAACTAGCAGAATCTCCCTGTCTATGTTTATCCTACTGGATAGAGAGCTGGTTTTGCAATGTCTCATGGTACACAAGGCTGCCATTGTAAGGTATGCTGACTGTAATACCTGTTTTATGGATAGGTTGGTCAGCTTGCACGCCCGGCTTTTGGCATGTAGCCTTCGTGTTGTATTTAGCTATTGATAGGCAGTGTAGGGGTTAGGCATCGCTATTAGTAGGCAGTGTAGAGGTTAGGCAGTAGAAAGGTTATTATAAGCATAGCTATATTATATATAAAGAGGTATAAATTAAAAATAACAAATAAGTTGCTTTTTTATGTGAACCAGACACCCTCCCCTCTTCAGAGCAGGGGGTGCCTGGTTTGGTGCTCGGGTTCTCCCATTGACTTCCATTATACTCGGGTGCTCGGCCAGAGCACACGAGTACCATGGTGCTCGATCAACACTACTTACAGTGTATTATAAGACTTGTAGCATAAAAAACACACACATATCTATGATTACAGACCATATAGTCCATATTTCCAGTCTATGTCTCAGTAAGGCCCCTTTTACATACTGCATGTCCGATGATTAAGCTCAGTTCCCTTTCAGTGTGAAGTAGTAAAGGCCGGTGGGGAACTGAATCCAGATTTGATCCCATAGTTTTCTATGGGATCATTCTCATACATCTGGTGCATCAATTGCGATGCCGGATGCCAAATAGCACTGCATGCTCAGTTTTTCTGTCCGGTACTACCAGTGTACAGATGCCAGATCTGTTAATTGAAGTGCAATTCACATATATCAGTTGTGTCTGACTCCAGGCATAAAAAGATATGAAATCCTTATTGGAACATTAATCTGTTGTTCCTAAGCTACTGTACAAGGTCCTACAACACGATCGGCCAAGCTCTTGATCCAAATTCGGCAGCTTTAAGTGCAGCGTAGGGAGGAGGATGGGAGTGATGGTATTGGCCATTATGTTGATGGTAGTGCTGACAGTTCACCGTGGCAATCTCCCCTCTGGCACTTCCTGGGGCCGGGCAGTGAATGAGGGCATTCACTTTCTTCCCTCAGTGCACACACTGGATTTGGGTCTCCTGCCTAGTGGTAGTTGGGGAGCCCTTGATGATAGATTATAACCTGCATAACGGAAACCAGACAGATCCATTATGCAGCCCATAGACTATTATGACGGAATGCATAACAGAATACCTCTTAAAGGCATTCCATTATGCCTTTCTCAACTCCAACTCTCCACTCTCCACTCTCCATTCTCAACTCACTACAGCTTCTTACAAACCCCTTCCTTGGTAGGGAGGCAGGACTAGCCCACTTCTGCCCAAAAGGAGGGAGAAAGGAATGATTAGTTCCATTCTTACTACCAGGGCCGCTTCTAGCTTTTCTGCTGCCTGAGGCGAAAAATGAAATGGCGCCCCCTTCCCTTGCCCCCATCAGACCTCAGATCAGCGTCTTGTGCCCCCATCAGACCTCAGATCAGTGTCTTGTGCCCCCATCATACCTCAGATCAGCATCTTGTGCCCCCATCAGACCTCAGATCAGCGTCTTGTGCCCCCATCAGACCTTAGATCAGTGTCTTGTGCCCCCATCAGACCTCAGATCAGCGTCTTGTGCCCCCATCAGACCTCAGATCAGCATCTTGTGCCCCCATCAGACCTCAGATCAGCGTCTTGTGCCCCCATCAGACCTCAGATCAGCGTCTTGTGCCCCCATCAGATCTTAGATCAGCGTCTTGTGCCCCCATCAGATCTCAGATCAGCGTCTTGTGCCTTCCTTGTGCCCCCATCAGACCTCAGATCAGCGTCTTGTGCCCCTATCAGACCTCAGATCAGCGTCTTGTGCCCCATCAGACCTCAGAATAACGTCTTGTGCCCCCCTTAGACCTCAGAGCAGCCCACCCAGCCACTTAAAAAAAACATACTCACCTGCCGTGTGCTGCCGCTGCTCTCAGCTCCCGCGCTCCACTGTCTTCCCTTCCGGCGCGCACTATGACCTGACACTGCGTCAGGTCATAGTGCGCGCCGGGAGGGAAGACAGTGGAGCGCAGATCCTGAGGGCAGCGGCAGCGCAGGACAGGTGAGTATGTTTTTTTTAAGTGGCTGGGTGGGCTGATCTGAGGTCTGAGGGGGGCACAAGAAGCTGATCTTAGGGGGGGCACAAGAAGCTGATAGGGAGCGCATCCACCAGCAGTGTTTAACTGCTGTGTGGATGCCGCCCCTCAGACTTACATAAAACTGCCGCCTGAGGCGAGATCCTCATCTCGCCTCATGGCAGAAGCGGCCCTGCTTACTACAGATCTCTGCCAAGTACACTGCCACCTGCTGGACAACAAGCCACATTACATGTAATAACAGTTTTTGCATATAATAAAATGACAACTTGCTGGTGGTGGTACAGTTGGAGGAGCAAACTCCCCAGTTTACTATTATAGATACATTTGATTTCTAGGTATAGAAGAAAGCTACCAGTATCCTCTTTTCCCCAGGACCTACCTTCTCAAAGTTGCTGCAGGGACTCCCATATTCCATCATCTGGTAGCATCTTGCTGCTGTGGGAGCAGGTACATTCAGTGGCCCCCCAAAATACATTTTACTGGTGGACCTCTGTCCAACACTGTATAGGAATGAATAAGCAGTTTCTCTAGACATAAAAAACAAAGCTAAACCACAGTCAGAAGGTCAGTGTTTTGGGTTTTTTTCCCTCCAAAACTTTGCATAGGTAAAAAATCATAAAGTCTCTTAGTATTAGCTGGCGGTGCATTAACCGGATATATTACAATAAACATATAAATGCAGTTCAACAAAATGAAAGAGTATGAGTGCATGAGATTAAAGGGGTATTCCCATCTCACAAATGTAATTTGTATAGTTAGATATAGTCATACCAATATTATTACTAATAGAATGTATTTATATAAAATGCACTGTTTAGAAGATTTGCCTATTTATATATCCATTGTCCCACACACATCAGTCAGGCCGTTGCCCCTAGTTAAGGCCACCGTGGCCATGTAGTAGTGGTGGCCGGCTTGCTCCTTTTTAAACCCGCTCTGAGGTAACTGCTGTATTGTGAACGCACATTGCATGAGCATGCGGAGACACATCTTAGGGTTGTAGCATTTTTGTCTGCGTTTCCAAAACGCAGAGAAACGGATCCTGTTCCAAGATCAATTCATCTCTAAGGAGCAGGATCTGTCTGCGTTTTGGACGGATCCTGACCATTGCGTTTTGGACTGGTAGCATCCAAAATGCAGATGTGAAAGTACCCTAAGATGTGTCTCCGCATGCTCATGCAATATACGTTCACAATACAGCAGTTACCTCAGAGCGGGTTTGAAAAGGAGCAAGCCACATGGCCACGGTGGCCGTAACTAGGGGCAACGGCCTGACTGATGTGTGTGGGACAATGGAAATACAAATAGGCAAATCTTCTAAATGGTACATTTTATATAAGTACATTCTATTAGTAATAATATTGGTATGACTATATCTAACTATACAAACTACATTTGTAGGATGGGAATACCCCTTTAAGGCTAGTTTTACACTAGCATTCAGAGATCCAGCAGACTATTCCAACTGGGAACAGCCTGCCGGAACTCCCTAGATATGGCATTGCCAGACGCTGGCTAAATGATTGCCGACCCCATTAACTATACTGAGGACCAGTGGAGATTTTTTAAAAAATATATTTTATTGAAATGTTTGTATGGCATAAAAAGGTTTATAAAAACATACCCTTCACATGGTGCAGATCTTGCCACAACCCAGCAAGTATGCTCAGAATTGGATAGACAACTACCACTACATGCAGCAGTTTTGTCAATTTCTTTTTAATTTTATTGTTCTTCTGACAGATTAGATGAACACAAAGCTAAACGATGATGTGAACGCCTTCTCTCTGGCCACTCTCCCAGTCTCATTGATTAAGGATCCCAGGAATAGGTTTCTCTTTGGGCCTACTTTGCAGTGGCTCACAAATACATATGTTGCCTCTAGCTTTTCTGGCTAGAAACTCTCCACTCTACAACCTCGGGGTGGGAGCAGGACCAGCCTGTCTCTCAGCAACCTAACCAGGACTGCCAGTGTTAACTATTTACTTGAAAGAGGCAACCATTAGGGATACATGGTGCATAAAGAAATGGGAAATGAGTTTGTCCCTGCACAGTCTGGCACTATCCAATCAGTGCTGCCAGTGTGAGACTGTGCAGGGACACACCCTAACTCAGAACCCTTAGGCCCCTTTCAGAGGTGCGACTTTCATGCACTGGAGAGTGTGTCAGTGAGAGCACCTGTTCTCACCTCCCAGCGCTGACAAGGTCACTTAGCATTATTTTTATTTATGATGCTATGTAACCCTTACAGTTCTGGAATGTATACAATACATACATTCCAAACCTCTAAGGGTTACATATGGTAGCATCATAAATGACTATAAAGCTATGCGACCCCGTCAGTGCTGGGAGGTCAGGACAGGTGCTCTTGCTGAAATACTCTGCAAGTCCAATGCCTGTGAAAGGAGCCTTGGGGAAAATTCAGTGACCAAAAATCTGTTCCATTCACTCGAATGAGGCTTGCAGAAATCCATGTGTTGGTGCCCCATTCAAATGAATGGAACTGATTTTCAGTTGCAGACTTTTCTGCCACAGAATGAAGGCACCCTTACAGTATCTGGTCCTTCATTGCAAACTGACAGCAATTCATTCCTAACTTCTACCCAGAATAAAAAAAATTAAATGCACATCATAGTCATCTAAATAGATGCTCTAGAATTATTGCAAGAGGATACAAGTAGCTGCTAAAAGAGCCAGGGGGATAAAAGGTCCTCTTTAAAAATGTGTTATTTCTAATAGTAAAAATATCTTACTAATCCTTACTCTATTCCTTTCATGTGTCGCAGATCCGTGTGCGAACGTGGTCGACAGTGACACCTGCCCATCCGGGTGCTAACTATACATCAGGTTTCCTCACCTATGTTCTCAATTTGCAGCTTCCAGACACTGACAGCTACACCAGGGTCTGCCTCAGGCTAGGGGAAAGTTATGTACTAGAAGGGATGGAATCGCAGGTCCCACTACCAAACCTACTCACCATTCCATAAAAATGCAGCTTACACACAGTCTGAATAATATAGCTCCAGCAAACTAGTTTCCTGAAATAAATACAGTTTTCTGAGATATACACCTGCTCCAATACTTTAGTGTATACAGTGTTACAATTATATGCTGATGTGTCGCTTCATTTCAATGGACAAAAAATGCTGTGTGGCGTGATGAATCGCTTTTCTCTATCTGGCAGAATAGAAATCTAGGTTTGTCAAAGGACCAGAGAACATGCCTGACAGCAGAGTTACAACTGGAAATTGTATGTGACATTATAATATACATTTTTCTGAACATGGTTTGACAAGACTTTTTTTATTATAATGGTTACTTATTATACTTCTGAAAACCTATACATAAAGGCTTCTAATGTTGGGCGAAGGAACATTTTTTCACCAGGCTGACTCTGAGTTTGGTGTGGAAGAACTAGACTAGCCACACAGAGCTTTGACCTCAACCCTGTCCAAGGTCTTTGAAATGAACTAGAACAGAGATTGCAAGCCAGGTCCTCTTATCGAACATCAGTGCCTGACCTCACAAATGTTCTTTAGAATGTATGTGGTGAGGATCAAAAATTCCATTCAAATTTACTCAGAAATTTTGTAGAAAGACTTAGGGGGAACAACTCCATATTAATGACTATGTAGTTATAATGAGATACAGTATATACACTATTTACAAAAAGTTAGGGATATTTGGCTTTCGGGGGAAATTTATGGAAAATGTAAAAAGTTCACACTACAGTGATATTATATGATGAAAGTAGAGTTTATAAGTAGAAGTATGCAATGGTGATTTCCTCATCTGAAACAATATATTGAAATAAATGCCAACAACAATGGTAGGTATACCTCCACAAAAAATGTCAGTGTCTCAATAACTTGTCATATGGCCTTGAGCATCAATTACAGCTTTACAACGATGTATCATGCTGTTCACAAATCAACTTATTATCTGCTGAGGCATGGCATCCCACTCTTCTTGAAGGGTGGCCTCAGGTCATTGAGGTTCTGGGGTACAGAGTTACGAGCCTCTACACGGCGACTCAGCTGATCCCATAGGAAGGCCCCTCCATTTCAGGTACCCCAGTCACCAGCAGTCGTTCCCTAATGATGAGCTCGATGAGCTGGTGTATTGTCATCCATGAAGATGAAATTAGGCCTGGGTTGTTCATGCAGAGGCACAATAACTGGATTAATGATGTTATTCAAGTACGGGCTTGTCACTGTACTATTTATAAAGTGTAGGGCAGTTCTGTATTGACTAGACACACGTGTCACACTGTAACACCACCATCATCACCAAAGGCAAACAGTGGATGATGCATAGCGCTCTCTCACTGGTCCCTCATCCAGCGTAGATGCTCCTTTGCCCATGCAAGACTTTGACGTCTGTGGTCAGGTACCCTTGCAGGTCATCTAGCACACAGACCATGCTGAAGTAAATGGTCTTGAATGGTCTGACGTGACAGTTGGGTGCCTTTCACCTCCCTTAAATGTGCCTGGCGTTGTGTGGCATTCATCATCCAGTTCCGCAGGGCATTGTTCATAATGAAGCTGTCATCAGTGTGGGATGTGGCCAAAGGACGTCCACTTCTATGCCTTTCTGTGACTCTTCCAGTCTCTCTGTATCTCTGTTGCAACCTGCCAATAACACTCTGTGACACCCTAAGCTCATTGGCCACTTCCATCTGAGAACATCCTGCTTGAGGCATCGCAATGGCGAGGTACAGTTAATCAATTGTTAGGTGTCATTTTGGTCTCATGATGTCAAAATGTGAACAGCATGATGGGGAGGACTGTTTAAATACCAACTCTAATTGAACCAGGAAATTAATTGGGCAATTCATGGATGGAACACCTGTTGTGAATTTTGCTGTTAAGCTCCTCGTTAGAGAACAGCAAGTTGTGCAAAAAGTATTGAATCATTGAACAGTTGGACATCTGCATTCAAAAGTTTAGAGAAGGTCACATTAAGTTCACCTGTAAAAGTTATTGGGTTCATCCTGAAATTTCACCCCCAAGCAAAATATCCATAAATATCCATAAACATAATGAAAAAAATAAAAATAAAATAAATAAATATTAGAAAGTGCAACTTTTATGAAGCACTTCAGGTACTTTTCCTCAATGAAAAGCTATATACTGTAGAAAACCATAAATAAGGCAACTGGAGCAACTCAGACTTTCCACTGTAATTGTAAGAAGTGCTATGAGATCTATCACTTGAAATCATTGTGGAGTGGGGGTGGGATGGGGTTGGCAAATTGCGCATAATTCCATCAATGTGCTTCTTTCATCGACCCATATAGAGAAGGAATCAGTAGATATATTTAGTCCGGAGATGTGATGTCAACAAACTGTGAAAGTAGAACACAATTAGGAACAATTTATCTTTAGGAGCTGAGATAATTGTTCATATTGAAGCTGCCGCTCCAACAGATGTAGCCAAGATAAATCATAAGACCTTGGAGTTCTTCCATACAGAAGAAGTATTATCCTGTGTAGAGTGCTGAGGACCTGACGCTCAAAGGTGGGATAAAGATCTGATGACGTTCATTAGATGCTGCTTGTGAAAGTTTTCAGTCTCGCAATAGGATATTGTAGAACAGGGTTGCAGTGTATTGACTTACTAGGATGGAAGATTTCTCCGGCTGCTAAACGACCCTTCCCCTTATTTCTACCAAGAAAACACAACAGACCTTTCTTCATGGTGTAAAGGCCGTATCAGCCACTTTATTAATACATAACACTAATACCACAACATTTCCAATAATAACTTTAACATGTAATAAAGTGCAATAGCATTATAATCCAAATTATGCCCCATATTGTGGAAGAATCCTGGAAGGCAACCCAAACTAGCTGCATGCTTACGCTTACAATGCCTCCTTACCCTTGGCCGCACTCACCGACCCAAAGGCACCCAATGCTCCATATATAAATATATATATATACCCCTGTAGGCCTTTTAGCCCAAACAGGAGCCCCCCAGCATGCAGCTTCCGACCTCATGCTATGCACACTCCAAGGTTTTGTGCTCTTCAAACCATAGTTTTGCCTCCCAGGATCCCCCCATTCCACCTGCCTGCTACGACTACTGCCCTAGCCTCTAAAACAGGGCGGGTGGGTGGGAAAATCTTCTCCAGGGTCAGCAACTGGTAAGTGACGCCCCCACACCACTTTATATAACCCCCGCCAAACTTTACATAACACTCCACCCCCCACTAAACCAATCCACATTCAGCCCTAACTTAAACATAAATTAACCCTTCCTTGTCCACTAGATTCCCCTTTAACCATGCCTGACTATACCTAACTTAACCCATACTTTGCCTACAACTTCCCCCTAAGTCAAGCCGCATTTCGCTACGGCTACGCCCCGCTCCATTGCTTTTCTGACTTACGAGGATGGAAGATTCCTCCGGCTGCTAAACGACCCTTCCCCTTATTTCTACCAAGAAAACACAACAGACCTTTCTTCATGGTGTAAAGGCCGTATCAGCCACTTTATTAATACATAACAATAATACCACAACATTTCCAATAATAACTTTAACATGTAATAAAGTGCAATAGCATTATAATCCAAATTATGCCCCATATTGTGGAAGAATCCTGGAAGGCAACCCAAACTAGCTGCATGCTTACGCTTACAACGCCTCCTTACCCTTGGCCGCACTCACCAACCCAAAGGCACCCAATGCTCCATATATAAATATATATATATATACCCCTGTAGGCCTTTTAGCCCAAACAGGAGCCCCCCAGCATGCAGCTTCCGACCTCATGCTATGCACACTCCAAGGTTTTGTGCACTTCAAACCATAGTTTTGCCTCCCAGGATCCCCCCATTCCACCTGCCAACAACGAGCGTCGGTGAAACTTTACCTACGCTCGTCCTGCCACACCTTCAGAGCTAACTCCAAACCCTCCTGCAGCCCTAAGGTCCACAAGTCCATCCCAATATCGTTAAGATGAACACCATCTGCACGTAGAAACTGAGGCGACGCCGCCTCCAGATCCTTGTGCCTTACAACAAAACCCCCCTGACGACACACAAAACGCCCTATCTCTTTGTTCAACTTGGCCCTTGCCTTATTAATACGATCTACTGACCGCGCCAAACACCAAGACCGCCGAGCCACCACATCCGACCATACCACCAGCATGTCTGGGAATTCCACCAACAGCCTCAACAAATCAAGCTTCACGTCACGAATTACATCCCTAGACCTGCGGATCCCCAAGTCGTTGCCGCCCACATGCAGCACTAAAATGTCCGGTGGCCGATCCAGGGCCGCATACGAGTGCAACTCTGGTAACACCCTCCCCCACAATAATCCTCGCAAACCAATCCACCTAACCTGCATCTCCTCCTGTCGAAAACCCAACTGTCGTCCGTTCCGGCGCACATCAGCTCGTAACGCCCCCCAATAAACATACGAGTGTCCGAAAATCCACGCCAGACACGAAGAAGCTCCTAAAAAAGAACAGAACAAACATATTGTCTCCATACAAAGCACTACCCACTACGAGTAGACCAATACACTAACATCAACACTCACAACAGATGAGGACGAATGTACGAACGAAAACACACAGATTCCCAACGACCAATTCGCTTAACTGCATCATCTCCCAACCCCCACCTGGCCGCTTCAGTCGCCGCCCCAATACGAAATGAATGAGACGCAAACTCCTTTGCCGGCAAACCCACGGCCGTCAAACACTTCCTGAAAACTGCCACAAATTGGTAACGTGTCAACACCGTCCCGTCCTGATGAATTAGCAACGCAGACGCCCCCTGCGGGCGATTCTCCAAAAACACCTCCAAACACCGAATCGGGCACAACTCGGACCCCACCATCGGGCGCAAAACAATCGCTACACCTCTACCTTCCTGATCCGTTTTCGACTTTCGCAACACACACCTTAAACCATCCTCCCCAACACTTACATCATCCCGCAAAAGTCCCCCACCCCTCAACTTGCTACTGGCCACCAATTCAGAGACCCTGAAAGCCCCAAAGAATGCTAAAGAAAAAGCTAATCTGAACAAACACGTCTCATACCTGGACTTACACAAACTCCCAACCTGCTCCCATAACTGTTGTAACACTGCAAAAGAAACAGGCCGGCGAGTGTCCGGCCGAATTAACGAACGACGATAACCTTTCAAAGCTTGCCGAACCAGAAAACTCTTGGAAACATCAGCCAATCCCCGGAGCTTCAACCAAAAAGCAACCGCCGCTACCCTTTTTGCCACGACCGAAAAGGAAATGCCTGAAGAAAATGCCTGCCCCACAAAATAAACTAACAGTAACCGCCAATCCTCCACTGACTCGCATCCCCCAACCTGACCCACCAACCGTTCCCATTGAGACCATACACCTGAATATGCCGACCACGTGCTGTTACTCACGGACCGCCTGATCAATTCTGAGAAGACCCCAAGGCCACGCTCCAGAGCCACTGAGGACAAGGCAATCCTTGACATTCCGCTCCCGGCACCAGACTGCGAAAACGATCCCACTGGAAACGAGAAAGGGAGTCAGCCACCGAATTTTCAACACCCGGCACATGCACCGCCACAAAATGAGCATTCAACTTCAGTCCCTGCAAAACTGGTGGCGAACTTGCCGACTGCTTATTAATAACCTGGACCACCCCCAGATTGTCACAATAAAAACGGACCCATCTGTTTGGGTCCCCCCGCAACAACTCCCCCCACAATTCTGCTGCGAGCACGATAGGAAACAATTCCAGAAGCGCCAAGTTATTAAGAAACCCGGCCTCCCGCCATTCCTCCGGCCACGGACCAGCACTCCATTGACCCTGGCAAAATGCCCCATAACCGCATGAACCTGACGCATCCGTATACAGTTCCAAATAGGAATTAGAGACAGCCGTCTCCATCCAAACCGATCTGCCATTAAAAACCTGCAAAAACTGTTCCCAAATCTCCAAATCGGCCCTCACCTCTGCTGACAATCTCACAAAATGAAAGGGGGCCGCAATGCCCGCAGTCGCCAGCGACAAGCGACGACAAAACACTCGCCCCATCAGCAAGATACGGCAAGCGAAATTCAACTTCCCCAATACAGACTGCAACCTACGTAATTGCACTTCTTTAACCCTACGCAAGAACCCGACTTCCGCCAGCAAATCTGACACCTTATCCATGGGTAACCGACACTCCATGGCAACACTATCAATCACTATGCCCAAAAATTTCACTGCCGTGGAAGGCCCTTCCGTTTTCTCTGGAGCCAACGGTACCCCAAACCTAGCCGCTACACTTTCCATCGTACGTAACAAAACCGAACAAACCCTCCACCCTGCCGGTCCCAAAAACAAAAAATCATCTAAGTAATGCAACTCAGAGGACCAACCTGCCTCCTGCTTCACTACCCATTCTAAAAAATGTGCTAAACGTTTCAAATAAAGAACAAGAAATCGCACAACCCATGGGCAAACAACAATCTACATAAAACTGACCCTCCCATTTAAAACCCAACAAATAAAAGCTGTCCGGATGAATAGGCAGTAAAAGGAATGCCGCCTCGATGTCCGTTTTCGCTAATAACGCCCCCGGCCCAAAACGCCGAACCCATTTCACTGCTGCATCAAACGGCGTATATGAAACTGAACATAACTCAGCATCAATGCCGTCATTCACCGAACTCCCCGTCGGGTACGACAGGTGGTGAATAAGCCTAAATTTATTCGGCTCTTTTTTTGGGACCAACCCAAGCGGCGAAACCCACAAACCAGGTAACGAGGCATCCTTAAACGGACCTACCACCCGACCAGCTTTCTCAATCTTTTCCCTCACTATCTCCGGTCGCTGCAAAGCTGAAACCAAATTTCGCCCAAACTTCCCCGAACTCACCGCCCCACTCGGAATCCTAAAACCTTCTGTAAAACCACGCAACAATAACTCTGCCGCCTCCCTATTTGGATACTTCTTTAAAAACGGTTCCATCACGTCCACCCTCACTGGAGTCACCCCTCTTCTGCGAAGCTTCATGTCCCTTACCCTTTTCCCGCTTAAAGCATCGCGACAAGCTGTGCGCGCCTCCGCACCCGGAGCACTCATGTTTATATCGGCAATCCGAAAGGAACTTACAGAACCCTTCGTTGAACTGCCAGCAACACCCCTTCCTGCCCCCTCTTGCTGAATCTGCTGCCGAGGAACCCTCGGCTGTCCCACGAAAGGACTGCGTGCCACCTTTTGGCGCCGCCATCAAACGCATCCATAAACTAATATCTTTATGATCCCAACGAATGCTAGGCCTAACCGCTTTCCTCTGCCGGAATTGCTCGTCGTACCTAAGCCAAGCAATCCCCCCATACACCCGGTAAGCCTCTCCGATGGAATCCATATAGCAAAATAACGCCGAGCAGTGCTCCGGCGCCTTTTCCCCTACCACACTAGCTAAAATCGCGAACGCCTGAAGCCAATTCATGAACGTCCACGGTATTAACCTATATCTCCTCTTCTCCTCTTCCTCTTTTTTACTTTCATCTGGCTTAACCCTATCCAAGTGAAACTTTTCTAGTGGAAGCAATGAAAATATCTCTACATATTCGTCCTTCCAGATTTTCTCCCTCACCTCTGGTTTCAAATGGGCGCCCAACGGCCCTTCGAAACAAACATACACCTCACCTCTAGCAGCGTCCCCAAGCCGCACCTCCTCTCCTGCGCTCCCCTTACCGCTAGCACTAGCTGCCGTCCCGGCTACCGCTGCTGTCTCCTGCGCCGCCACCGTCCCGACCACAGCACTACCCGCACTTGACGCCGCAGCCCCATTACCCAAATTAGGCGCCCACACCGCCGCTGGAGACGCAACCGCCCCAGACCCCAGCCTCGAAAGCAAAGATAACATCCCTGCCAACACTTCCTGAGCCAACCCCTCGGCCCCAACACTCACCCACTGACCTCGCAACCCCTCCCCCCCACAACTGGCTGACACGTCGTCCTCTCACCTGGCTGGCTCTGGGGTGGCCTCCCAACAGCCACTGCCGGTAGTCTCACTTCTTCCGCAGATGCCGTAGCTAATGATCTGACTGTGGACGCGCAGATTCCCGGCGACTGCAACTCCTCCGCACCATCTTTGGCCGTCCAAGATTCCAGGCTCAGCTCCCCTTCTTCCACTTCTCTCCCGGTTGAGGACCCCCCTCCACCCATTACAGGTGAGGTGTGACATGGTGCCGGCAGTTCCGCAGCTTGGCCACTCACAGATGGCCGTTGGTTCCCAGGCAGCCCTCCTGGACCCGTCTGTCTCCTCAGTCGACCCCCATCCTCTAAGCCCCTGCAGCCATGTGCAGGGGCGCCTCCTGATGACATCTCTGCCTGGTCCTGTCTCCCAGTGTCCTGGCTGACTCCTCCTCCCACTGCTGATGCCTGACTCCCCAGCTGCCAGCCCACAGACACAGGCTGCAGCGCAGGATCACTGTACCTTGCTTCCTTCAATGCTGCACTGCTCCCACCGGCCACTAGGGGAGCCGGAGAGCCGCAATCACTCCCCAGCCGACTTGAACTTCCTCCGTCCGAGCCTCCTGCGTTGCTGGCTCGCTCACCACGCCGGGCATCCCGTGGTGAGTGCGCCGCCCCCCTCCTCATCCCCTTCTGCCACTAGGAGAGCTGGGATGAATGAACAGTCTCCCCTCTCCTGCAGGCCCGGCGCGCGTTACCGGATTCCTCCCACTGCGCTTCCGGGCACTAGTTCTACCGACCTGCACAGGAGGGTCCCTGCTGGGGCTCCGTAAGCGCCGCCGCACCCATGGGGTCACCTCTGGGCTCAGCCGATCCGGGGGAATGGACCTCCTAGCCCGTGTTCTGCCACTCGCTGCACCCTGCGACCCTGCTGGATTGCCCACGGCTGCCTGAAAAGTCCTCTCCAACCATTCTGGGCCATGCTGCACTGCCGCCTCCCTGACTGCCGCTAAAAGCTGCTCAATGGACGCCATATTGCACCAAAATCTTCTCCATGGTCAGCAACTGGTAAGTGACGCCCCCACACCACTTTATATAACCCCCGCCAAACTTTCCATAACACTCCACCCCCCACTAAACCAATCCACATTCAACCCTAACTTAAGCATAAATTAACCCTTCCTTGTCCACTAGATTCCCCTTTAACCATGCCTGACTATACCTAACTTAACCCATACTTTGCCTACAACTTCCCCCTAAGTCAAGCCGCATTTCGCTACGGCTACGCCCCGCTCCATTGCTTTTCTTATTATCAGAACTCTACTTTCTTAAAGGGCTTTACTGAGATCATAAAATCTAGGGGGAAAAGGCATAAAATAACAAAAATAAAGCTAACACTCACCTTTTAAATGCATACATCCACATAACTGCAGTGGCCATTCACTGGTCTCAGTGGTCATGTGTCATGCAGGCCACCATCACCATTGCAGTAAAGTAAACAAAGACTGGCAGGCACCACCAGTATGGCAAGGGTTAAGCCTTGTCACCCCATTTCATATTGTACAAATTGAGCTAGGAGCTTGGTTACAGGCCGTGTAACGAGTTTGTTAGTGGTTGCTCTTAGACTTACTGAACATCTCCCTAAATGCTTGGCTATGGGCTGCCATGTTGAACAGAGTGGATGGTGAAGATTTGACTAATACATTTTTAAACAGAGGAATGAAGTATGTTACAACCCTGATTATGATTTCAGGAGGTGGGGAGTGGTAGTATTTGAAGGCTTTGGTGGATTATTAAGGCATGTAATAGATGCCATCAAGTCAAAAGGCCTATCTATCTATGTGATAGATAGATAGATAGATAGATAGATAGATAGATAGATAGATAGATAGATAGATAGATAGATATATTAATCTATTGCAAAAAATGAAATGAAACAACCAACTGGTCCTACCACAGTCAGGGACAGGTGTTGGCGTGATGTCCGCTGGATCCAAAACAGGGTCGCTGCAGTGATAGAGCAAAAAGAATAATCACATAAGGAAGGGGTGGTAACTGCCCCTGTGAAATCCGGCTGGGTTTGGTGACTTGTTCTATGGTGCTTTCTTTTTCTGGGGCTTCTTGGTGCAGGAAGGCTTTGTGATGGTAGGAGCTGAGAATGTTGCCATGTATATAGGCTCTGAATGATAGTGCCCTCTTCTGGACAGCAAGGTATAGTGGAAATCTGCCCAGCTCTGCTTGACAGGCATAGTTAGAGGTGCTTCGATGGAACTGGAGAAGGTGTTTTCAAAATGCTGGTGGGATATTTCTGTTGGCTTAGAGTCCCACTTTGACCAGTCTGGGTGACGATGCTATCAAAGATTTTAAGCCACTGGTGCTCTGACATAATATAGACGCCTTCTGATAGCATAGAATGTTTTGCACTCCTTGTCCCCTTTCAGTGTTTCTATGGCTTGCTTAAAGCCCCCTTATTGGCTAATTTCTAGTGCCAGGCATAACTTTGGGACAGTTGTTTAGCAGGAAGGGAGGATGCCTAGCTGTTTTCTGTTTTCTCTTATGGAACAGTAAGATGTTGGTTTTCTTTGGATTGATTGGCAATGCTCACATGGTGCTAAATTTCTCCAGGATTTCCAGGTTATCTTGGAGACCATTCTTGGTTGCTGATAATAGCAGAAGGTCATCTGCCTAAAGCAGAAATTTCACCAGGGTGTCACGGAGGATGAGACCTGGTACCGAGGAGGACTTCAGAGACGCAAACAACTCGTTGATGTAGATAATGAAGAGGGTTGGACTGAGGCTGCAGCCCTGTCTGACTCCTCAGTTCTGCTGGAAATAAGCCATTCTCCTCCTATTTACCTTCACGCTGCATCTGTTCTCAGTATTGGAGCTTCTGATGACATCACGTTTTTCCTCCTATTTGGCTTTCCAGAAGTTTCAGGAATCAGCATAGAATCGGCAAAGCAGGCATAGATCTTTCCATGCTTTGTATTGTGGATGTGGCTCTTGAAGAGGCTGTGCAGAGTGTAGATACGGTATGTGGTGTGGTGGTTTGGCATGAAGCCTGCTTGGCTTTTGCTGAGGACATTGTGGCATTATTCAGGATGCTGTTAAAGAGTCTACTCAGGTTGCTTCTGACATATATCCCTCGATAGTTGGCCGGATCATACCACTCCACTCTTGTGTATGGGGGTTATAAGGCCTTGGTTCCAGCTCTTGGGGATTTAGCTGGCACTTAGCAAAACATTGAAGAGTTTCACTATTGCAGCCTAGATACTTTGTGGCCTTTATTTTATCATTTGTGGAAGGATCCCATCTGGGCCACTACCTTTTTATTCTTTATCAATGAGATCCTCTCTGTTATCTCTGACAGTGCGACTGGTGTATCCAGAGGGTTTTGGAAATCTTTAATTTTTTTGCCTCCATATCCTTCAGTTTTATCATGATCTCTTTTTCTTCTGAGCTTTGGTCCTCTTTTGAAATTTCTTTGTAAAAGTCCTTGAGCGGTTCCATAGTTCCCAGAATGAGTTGTCCTGGAAAGCGTCTTGAAGATGGAGGGGTTTGATTGAGATGAAGCCTTGATTTTTCTTACTGAGGATGGGTTTGTATTGTCAGTGTATGGTGTAAAATGCTTCCCTCAAACTGGGGGGTTGTTTGAGTCCTGGTGTTTTCTATTTGAGTCCATTCTTAGCTCATGCCTTAAACCAACTGTTGGGTTCTTGTTGCTGCATCTTTTGAAATCGGACATTTCTGCCATGGAGTAAAGTATATTGTTAAAGTCTTTTATCACGAGATTTACTACTTCTGGTTTCAGCTCATACACTTTATTATGGAAGTTATGGAGCATCTCCTGGATCTCTGCTCTGTTTATGGTCTCTATATATTTTGGGGCCGACATCTTGGACCATTTAAAAGATAGAGGTAGGCTGAAGAGGCTGGTCTACTGTGGTGTTTGTGCAGGTGGTTTGCTTGTGGATTTCATGTATAAGAGCAGTTGGTTGTGAGCTGACAGGTGTGTTTATGGGGTGACTATGAAGCCACTAACATTTGTGGGGTCCATATTTGTGATGGCGTAGTCTACCACACTGCTGCCTACATGGGAGTTTAGGGTATGGCTACCAAGAGAGTCTCCATTGGTGTAGCCATTGAGAATATGAAATCCAAGGCTTCAACATAAGTTCAACAGTTTTCTGTTCCATCATAGCTGTTTCTCTAAGTGTGCACTGAGCTGTCAGTCAGTGGTCAGATAGTCTCTCCCTCCCTGTTCTTGCATTGAGGTTTCCATACACAATAACATTGCCCAGGGCCTAGAAATGGGCAGCTTCCCTCTGTAGGATCTCAAAGCTATCTGAAAGATAGAGACTCTGGTAGAGCTACGTATGCTGGACAGAGATACGTAGATGTCAGCCTGAGAGTCAACCACTGCTCTGATCTGCTCATTGGTTCTTTTTTTATACCAGACTAATATTCCTCCTGAGCTCTAGCCCTGCTAGACGCTTTTCTTTTTTAGGGCGGGGACAGAGATTTCCCTGTATCCAGTAGGCACCAGGGATTAATTTTCTGTCTTAGTCCATGTTTCAAGGAGGATCTGTATGTCAATGTTTTTCAGTCTTTGGTTAACGTCTGTGTCATGTATCTTACATCCAAAGGCTGAAGCGTTCCGACCCTGATTGTGCCAGCTGCTGATAACAGATGTCATTGTATGTCTATATACCTTGTAATGAGCTGCCCTGCATAGGATAACCTGGACTTTTGACTGGTGGCCATGTTGTAGCACTTTCGTCCAGTCACATCTTA
Organism: Rhinella marina; assembly: GCA_900303285.1. NCBI lineage: Eukaryota > Metazoa > Chordata > Amphibia > Anura > Bufonidae > Rhinella > Rhinella marina. The sequence goes on from ONZH01006207.1 coordinate 92,731, forward strand.
TCTATCAAATATCCACATATTTATCTATTAACTGTCTATGTACTAATCTATCTATCTATCTATCTATCTATCTATCTATCTATCTATCTATCTACCTACGTACCTATTAATGATCTATCCATATGTCTATCTATCCTACCATCTTAGATCCATTTATCCATCCATCAAGAAACAGAGATGCATTCAACAGCAGCTTGTTGATAGTTTCCCTATAGTGATATGAGCATGATATTTAGGCTACTTTCACATAAGCTTTTATGCTGTCCAGTTTTGGGATTCGGCAAGGGATATCAAAACCACAGCAAAACGCTTGAGTTTGAATAATACAACTGGCTGCATCCGTTCAGAATGGATCCAGCTTTATTATATTGAAACTGAAGAAACAAACAAACAAAAAAAAAAATGAATCCGGCACATTTGACTTAGGGCTCATTCACACGACCGTGGTTTGGTTCTGCATCCGAGCCACATTTTTTGCGGCTCGGGTGCAGACCCATTCACTTTAATGGGGCCGCACAAGATGTGGACAGCACTCCGTGTGCTGTCCGAATCAGTTGCTCCATTCCGTGTCCCCACAAAAATTATAGATCATGTCCTAGGCATTTCTATAATGGGCCGCCCGTTCCGTTGTGGAAGGCACACGGCGGCATCTGTGCTTTGTGTATCCGCAATTTGCGGACTGCAAAACACAGCATGTTTTGTGTGAACAAGCCCTTACATGGTTTTTGGTGCCAGATCCAGCATGTTCAGCTTGCAACGGTTTTGTGTACAGTCACTGCACTGAACGCAATAAACCGTAAAGTAATGCATTCTAATGCACTCGTTCTAGTTTGGTCAGTTTTGTCTCCATTGAAAATTAATGGGGACAAAATTGAAGCGTTTTCCTCCAGTTATGAGATCCTCTGCCGCATCTCAAAACTGTAAAGGAAATAGCATATGCGAAAGTAGCCTTATACTGGTAAAAATTTGAGCTGAAAAATAAGTGAAAAAGCTGAAAAGCATTAAAGAGGGCCTTTCACCACTCCAGACATGTCTGTCTTAATAGCTTCATGCATTCCCCATGTAATAACAATTCTGGAGCATCTATTCTTATGTCTGTATGTTGTACCATTCCTTTATTATTTCTACTAGAAGTTACGAATGAATTGCTAGCAGTCTGCAGTAAGGGTATAAAGGGGAGGTAACCAGTTGTGGATGTGTGTACCTGCAGAGACTGAAAATGGCAGCATTGATTGGATAGAGTGAGTCTGTGCAGGTACACCCCCCCCCCAACTTGTTACTTCCCCTCTGTACCCTTACTGCAGACTGCTAGCAATTCATTCATAACTTCTAGTAGAAATAATAAAGGAATGGCACAACATACAGACATAAGAATAGATTCTCAGAGGGGTGGTAACCAGTTGAGGGGGGGGGGGTACCTGCACAGTCTGAAAATGGCAGCACTGATTGGATAGAATGAGTCTGTGCAGGTACACACCCCCAACTTGTTATCAACCCTCTGTACCCTTACTGCAGACTGCTAGCAATTCATGAATAACTTCTAGTAAAAATAATAAAGGAATGGCACAACACAGAGCCTTAAGAATAGATGTTCCAAAATTGTTATTACTTGGGGGATGCATGAAGCTATTAAAACAGACATCTCAGGAATGGTGACAGGTCCTCTTTAACACTATATTAAAAAATATATACAGTATAATATATATATATATATATATATATATATATATATATATATATATATATATTTATATAGAGAGAGATGAGCGAATCATTAAAAAAATTATTCGCCGAACATTCGCCGAACTTTTCCGAAAATTCGTATATTCGACGAATAGATTTGTTGTATTTGCGTACAAAATATACGTTATTATGTGCTATTAGCAAACATTCGCTCACTAATAACGAACGTTCATGTACAAAATGTACGCAACTTCTTAGAAGACGTACGCATGAGCGTACAAATAGCTTACGAATCTCAGCGTACTATATTGTCTAAGCCATTACGTAATATGCAGGCACGTACGAGGAGAGGCCGCGGCGTGCACTCCTCAGAGGCAGAGCGAATATTCGAGACATATATATGGTAAAGTGCAAATACAAAATTATAGGTATAATATAAAAATTTTAAATATCACCTACCTAGTATGCTCACGGACACGTTTAAGTCTCTTTTCTTCTGATGCTTGTCATAGAACTGGAGCAGAGTCCCAAACTCAGTCGCAATTTGTAATCCACATAGGTAAAGTTGTAATCCAAATGGGTAAAAAAAAAAGCAGCAAAGGTTCCTTAAAAAACCCTCTTTCAAGGGGCTCCCCAAATAACCGGAAAAGGAGGAAAAAGGGATGAGGCGCACGAATGCGCAACTTAATTTTCCGAGTTGCCTCGTCATCCTCCCGCTCTGGAGAAAGGGGCGGAACTACCAGGGAGGAGTCTGCATCGCTGAATTGAATTCGTACGCAACAGCATATAGAGTAACTACCAGGGAAAAGTCTGCATCGCTGAATTGAATTCGTACGTGACAGCGTATAGAGTAATTAAATTATACGTAGAATAGCGTATAATTTATAGGACACACTACGTAGCGAATGCATACAAAAGCGAAGCGAATCACCGAATATTCGGATTCACTTCGCAGCTGAAAAATCCCAAGATTCGATACGAATCTACGAAGCGGCGAATAGATTCGCTCATCTCTCTCTCTCTCTCTTTCTATATATATATATATATATATATATATATATATATATACAGCAGAGCTTAAAATTAAATGATAAAACTAATAATACAGACAGGAAGATATATTCTCTACACTCAAACCTTATAAATATAGTGATGAGTATTATAGTGCCTGCACTTTTGCATTACCACAATCGTACTGTAGATAATACATTTAGAATTTTCAGTGGTTTCATTTTAATTGGTTGCCTCCTTGTGACCCTGTTCTACCTCATACCAACAATTAATTTCATGCATCTTTTAGGCTTTTGCTTGTCTCTTTCACACATTGAGGGTCGTTTGTTAATTTATTAGACAGAATTCTTCCTATTAAGCAGAAAAATGTCACAAGTTACTTTACACAGACCTTATATGTTCAGAAATTACTTGCTAGAAGGTGGCACATGTTCCTCTTCTTTACCAGAAATGTTGTCACCTTCTGTCATTTTTCAGAATTTGAAGGACTTTTTTTTTTTTTTTTTTTTTTTAATACAGTGTTAATCTATTCCAGGTATAAAGGAGGACAATGAGGACCCCTTGTGGGTGAAGTATCCATAGCATCTTTGGAAAAAAAAAAAATCCCACAGCTTTACAACTATTTATTTAGGGCTCCCAATCCTATTGTATCCTGCGCTGCTGGGACATAAATATATATTGCACATAATAATAAGAGTGCTGAAAATCCTCTCCTTATCTTCAGTAATTGTTCTGCTGCTATGGGTTATGGTTGACACTTTTATGGTGCCCGTAACAACCATGTTGAACAGTTCTGCAATTATGGAGCTGTGGAAGACAGCATTAGGCTACATTCACACGACTGTATGTATTTTGTGGGCCGCAAAATGCAGATCTACAAAAAATACAGATGATGTCCGTGTGAAATATGTGTTTTTTTTTGCGGATTCATTGTAACGGACAAGAATAGGTCATGCTCTATACTTTTTGCAGGGGTGTGGAACAGACATACGGATGCGGACAGCACATGGTGTGCTGTTGCTTTTTTTTTTTGCGGACCCATTAAAATCAATGGGTCCTCAGCCAATGCGCAAAAAAAAAAAAAAAGGAACGGACACACAAACGAAATACGTTCGGGTGAATGTAGCCTTAAGGTGCTTATCATGTGACATGCTACTTCCTAAAATTGTGGAATAGATGCGGCCCCATTAATTTCAATTGCCGGCGTGTGATCTTGCCAAGCTGCAGCTCCGTGCCGCAGCTCCGCAAGAAAACATAGAACATAGGATTTTGAATGGGGTGCCGGGCCATGTGTTCCGCACATTTCGGAACACACTGGTCGGCATCCGTGGTATTGTGGATCCTCATTTTTGCGGATCTGCAATACCACGGCCGTCTGAACGGCCCCTTATTGTGAGTAGTAATGTCATAGGTGGCTTGGGAAATGGGAATAATGTCATGTCACCCATATGCCATCAGACATGATGTTGAGGGGCACTGCAAATGTAGTTACATACTGTACAGTTGGAAAAAAAGACATTAATACCTCAAGGGATAGGTGGAAGTAAAACTCAACCTGACATTTTACTACTGATGACCTATCCTCAGAATAGGTCATCAGTATCTGATCGGTGGAAGTCCGATACCTGGGGCCCCGCTGATTAGCTGTTCGAGAAGGCAGTGGTGCATGAAACAGCTTTTCAGCATATTTTTTGTGGAACCCATTATATATTTGTACAGGGAAATCATGTTTCCACATAACTAAGATCCTCCAGGCCCTTATCAGCTTAGTCGCTGTCCTTTCACATATCCATGCCTCGTTCATGACAATATCCTGATAGCCCTAGAAGCAGCTGATTGACATTGTAAGCTGTTATATGTGTGCATATTGTACATATGCATTGTAATTATTGACAGACTTCTCTGTAAAATTGTTGCCATGTGTCTAAGCAGGGGTGCAGACTGTAACCCTAGCCTCTGTCAGGGGTCAGCATAGAGGTCAAGCCTAGGATTTCTCCATGTTGTATACTGTGTTTCTGTTGGTAATAAATACAGGTGCTCAGGAGGACCTCATGGTCATATGCAGGGAACGCTGCAGCCAAAGATATAGATAGGTCCAGCAGCACTGCATGGTAGTTAGCTAGCAAGTGGGGATAGGTGGTACATTTCTGTAGGGATAGACTTTGGAGCAGCCACACCCACAGCAGAGAGGAGCTTTTATTGGGGCAGCTTACTATAGTGCTTCATATATCTTTCACCTGCAAGCACTGAGAGGGCCTGTGACCAAGTCAAGAAGAACATAAAAAAACAGCTTGTTGTGTCAAATAGGCTCTTGTAACCACTTAGCTAGTTGCCTCTTTGGGGACTCTTGTAATTGCCAAACTTTTTGCAGGATATGAGTACAGTAAAACCACTGTTCCAACTGGAGTGTCCCACTAATAGCGGTATAATGGGAACTACAAACCGCATTTTTATTGCGGTGTCATTGTTGCTGTATATGTCCTTTAAAGAGGGCCTTTCACCACTCCTGACATGCCTGTTTTAATAGCTTCATGCATTCCCCATGTAATAACAATTCTGGAACATCTATTCTTATGTCTGTATGTTGTGCCATTCCTTTATTATTTGCACTAGAAGTTATAAATGAATTGCTATTTGTCTTTAGTAAAGGAACAGAGGGGAGGTGACCAGTTGGGGGTGTGTACCTGTACAGGCTCACTCTAGCCAATCAGTGCTGCCATGTTCAGACTGTGCAGGTACACACCCCCATCTGGTTACCTCCCCTCTGTACCCTTACTGAAGACAAATAGTAATTCATTCATAACTTCTAGTAGAAATAATAAAGGAATCACACAACATACAGACATAAAAATAGATGCTCCAGAATTGTTATTACATGGAGAATGCATGAATCTATTAAAACAGGCATGTCAGGAGTGGTGAAAGGTCCTCTTTAATGCTGTAAGAACCTCAACAGGCTGGTAAACTGTCATTCTTTACTTACACTGCTAGGTGGTGCTATTGCACAGGTTATAAATAGAACAGGTTAGAACCAGTTCAGTAGTGAGGAGTAGGAGGAAGGAGGAGAGGAGTGTAATATGTGAATGTCTGCAGGTACCCCTGAGCACCTCTGCTTTAAGTATCTTACAATTGGAAACCAGAGCTAAAGAAACTGGACAAGCATTCTTCTTGAAGCAACTTGTTCAAATAATGGAGCAGAAGTATATGCCTGCTGTTAGGGAGACTGCCCTGTTGGTTGCCTGAGTTTGATCTTGATCCGGAATCCTGAAGCGAGGTTCAGAAAGGAATAATAAACTAAGAACGCAATTATATTCACCTATATAATATTCTCCAGATTATTATACTATAACAAAGTGCTAGTTTTGTCCTCACCAAGCCTGTGGAAGAATCTTACAGCAACTATACCAAGGGCGTAGCTATAGGGGGTGCAGAGGTAGCAGTCGCTACCGGGCCCAGGAGCCTGAGGGGGCCCCAAAGAGACTTGTGCCACATAAGAAGACACTGGTGTTAAAGAAAGTGCATGCTGGTCAGGTTACACCTCTGGCTGGAGGGAAGGGGTTAGGTCAAGAATTTGGGATGCTGGGGGTGGGGGTGTTTGCGATTTCAATTTTTGCCTCTGGCAGCATGAAGGCTATGTGCTTCCCTGCCTCTGGCCACAAAGCACTGAGGGACGGGGGCCCCAAACTGAACTCTTGCACCAGGGCCCATGAACCTTTGGCTATGCCCCTGAACTATACCTTAAGGATTGGAAAGAGGAAGCATTTGTGTACTGGAATATCATCTACCTCAAGGAAAATCTATTTCAAGTAAAAGTTTTACTGTTTGCACAAGTATTGACTCCTTGTCTCTTCCGCCATCCTCCTCTGCACCGCAAGGTGCTGGCGTCACGACAGACAGGGACCTTGCCACACGACACCATAAACATCTAACATCAAGGGCACCTCGAACCACCATCTGGCGGAGCCCCTGTACCAACCAGAGAGTGTCACCTTCCTATCACTGTGCGCCAGCCCAGGGAGCAACAACAACCGTGAGTACTACTGCACCGATTGGCTCACCACCACTGTGAATACACACTTACGTAATGCCCCTCGATCGCTGCCCAATTACATTTGTGTCCATCTTCTTCCTTCTGCCATTCTTGATTGGAGAGCCCATGTCTACCACCCGCTCGCCACAAAGATCTCTTTTTGTTAGAAGCACTCAGCCGAACACGGGTTCAGACGAACTTCAGGTCAAAGTTCGGGATGAAGTTTGGGTCCCGAACCCCATTAAAGACAATGGGGACCCAAACTTGACTTTATTATTTTCCATTATAACATGGTTATAACGGAAAATAATAGCATTCTTAAGACACGTGGTGAGCGTGGTGACGTAATCGCTGGTCCTTTTGAACATACCGGTAGCACAATCAAGTGGATGACGTGAGTTTTTTTTCTTATTTTAACCCCTCAGCATTCTGTCTTAAGAATGCCTCTTACCATTTTGTCTAACCCCTTAGCATTCTGTTTTAAGAATGCTATTATTTTCCGTTATAACCATGTTATAATGGAAAATAATAAAATCACCCGAACTCAAACCCGAACTTCAGTGAAAAAGTCTGGGTTTGGGTCCTGGTACCCGAACTCGCAAAGTTCAGTACGAACCCGAACTTTGCAGTTCGGGTTTGCTCAACCCTAATAAGGACCTTTTACATGGGCTGATGCACAGGCAAGTATCATGTACGAACCAAACGTACCCAGTAATTGCCTGATCATGAATGGAGGTGAGAGTAGCTACATGCTACCATCATCCTTTCTGTATGGGGACGAGCTATCGCTACTGCAATTTCTGATCCCCATATAGATCCCTTGTTTCTGAGTGGCAGATCCCTGTTTACACAGCGCAATCTTCAGCCCAGAAATGATGATTTAGGTGACCTCACCAAAGATAGTTCCACTCAATGAGTGTTTGCGCGTTCATCGGGGGATTGGTGACATCTTTATCTATGGCAGTGATCAGGGACGAGCATTTGTACGAATGTTTGCCCCAATAATTGTCCCAATAGTCTGGATGTGTGAAAGGGCCTATACAAGAAAGGGACACCCTTTGTAGCTCCTGTTTACTCTTCTCCAGCAGCTAAGGAGCTTTACATCACTCTTCTTCTCCCACTATTTTTGTAGTAACACCAGATTCAGTGGCACCTAACTATGTTGTGTATTGATAATCTTTATTGTTTGAGATCCCATGTATATCAAAATTAATTTTCATGTGGGGGGTGGTAAATAGAACTAATACAAGGACACTTATGCCCCAAGTGTGTAATACACATATGCACTGGATTGATTTCAGCAGGACCTGCACCACTTACTCTAGTGTCTCAGTGGGGCTTAAAGTTAAATCTTGGGAAACCACAAAATTCTTACACAGTGAGTTACATCAGGCAGTAACTTTCCCTGACTGCAGGGGACATCTTGGTAGCTATACAGCCATTTGTGCACTTTTGCAACTGAGACAAAAAGTTTAGGAGCGCCCTAGGCTACCTGCTCTAGAGGAACATGAAGGGAAGCAGCTGCCTGGAATCAACTCTAACTAACAGGTGTTCAACCATAGAGAGGAAATCCTCATGGAAAGCAACTACTTGCTACTTTGCCTGCCCATAACCAAACGGTGATTATTAACCAGTCCATACAGACAGGTTTATGTGTTTGGTTTACGTGTCCTGCACATGTAAAGTGTACATGCCATAGAGACATTCCATGTGGCTGTAGGCGGTCAGCCCCTAGAGAAGACCAAGTTATTTTGTTCTGGCATTTCTAGTGATAATGTTTCACATGGGGTCTCTTGCTGGTGTGAGCTGAGAAACAGGCTGCTGGTGGACAGAGAAATAGAGCCCATGGTGTACCTGAGAGTGTGACACGCAGCAGAGCTGAACTGGTATACATGCCTATACCTGCAATTCAGAGAGAGAGGGAGAGAAGAGGCAATGCGTTGGGACAAGCAAGCTACAGCATCAGGAGCCAGACTGCAGCTGCCTCCACGTACCAGACCAAGACAAGCAGCTACCTCATGGGAGAGCGTGACACTCCCCGTCCAGCTACATACAAAACTGTGAGTGTGCACTGGTGCTAATCTGTGGTAGGACCTAGAATAGGCTTCTTTAGATAGAGCGTTGTAGAAACGTGGCCCGGTTAGCGGGAGTCAGACAGGATAATAGTAGAGTATAGGGATGAGCAAACCGAACCGTAACGAACCAGATTCGTTACGAACTTTGCAAAAAGTTCGTAACGAATCTGGTAAAAATAAAAACGGTAATGCAAAACTGTAATTTTTTCACAGAATAGACCAGGATACAAGGGATTATTACTCCTATAATCCCTTGTATCCTGGTTTTCTGTGAAAAAAAAAAAAATTGTGACGTCACCCCACAGCCCCTGAAGTGCCTGAGCGCGCCGACATCTTGTCAGTGCGTCTCAAGACTTCAAAGGGAGAGGAGCTGCAGATTAGATAGACAGAGATAAGATATATATAGATAGATAGATAGCCAAAAAAGTAGATAGATACAGGGAGAGATAGAGAATGAATAGAAAGGGTTAGTGAGAGAAGCAGGAGAGAGGAAGAGAAAGCTAGATATAGAAGATAAGGTGATAGATAGGGAAAGAGGCTGAGAAAGCAAGAGATAGGTAGAAGTAGGGAGAGAAAGTAATAAAAATAAAAAAATTGTGAGATCTAGGGAGAGATAGGGTGATAAAGAAATACTGAGAGAAAAGAGTCAGGACAGGTAGCATTCCTGTTCCGTGACCGTACACGCTACACGTTGCTGCTCAGCTGGGTGCCGTCAACCCCGTTTAGCCACAACAAAAAAAGTTACAAAAAAACTCAAAAAAAAAGTTATAAACAAAGTTTAAAAAAAAAGTTTAAAAAAGTTTAAAAAAGAAAAAAATTAAAAAAAGTTATAAAAAAATAAATAAAGTTTAAAAAAGCGTCCCCCACCCAAATAAAAATATGTCCAAGCGTCCTACTTCCAGCACTTCCCAGGCAAGGAGTGCAACAGCAGGCGGTGAGGGTAGGAGAAGTGGCAGCACCAGGCCCGGTGGCAGCCGGGGTAACAGGCGTGGCAGCAGGGTGCAGCTACCCCTGACGCCCACTGGTCATGTAAGAACCACACAGCCAGCGGTTCTAGATTGGCTTACCCAATCCTCCAGTTCCACCGCCCAAAGCTCCCAAACGAGGAGTCAAGCATCCGCTGGATCATCCGACACCACCCTTACATGGTCAGCGAGAGTCCTTTGCCCCGTCCCCTGTTATTATAATGCCACTCACCTTTGCGGCACCTTCTGCCAGGGAACTCTTGGCAAACCTTGATCTGCCCTTGGAGTCTCTACCACTTTTTAGTGATGAGGAGGAGGAGGAAGTCCACCAAAGTCAGCGGGTGGAACGTAGTGAGACTCCAGAGGAGGTGTTGGCTGTAAGCAGTCAAAAGAGCCAGGGAGGGGCATCCAGTGCCACACCTGATATTCTGTCCCAGCCACCGGAGGAAAGTAGCAGTGGTGTCGAGTTTGATGACAATGTCGCTGATCGGACGTGGCGCCCTCAAGCAGCTTCATCCTCATCATCAGGGGAGGAAATAGAGGTGCCACCGACGCAGCAACATCCCACTGTTTCAAGGAACCGAGGCACAAGAGGGAGGGGTAGAAGCCAAGCTACCAGGCAGAGATCACCCTCTCAAAGCCTTGGTCCTGAGAGGGCACCCTCAGGCAGCAGTGGCAGTCAACAAGCAGCAAGACCCCCCGTGGCTGTCAGCAAACGACGGTCCTCTGTCGTCTGGCAGTTCTTCCACCTGGGGAAAGATAAGCACATCGCTTTGTGCCTGCTGTGCAATGAGAGGGTCAGTCGTGGCAGGGGTGATAATCTCAGGACAACATCCATGCGAAAGCACATGGAAAGGCAACACCAACAGGCCTGGAAGAACCGTGACCCCAATACCACCTCCTGTCAGGATGCACCATACACTGCAGATCCCATCATGCAGCATCCTCTCAGTGGAACTCAGGGCTCGTCAGCCTCAGGTGCCAGCACCAGCACAGTGTCACTGCCATCTACTCCGCTAATGAGGCAGCAATCCGTGACTGAGTCCATGGGCAGACGTCAGGTGTATTCCAGCAGCCATCCCATGGCCCATAAACTGACCGGACACCTGGTTAAGCTGCTGGTGCTTCAGTCCCTGCCCTTCAACCTCGTGGACTCCCAGCCTTTCAGGGATTTCATGGCGTGTGCGCACCCCAGATGGCGAGTCCCCAGCCGCCACTACATCTCTGGCAAAGCTGTCCCATCACTGCACAGTTATGTGCAGAAAAAGGTGGGCGACTCATTGGGACTGATGTCTGGTCCTCAAATTATGGCCAAGGGCAGTACATGTCTGTTACTGCCCATTGGGTCAACATCCTCCCAGAAGACCATCAGGAAGTTGGCCCATTCTTGCCACTGTCACCTCCACGGTGCTTTAGGGGGCCAGCAGCGGGAAGCAGAAGTTCTGCCTCCACCACCTTGCAACCATCCGCCGCTTTGACAGCAGTCCAACCTGCCCCGGTGTCTTACCACCAATGTCAGGCCCGGCGCTCTCAGGCTGTCCTCCATTTGGTGAGCCTGGGTGAACGGAGCCACAGTGGGCTGGAGCTCCTCCGGACCATCAAGGAGGAGATCGATCAATGGCTGACCCCACATCAACTAACGGTGGGAAGTGTGGTAGCAGACAATGGGAGGAACATTGTCTCTGCAGTGCAGCAGGGAGGGCTGAGTCATACACCTGGTATGGCACATGTGATAAACCTCATAGTGCACAGGTTTCTTAGATCATTTCCTGCACTACAAGACCTTCTGAGGATGTCACGCTGAGTGTGCAAACACTTCAGTCACTCCTACACTGCAAGGAATACCCTGCTAAGGATCCAGAGACCGCGCAGTCTGCCCCAACATCGGCTAATCTGCGACGTGCCAACACGCTGGAATTCTGCCCTCCATATGCTGGACCACCTGTACGAGCAAAGGTCAGCCATTACAGACTACCTCATGGGCCAATCAGGCAGCTTCACGCCACACTGCGACTTCCAAGTCACACACTGGCAGATGATGCGTGAAGTCTGCCAATTGTTGATCCCTTTTGAGGACGCGACTTTGTTTGTGAGCAGGCAGGACTATGGGATCAACGACATCATCCCACTCATCCATGTTCTGGAAAGTGCGCTGAAAAGCATCATCAGCGAGGATTCCCAGGCCACCACTCCAAGGCTGAACATCGCCTTGAGCCCAGAGATGGATGAAGTGCAGATGGAGGGTGAGGAGGAGGAAGATGTGTACGCCCAGCCATTCCACACACCGCCACCTGGCTTCTCTGCCTCTCAATCACAGGAGGAGATGGAGGATGAGGTGGTAGAGGAAGCGGAGGAAGACCCCAGCAGACTCTGGAACTATACCGAGGACAGTGGATAGGAGAGGCGCTCATTGTCCTTGGTGCAGATGGCAAGGTGCCTGCGGGAGTGACTTAGGAGTGACAGCCAGATTGTGGACATCCGCCAGAGGGACCAATACTGGCTGGCCACCCTGGTGGACCCTCGCTTCCGCCGCAAAATGGCAGAATTTTTTCCGCCATCAGAGAGGGAGGCAAAACTGGGGTACTACCAGGACCTACTCACCAGTCAGTTGGTCTCAACTTACCAGCGAGACCAGCCAGGTTCCCAGACAACATCCGCTTGGGGGGAACCAGCGTGCTCCACTACCACCACCACTAGTGGAGGCGTGAGAAGTCGCTACAGCCTCCAATCGCTGATGAGCGATTTCATGCAGCCAGCTGCTGAAGAGGGGACACAACACCGGACTCATGGCGTGGACCAGCATGAGCTCACCCACCAGGTCATTGCCTACCTGGATTGTACCCTGCCCCAAAGTGTCACCGACCCTGTGCAGTACTGGGCAGAGAAACTGGACATTTGGCCTCAACTGGCAGAGTTTTCTTTGGCTCTGCTGTCCTGCCCAGCCAGTAGTGTTGCGTCAGAGAGGGTGTTTAGTGTGGCGGGTAACATCGTAACACCGCAAAGAACGAGGCTCTCTTGCCACAGTGTTGAGATGCTGACTTTTATAAAGATGAATCGTGCCTGGATTACATCGGATTATACCACCCCCCTGCCTGATGTGAATGACTAAGTCATCAGTCACCCGTCTTGCATGGCAATCCGTGTGTCCAAGAAACTGACCTTAATATCCCAAATATGTGCCCAACGTAGACATCCATAATTTAACTTATTAAGTAATGTTCCCCCCTTAGACCCCAAATTAAACAAAATCACCTTAAAAATTCCCTACTTAATTCGGATACATTTAAATAAACAGAACCCCATCTCCAAATTTAATGCCCATGGTGTGTTGGCCATTTAACATCTCCACACCAGCTTAATGCCTCACACCGCTGCACCGTCCAACCCATACCCCAAAAACAGTACCATCCCTAAAATAATCCCCACGACTATGCTTCACAAAGTGGGGATTTCACCTTTTGTGAACTATAGCCGTGGGGTTCTATCCCTGGCACCCGTGCCAAGGAACACTACTCACCATTTTGTGAGCGGGTACTAACTGTTCTTGAGGTATTTTGTTGATATCATGAGAGTAGTAAAATCTCGCACCGCAAATCCCGATGGGGTTCTTCTCTGTGCGAATGATTTCACGCCTCTTATGCAGTCACGCGTGGAATAAGGCTATCTATGGGGTATATATCACGGAGGCTGCTGTCCTTCAACTGTGATATAAAAAACCTCCACAGTTAGTTACAGCAACAAACAGTTGCTGAAAGGCAGGTTAACTTGCCTTATTTACGGGTGCCTTTACAATGGGATGCTTTTTTGGGGTTCTCTGCTGCCTAAAATCCACAGCGCATCATTGGCTGATTTTATGCCACCTTCAGTACTATGGGGCTGGACGCAAATTCAGAGCAGAACTGCGTATGTCCGGACGGCACCATAGTACTGAACGCCGTTTGGTGAACGGTATAAAAATGCCCTGTGGATTTTACTCAGCAGACCCGCAGCCCCATGTGAAGGTACCCATAGGGTGAGGTTTTTTGGGAGTGACCAAAGAGAGGGCAGGAAGGTCACTCCCATACCCCATCAGGGGTTTTTCCCCTACCCACTTTAAAAGATAAGTCCAGGCAATTAATAACTTTCTGTGCCCTTACTTGAACGAGAAACTTATAAATTGCCTGGACTTATCCTTTAAAGGGAACCTGTCCTCTCCGAAACACCCCCTGAACTAGAGTAAGCGTTGTATAGTGTAAGTGATGCTGAATCCGAATATGTAAGTTTTATCTTCATACTCACTTCCATTCCGACGCTGTGCTCCCACAAACCTGCAGTAAAATGCACTCAGTGGACTCCGGTGCTCACTCACATAATGGAGAGGACTCAAAGAAGAGTCCACTGAGTGCATTTTACTGCAGGTTTGTGGGAGCACAGCGTCGGAATGGAAGTGAGTATGAAGATAAAACTTACATATTCGGATTCAGCATCACTTACACTATACAACGCTTACTCTAGTTCGGGGGGGATCCGAGATGACAGGTTCCCTTTCAGCCAGCTGGTGACAGCACTAAAAAAACACAAAAGCATACATCCATTGGGTTGGGCGCTGCACTCGGTTAGGACATCAAACTGGTGTAACAAAGATATATATATGTCTCGCCAACAGCCATAGGCCCAGATTCAACAGGTTTGACACCAGAGTAGTTGCGTCAATTTGTAAAGCGAGTGCCAGTGAGGTGTCCATTTCATGAAAATTGGACACTTATTTTTGGATAATGGAACTGGCGTAAAGCCTTCTTGAATCTGTGTCTTTTTAAATGTCCTTTATTCACCTCATGGATTCTGTGGGTGAGGTTAGCTGTCTATTTAACCGTATCCGTATCCTACTAGACTAGCTGTAATGTTATAGGGTTTTTTTTTTTTTAAGGTTGACTGTCCTGTGCTGAACTCTACATCAACATTTTGTCATGTATAAAAACTGATTTTTACAAGCGTGCATATTCTTAGCTTCCAACTTCAGTTCTCTGTACTAGGCCCTTCCGGGTCCAAAAGAATACTGCTCCTACTAATGCCCCCACCGTCAATTTTCTATTTGGAAACATACTGGGTGCAATCAAGAGCTGCTGAAGCTGCCTCCTCAACTTGTCTCTTCTCAACTATACTGGCCTGGGTGCTATCAAGTGCTGTCGCCTACTCCTCCATCAATTGTCTCTTCTCAACTATACTGGACTGGGTGCTATACAAGTGCTGCCGCCTCCTGCTTCTCCGTCAATTGTCTCTTCTCAACTATACTGGACTGGGTTCTATACAAGTGCTGCCGCCTCCTGCTTCTGCGTCAATTGTCTCTTCTCAACTATACTGGACTGGGTGCTATACAAGTGCTGCCGCCTCCTGCTTCTCCGTCAATTGTCTCTTCTCAACTATACTGGACTGGGTGCTATACAAGTGCTGCTGCCTCCTGCTTCTCTGTCAATTGTCTCTTCTCAACTATACTGGACTTGGTGCTATACAAGTGCTGCCGCCTCCTCCTCCGTCAATTGTCTCTTCTCAACTATACTGGACTGGGTGCTGTACAAGTGCTGCCGCCTCCTCCTCCTCCGTCAATTGTCTCTTCTCAACTATACTGGACTGGGTGCTATACAAGTGCTGCCGCCTCCTGCTTCTCCGTCAATTGTCTCTTCTCAACTATACTGGCCTGGGTGCTATACAAGTGCTGCCGCCTCCTCCTCCGACAATTGTCTCTTCTCAACTATACTGGCCTGGGTTCTATACAAGTGCTGGAGTGCGCCTGTCTGTCTTCTGACCTGTGATGTCACTGAGACCGCATCGACTTCAACGCAGCCTATTCTTGGGCTGGTGCCACTATCTACCGTGTGTTTTTGGTGCTCTGGCATAACATGGACTGCTCCAGCGGACATCTTCAATGCTGTCAAATGTTGTCGACCTGGCTGTCGACGACTATTTTTGCACTTTGATTTTTTCCACTTTTTTCATTGTAATAGCAACTGCAACTAAACGAAACTATACCCTATCAGACTCCCACTATTGTAGCTGCAATTATTCAGCCGTTATAGCAAGGTTCGTTTTAGGTTCGGTTCGTACGAATCCGAATTTCACGAAAGTTCGCCGAACAGAACCGAACTTTTCAAAAGTTCGCTCATCCCTAGTAGAGTAGCCTGTATTCCTATATGCTCGCTGTCTGGACCGCATTTGGTGTATTACATTTCAGTTATCCTTCTTGTAAACATGTGTAAACCTGTTAACACTGTTTTTGTCATTTGTCGATTGCGCCCCTGGTGTATCGGCACAACACTGTTAATCTCATCTTCCTGCCTTTATATTTTGTTGTTCAATAAAGCCAGTATCTGTTTCAGCCTCTTCGTCTGCTGTACCGTATTTGAGCCCTGCCCTGCGGTCTCTTTCTCCCCTGACCACTACACGGCTGCTAGGAGACCCTTGACGAGACATGCCTAGCACTTGTTGATTGATCCCCTCTGCTAGAGATGACCCTGTGCAGGACGCCCTTCTCCAGAAGTACTTTTAAAAACTGGGTTAGGAAAGTGTGTGGAGGGGAAATAAATATCAGACACTCTGACTTGGGCCTACTAATGGGGGCCTATTTTTATCTTAGATCTGGGGTCCTCTTTTCTACTTGCGGTGACTCAAAAAATGACTTTATTGTAGAACAGACACAACATGAGAGCACAAAATGTGTTGGGATTGCAGAGAGATATGCGTCAGCGGACTCCATTTTGATTTTCCCTATGAGGTCCACTGGACGGACATTTTATTATTTTTCCATGACGGTGATGACATAATGTATTTACAGCATTACATGCATTGTGTATATTTACATATAACAACAATTTACATACATGAGCATATAAATATAGGGCCCCATTCACAAGACCGTATTTTTAGTCCGCATCCAATCTGCATTTTTTCTGGATTGGATACGGACCCATTCATTTCAATGGGTCCACAAAAATGCGGACAACACTCTATGGGTTATCCACATCTGTATGTTCATTCTGTAGTCCCGCAAAAAAAGATAGAACATGTCCCATTCTTGTCTGTTGTGCGGTCAAGGATAGGCATTATTACAATGGATCAGCAAAAATACGGATGTAACACGAATGTCACACGGACATCATCTGTATTTTTTGTGGATCCGCATTTTGTGTATTGCAGAATACATACGGTCGTGTGAATGCACCCTTAAATAGATGCAGCACCCAATTACTGTGTTTACCATTACACCTCCCGTGGGGCTTACCCACACATTTGAATAGCAAATCTGTGTAGTAACACATTGTGGGAATCACGCTCCATGTGTGCAGGAGGGCACAACATTATAATGATTTATAATGCTATGTACCTCTACATGACCTTACTTCTACATAATCATAGTGACAATTCTGTAGAAGTAAAGTCAAGCAGAGGCACATAGCATTATAAATGATTTTAATACCGTGCGCTCCTGCAAGACCACAATGGTGGATGACGCTCACGCATGGAGCGTCATTCCCGCAAAGGACTCACTCGTGTAAAACAGCCCTAATATGGGAGTGGTGAATGTAGTACTATATACCAAGACATACAGTGCCTTGCGAAAGTATTTGGCCCCCTGGAACTTTTCAACCTTTTGCCACATTTCAAGCTTCAAACAAAAAGATCTAACATTTTAAATTTTTGGTGAAAAGTGGGGCGTGCAAAATTATTCGGCCCCCTTGCATTAATACTTTGTTGCGCCATCTTTTGCTGCGATTACAGCTGCAAAACCTGTAAACCTTTGTGAACCGCAGCTCTGTCCACATATTCTCAATTGGATTCAGGTCTGGACTTTGACTTGGCCATTCTAAGACCTGGATACGTTTATTTTTGAACCATTCGATTGTAGATTTTGCTTTATGTTTGGGATCATTGCCTTGTTGGAAGATAAATCTCCGTCCTAGTCTCAGGTCTTTTGCAGACTCCAACAGGTTTTCATCCAGAATGGTCCTGTATTTGGCTCCATCCATCTTCCCATCAATTTTAACCATCTTCCCTGTCCCTGCTGATGAAAAGCAGGCTCAAACCATGATGCTGCCACCACCATGTTTGACAGGGGGGGATGGTGTGTTCAGCGTGATGAGCTATGTTGCTTTTATGCCAAACATATCGTTTTGCATTGTTTCCAAAAAGTTTGATTTTGGTTTCATCTGACCAGAGCACCTTCTTCCACATGTTTGGTGTGTCTCCCAGGTGGCTTGTGGCAAACTGTAAATGAGACTTTTTATGGATATCTTTGAGAAATGGCTTTCTTCTTGCCACTCTTCCATAAAGGCCAGATTTGGGAAGTGTTCGACTGATTGTTGTCCTATGGACAGACTCTCCCACCTCAGCTGTAGATCTCTGCAGTTCATCCAGAGTGATCATGGGCCTCTTGGCTGCATCTCTGATCAGTCTTCTCCTTGTTTGAGATGAAAGTTTAGAGGGACGGCCGGGTCTTGGTAGATTTGCAGTGGTCTGATACTCCTTCCATTTCAATATAATCGCTTGCACAGTGCTCCTTGGGATGTTTAAAGCTTGGGAAATCTTTTGGTATCCAAATCCGGCTTTAACCCCTTAAGGACGAAGCTACTTTTACACTTAATGCCGAAGCCACATTTTTTAAATCTGCCATGTGTCACTTTATTAATTCATAACTTTGGGATTCTTTCACCGATTCGACTGATTCCAAGATAGTTTTTTCGTGACACATTGTACTCCACGTAAATTTGAGTCAATATAAATCACCTCTATTTATTAAAAAAATCCTAAATTTACAGAAAATTTGGAAAAATTTGAAATTTTCAAACTTTGAATTTCTCTGCTATTAAGGCAGATAGTGATCCCTCACAAAATAGTTATTACTTTACATTTCCCATATGTCTACTTTATGTTGCCATCATTTTGTAGATGTAATTTTATTTTTTGGGGATGTTAGAAGGCTTGGAATTTTTAGAAGCAATTCTTAAAATTTTTAAGAAATTTTCCAAAACCATTTTTTTAAGCACCAGTTCAGTTCTGAAGTCACTTTGTGGGGGATTTTTGACTCAGATCCACTTGGTTCTTGAAGATCCAGTGGGTCTGGTGTTTTACCATACACTGCAGTACACTGTATAGTGTACTGCAGTGTATTTTTCATTCATAGTAAGCCTGTTCAGGCTTTAGCAGGAGCTTGATCAGGCTTACCTCTACCATGGCAAGCCGGACGAAAGCGTCCGGTTGCCATGGTAACCATCGGGACGCTGCCACAGCAGAGCAGCGTCCCGATGGGAGGGAGCTCCCTCCCTCTCTCCTCCCCACACCATCGGTGCGCTGCCAGAGCACCGCAGCGCCCGATGGGAGAGGGAGGGAGCTCCCTCCCTGTTAACTCTTTCCATACTGTGGTCCCTACGGCCAGCAGCGATGTTGGCCGTTTGAAGCAGCTTCAACCGCTAGGCCATCCTGACCACTCGGCCATCCTGAAAAGGGGGGGAACAAGTTAAAAATAATAATCTGGGAAAGGAGGGGGGCGGTCAGGGGGGGGTCTGCACAACATTTAAAAGGTTCTGATCCCCGCAGTCTCGGACTGCGGAGATCAGATCCTTTCAGCCAGCACGCGTATCCTGTGATTGGCTAGTCTGAACAGACTAGCCAATCACAGCGATCGCTGGCCCGGGACCACCCCCATTGGTCCCGGGCTGGTTAGCTGAGAACCCCTGGCTGTAAGTCAGTCAGCAGACATGGTGACAGTTTAATGCCATGACGTGTATACTCGACATGGAGCGCTAAATAGTAGTGCTCCATGACGAGTATATACGTCATCGGGCGGGAAGGGGTTAAACTTCTCCACAACAGTATCACGGACCTGCCTGGTGTGTTCCTTGGTCTTCATGATGCAGAACCCTGAGACTATCACAGAGCAGGTGCATTTATACGGAGACTTGATTACATACAGGTGGATTCTATTTATCTTCATCAGTCATTTAGGACAACGTTGGATCATTCAGAGATCCTCAATGAACTTCTGGAGTGAGTTTTCTGAACTGAAAATAAATCAGCCGAATAATTTTGCACGCCCCACTTTTCAGTTTTATTATTACAAAAAAAGTTAAAATGATCCAATAAATTTCGTTCCACTTCACAATTATGACCCACTTGTTTTTGATTCTTCACCAAAAATTTAAAATGTTATATCTTTTTGTTTGAAGCCTGAAATGTGGCAAAGGTTGAAAAGTTCCAGGGGGCCGAATACTTTCGCAAGGCACTGTATCTGCCAATCAGAGGCTAGGAAAGCTATGTATCAACCTATATGGGAGCCCTAATGGTACCCTATTGATTGTTCTCCATCTTTTCCAAAAGGTATGTCATTGTATTCTACCTGCAAGTTATACTGTGCAATTTTTTTATTTTTTATTTTTATTAAATGTGTTCTTAGCCGGGAACATCCATAGTAATTAGAGATGAGCGAACGTGCTCGTAACGAGCACTGTACCGCTCGGCTCCCCTGCGCTCGCATAGGCGGAGGCAGCCGCTTCCGTCGGGTGAGGAGGACAGAAGCGGCTGCCTGCGCCCATGCAAGCGCAGGGGAGCCGAGCGGTACAGTGCTTGTTACGAGCACGTTCTCTCATCTCTAATAGTAATGTTCTTTGCTTCTACAGTCATGGCCAAAAGTTTTGAGAATGACACAAATATTATATTTTCACATGATCTGCTGCCCTCTGGTTTTTATGTGTGTTTGTCAGATGTTTTTATCACATACAGAAATATAATTGCAATCATATTATGAGTAACAAAAGCTTATATTGACAGTTAGAATGAGTTAATGCAGCAAGTCAATATTTGCAGTGTTGACCCTTCTTCTTCAGGACCTCTGCAATTCTCCCTGGCATGCTCTCAATCAACTTCTGGACCAAATCCTGACTGATAGCAGTCCATTCTTGCACAATCAATGCTTGCATTTTGTGAGAATTTGTAGGTTTTTGTTTGTCCACCCGTCTCTTGATGATTGACCACAAGTTCTCAATGGGATTAAGATCTGGGGAGTTTCCAGGCCATGGACCCAAAATCTCTATGTTTTGTTCCCTGAGCCATTTAGTTATCACCTTTGCTTTATGGCAAGGTGCTCCATCATGCTGGAAAAGGCATTGTTGATCGCCAAACTGCTCTTGGACGGTTGGGAGAAGTTGCTCTCGGAGGACATTCTGGTACCATTCTTTATTCATGGCTGTGTTTTTAGGCAAGACTGTGAGAGAGCCGATTCCCTTGGCTGAGAAGCAACCCCACACATGAATGGTTTCAGGATGCTTTACAGTTGGCATGAGACAAGACTGGTGGTAGCGCTCACCTCGTCTTCTCCGAATAAGCTGTTTTCCAGATGTCCCAAACAATCGAAAAGGGGATTCATCAGAGAAAATGACTTTACCCCAGTCCTCAGCAGTCCACTCCCTGTACCTTTTGCAGAATATTAGTCTGTCCCTGATGTTTTTTTCTGGAGAGAAGTGGCTTCTTTGCTGCCCTCCTTGAGACCAGGCCTTGCTCCAAGAGTCTCCGCCTCACAGTGCGTGCAGATGCACTCACACCTGCCTGCTGCCATTCCTGAGCAAGCTCTGCACTGCTGGTAGCCCGATCCCGCAGCTGAAACACTTTTAAGAGACGGTCCTGGCGCTTGCTGGTCTTTCTTGGGCGCCCTGGAGCCTTTTTGGCAACAATGGAACCTCTCTCCTTGAAGTTCTTGATGATGCGATAGATTGTTGACTGAGGTGCAATCTTTCTAGCTGCGATACTCTTCCCTGTTAGGCCATTTTTGTGCAGTGCAATGATGACTGCACGTGTTTCTTTAGAGATAACCATGGTTAACAGAAGAGAAACAATGATGCCAAGCACCAGCCTCCTTTTAAAGTGTCCAGTGGTGTCATTCTTACTTAATCATGGCAGATTGATCTCCAGCCCTGTCCTCATCAACACCCACACCTGTGTTAATGGAGCAATCACTGAAACGATGTTAGCTGGTCCTTTTAAGGCAGGGCTGCAATGATGTTGAAATGTGCTTTGGGGGATAAAGTTCTTTTTCTAGGCAAATATTGACTTTGCAAGTAATTGCTGTTAAGCTGATCACTCTTTATAACATTCTGGAGTATATGCAAATTGCCATTATAAAAACTGAAGCAGTAGACTTTGTAAAAATTAATATTTGTATCATTCTCAAAACTTTTGGCCATGACTGTATGCTGTGAGTTGCTGGTTTCTGAAGATATTGTCAAACTAGCTGAGTACTGCCCTGCCTGGACCTTCTCTCTCAATGGTATCACAACAGAACAATTCCCTGAATGGGGTGTGACCATTTCTGCAATTTACGTGTTTTCTGCTTCTCCCTCCGTCTCACTGCTCGCTCTTATTAGGGTTCAGTTACACAGCGATCTTGGTTGCGTGACAGACTGACAACTTTCACGCCCAAGGATCGCAGTGGGATGACAGTGTAGTCATGCTAGCATAGAAATTAATGGGGCCACAGAGCGAATCATAGTGTTTGATTCCAGGGCCGTGGTCACGGCAAGTCGCACTGCAACCCCAATCATTTAATTGCTAGCATCACTACACTGTGAGCCATGGGCGCAACCAAGATTGCAGTGTAGGTGAACTCTTACATGTCTGGCTACACCTAACAGGATAATGATAGGGCACTGGTTTAGAAAGATGTGTAGAGAAAGGGCTCATGCACACGAACGTTGGATGCTTTGCCATCTGCAAATTGTGGATCCGCAAAACACAGTTACCGGCCATGTGCATTCTGTATTTTGCGGAACGGAACGGCCATCCTGCCCCTAATAGTACAGTAATGCAGACAATAATAGGACATGTTTTTTTGAGGAATGGACATAGGGACATACAGAAAACGGAATGCAAACGGAGTCATGTCTGTTTTTTTTGTAGCCCCATTGAAGTGAATGGTTCTGCATACAGGCCTCAAAAAAAAAAATTCAATACATAAAAGGGGTGTTTCTGTTGGTAATAAATACAGGTGCCCAGGAGGACCTCATGGTCATATGCAGGGAACACTGCAGCCAAAGATATAGATGGGTCCAGCAGCACTGCATGGTAGTTAGCTAGCAAATGGGGGTAGGTGGCACATTTCCGTAGGGATAGACTTTGGAGCAGCCACACCCACAGCAGAAAGGAGCTTTTATTGGGGCAGCTTACTATAGTGCTTCATATATCTTTCACCTGCAAGCACTGAGGGGGCCTGTGACCAAGTCAAGAAGAACAGACCAGACAGCTTAAAACATAAAAAACAGGGAATAGAGAGTGGGAGCAGAGTTGTAATTACTCAAGAAGTTGGGTGCAACACCAGGACCAGAGCTTGTTGTGTCAAATAGGCTCTTGTTACCACTTAGCCAGTTGCCTCTTTGGAGACTCTTGTAATTGCCAAACTTTTTGCAGGATATGAGTACAGTAAAACCACTGTTCCAACTGCAGTGTCCCACTAATAGCGGTATAGTGGGAACTACAAACCGCATTTTTATTGCGGTGTCATTGTTGCTGTATATGTCCATTAATGCTATAACAACCTCAACAGGCTGGTAAACTGTCATTCTTTACTTACACTACTAGGTGGTGCTATTGCACAGGTTATAAATAGAACAGGTTAGAACCAGTTCAGTAGTGAGGAGTAGGAGGAAGGACTCTCCACTCGGGTCCGTGGATGTAAACTTCCGGGTTAGATCCATGTGACAAATGGTCAATTGATGCAAGGGGAGCAGATCATCACTGTGGCCATTGAAAGGATGCATTAATGTCAAACTGGAATCTTACATCCAGCAGGGCCAGAGAGCGCTGGAGCCAGGTGCAAATGTCAGGAAGCAGGTAAGTATGCTTCACTTCGAAGGTCCACCCCCGTCCAAACATGCACAACCCCTTTAAGACGTTGCTTTATGACTTAGTAGAGAAGACAGCTTGCTACACTGGAAAACTACACCACTGCTGAGGCTTCGATGGAGACCTTAGCCACTGTTTAGGGTGTTCAGCGCCTCCTTCTTCCATCTGATTTCACACTGGATGTGGTGGTGTGGCAGGTGGGACATTGGTGAAGATGGCTGTAAAACAATGAGCAGGTAGTTGCAGGGTCCAATTGCAATTATTAGGGTATGTGCATGATACCTGCTGAATTTCAGACCATTGCCACAACTGTCCCATCCCCTGAGTAGCAGCTTCTCTCCATGCCCACTGTCACACATGGTGGAAGAAAGAAGCTCAGCACCACCCATTAAATCCTGCCACTCCGAAGATCATGTCATGATCCCAAGGTGAAAGGTTCATCATTACACCATGAAGTTATTCAATGTTCTATTTTGTTTTCCATTCTTTTTACCTGCATTACCTACATTTTACCTGCACTGATACAATCTACCTGGAAAAGAGAGAGAATTGTGCTGATGTATGTATTCCAAAGAGAATTCCATGATGCAATTGTAACAAACTCTCAGCTGTTAGAAGCAATTTCAGCAACTGTTTTTAAACTTCTACTGTGCTTATACTGTAGGTCATTAGTTCTTGGTGAGTTGAATGGCTGCATCGAGTCCAAATACCAATATGTACAGCAGGTGCTGGGGCAGTTTATATAGCATTGTAGGCCTCTCTTTCTTCCTTATAGAGGATATGCAGGAAGCATGCGCTCAACATCACTCCGGTCAGCTGACAAATACAAGAAGATACAACAGTAACTCATTGTGGTGAAATAATATCCGTACCAACAACGGGGGAGATTTATCAAGCTGGTATAAAGTAGAATTAGCTCAGTTGCCCATAGCAACCAGTTTCCACCTTTCATTTTTCACAGCTCCTTTAGAAAATGAAAGGTGGGATCTGATTGGTTGCTGTGGGCAACTGAACCAATTGTACTTTACACCAGTTTGATAAATCTGCCCCAATAAGTCTATACATATAAAGCCAAAAAGCAACAAATAAGAGAACAAATTACCACTTTACATAACTTGTAGACTTGAAAATTAACAACTATATTTATCCTGGGAGTAGGCAGGATAGGTGTAGCAGAGTTGAATTTGTCAGTCACTACAACTCATATGGGTGTCACAGTGTGTAATTTGTGGCTTTCCATATTATCTTAGCTCAGAAATTGTTTAATGACAAATTCAGCTCTAATATACACTGTATATAAGTTTCTATGGTGTTAAGGCTGAGTTCACACTGCAGTTATTTGGTCAGTTATTTTCATCAGCACAGCTTACAGAGAGATAAGATATAATGGAAAGATCTGCATCTGTTCTGTGTTTTTAACCCACACTTGGTTTTGGCTCACAATAACTGATCAAAATAAGTGACCAAATAACTGAAGTGTGAACTCAGCCTAAAAGGTGTTAAGGAGGTGCATTTTAATTCTACTTTCCTATGGACCTGGTTGGGAAGGTGATGTGCACTTCTCTTCTATAAGATGGCAACCTTAAAGGGGTATTCCAGTTGTGATGATAGGGGAAAACTTGTCACAATCGGAATAAGAGTTGATTTACATATAGCTTTAAGTGGTGTTTTTCAGCACTTTTGTGTTTTTGATGCATTTTTGCACTTTTATTTTTTTTTGGCTGAAAAACCTCAGCTACAAGTGTGAGTTTATGTGAAATATGCAGCGCAGGACATACAGATAATTTGCAACTGGTATTTTTTCACTTTGGTGGCTTTTGGTGGTGGTGGTTTTTAGTGTCTGTGACATGTTAAAGCAAAGGTGTGATTTTTTAAATATTTTTTTCACCCCCTTTTCTATAGGGAAAAAATGGCATTCAAAAACGTCCATAACAACTAATTTTCCATAATAATGTGTGTAAACGATAACTTATTGAATCTCATAAATTGATAGAAAATCTTTGTCATATGCCATCACGTTATGATCAGTGGGGGTTCAACCTCCGGAACCTCTGCCAAGCCTAAGAATGATGGGGCTGTAATGCTAATTCAGAGATGGTGCTGTGCAGAAACCGCAGCCAGCCCAAATCATAGTGAGTTCCCTATTATACATACAATATAACTTGGTTCTGTAAAATTCAGGTTGCAGTATTACAATTTGAACAGCAGATGGAGACATTGCCATTAAATTTGTTAACTTGTTTTCCTTTCTAAAATATTTTTTTAATCCAACATCTGCTAAATCTTTATCAATTCTGATTTAGACTCATTTGAGAGCAGTGAGATCAAGGAGCCTTTTAATACCATTTTTATTGAAGATTTTAAATGTACTGTTTTAAGTAGTGTCAGGTTGTGACATGAAAGGCGCCTGGTTGTTACAATAAAAATGACCTGATATTTTTATGGTATGAGAAAATATATCATGCCAGCGCCAGTAAAATGGATTGGAGCTAGAAAAACGATTGCCTTTAAAGTAAGAGTAATCCGGCTTTGAAAGTAATGTTTATTGTGATCTCAGCCCTACAGTATGTAACTTAAAGGGAATCTGTCACCAACAACTTCCCTTTAAAACAGTTTCCATGGACACATAGCTGTGGTTCACCTGATTAAATGCAGTTTTTCTGTTGTTGATATGAGATTCTGTTCCAGAGTTATGATACTTTTTCTAAATATGCTAATTAGGCATTTGGTGCAATTAATGTATCACCATTGCTCTTGTTGCACCCAACCTCCACTCCTTACTGTGATCAGATCCTCCCTCTCTGCTTTGCCACTACTTGGCACTGTCAACCAGAGCAGAGGGGAAGAGGCTGGCCACAGAAAGGAGCGGAGCTTGGATGCAACAAGAGCAATGGTGCCGCCCTCTTTGCACCAAAGGCCTAATTTACATATTAAGAAAAAGTATAATAACTCAGGAACGGAGCCTCAGATGAATAAAAGAACAACAGTGTTTTAATCAGGTTTTAACCACAGCTATGTGTCTATACAAACAGTTGGCTGGGGGTACCTGGGGACAGAAAGTGAATCTCTACTTTTTGATACCATATCATTTTTAAGTCAAACGTTCTATGATGATTTATTTCTTGAAGGAGATATCCAAAATCATAAAAATTTGGGCAATAACTGTAGAAAAAAAAAAGACATGGACAGCACATCCATGATACATTGTGGGTACCTACAGTATTTGTTGGCGTCAACATGTGGTTGTTAGTATACCTTTTGATCAAAATATATAATCTTATTTGCCACTTCATAAGTAATGACCTCTTTCAAGTGGGTCTCTACACCACACAATTCTGCATGATAGTTGCTGTTGGTGTGGGGTAGTATATTTAGACAATCTAGTAGTAATATATTGGTAGGCACACTAATCATTCAGTCACATGGAGATAAAAGATTACATGATGATAGTAGATTATATGTTAAAAATATATAATATTTATTATTAGAGCGATATAAGTTTAAAATCGATTAAATATAGGTACCTAATTTCGTACACAAAAATTAAAAATATGACCATCCTGCGTCTTTCAGTCCAGTGATGCGCCCCTCTCAAAGTCTGTCAGCTGGGCAAAATATCTTCAAGTGTTTCGTAGAGGCATGTCTAGCAGTCAAATCTAAAAGGAGCCTATGAGAGCCTTTTTATAAGTCAGCACTTTTACACCCTCTTGTGGCAAGACCTAGTGTCTAATCAGATCACATCGGTAATCATTTACATATCTGCCTGAGACATAACTGCACGCCCAGTTTTGCAGCAATCCAACCTGTCTATCTGGGTGTGTTTTTTTTATTTTTATTTTATTTTGTCAGTGAGTGTATATGTGGCACAAATGCATTGACAATTGGCTTTTATAAATATAATATCTTTGAGGATGGCTATATTGTAAGATGGAACTACTTGGATGCCATACAAATGAATCATTTTACTGAATATGTCTTACTTGAAAGCAGGCAATCCCTATAGAAACCGCTCCAATGAGTAGAAGGTGCTCCTGTATGAATTCCTCCAATATAGTAATACATCCTCCCTGTAATAAGAAGGGTCAATATCAGAAGAGTATGTGCAATGCTGGGGGTGATTGTCTGCAATATGATTATATAATACTGTAAATCTAAATGAAGTTTAAAATTATGAGCAAAAATATTTTGGGTCATCCACCCTACACCAAAATGTCTTATCTGCAATTAATAGAACCACTGGTGTGCATTCAAGCTTCTCCTACACACTGACTGAGCACTAATGGCCACATTGGACGCCGGTCTTAATTAAGGCCCATAGCTGGAGGAGGATCTGCAGAAGTTATGAAAAGGCACAGGCCTCTCCATAACTTCGGCGCATCCAGCGCCATTTATAAATGTAAGACAGCTTACGCACTTCTTTAACTATTTACTGTCCACTATAATGATGAGTGAATTGATTCTACCGAATCTAAACTTGTTCTGAATTTCCCAAAAAGTTCAGATTTTGACAAACTTTTTGTGATGAAATAGAGATAGAAAGCATGTACTCTTTCTCATTACGGAAAGTGCCTAGTTTACATACTGTACGTATGCGGACTATTGTAGGCCAGGCAATGCTCCTCTGGGTTTCTGTGAAAGATTTTCAAATGAGATTTCCTAGGCCTATCAGATGTGCTAATTTTCATATATTTTTTCCCAGAAACCCAGAGGAGCGTTGACTGGCTTACAATACACCTGAAGCATACTCGGTGCCCTCCATAAACAGAAATATTACCCCAACCAAGGCCTTCAGGTAGCCAAGCTAATTTTCTTTTCTCAGCCATGTCAAAGGGTAGGTACCCAGAAAGAGCTGGGTTCCTGGTATGAGACACTCTGATAGTAGCGTGTACGCCTCTTTTCCAGAGAAGAATTATTTGGGGATACAAGCACAGCAATAGATTAAAACATTTTATTATCAAAAAGCACTGACTGAATAGTTTGAGGCTACCACCAAACTTATTATAAAAACAGCATTGTTTCAACCAGGGATGCTCAACCAGAGGCTCTCCACCTGTTGCAAAACTACAAATCCCTAATAGCTGTAGGCTGTCCAGGCATGCTGGGAGTTGTAGTTTTGCAACAGCTGGAGGGACGAAAGTTGAGCATTCCTGGTTTAAACGGTTTGAGGCTACCACCAAAAATGTAAAAAATAGG
The DNA here is from genome assembly GCA_900303285.1 of Rhinella marina. Classification (NCBI taxonomy): domain Eukaryota; kingdom Metazoa; phylum Chordata; class Amphibia; order Anura; family Bufonidae; genus Rhinella; species Rhinella marina. The sequence continues at coordinate 121,548 of ONZH01006207.1, forward strand.
GGGATATTAATCCAAATCCATTCAGGCATCTGCATTTTGGGGAGCCACAATGAGACACCAGATCCCCCCACCCCTTCCCCCCTCCGGTCTTCCAAAATCCATAGCAATGACATAACTCACAACATATTACAAGCAATTTATAATTTCCAGACTTCAAAATAAAGTTCAATGAAATCCAGGTAAATAAATTATGTTATATCTTACCTCTACTTTATATATATTTGAGGGGTGGTCCCGTTCCCCACAGGATAAAGTCATAGTTTTGCAGCAGCTGTCAGGCACTTTCCTACGACCACTATTTACTGCTGTATTAATATATAAACTGTAACTCCAGTCTTCATAACTCGTGCTGCCGCAACACTTAAACTGCAATATACAGAAGAGGAGCCCAATTAGAATTTAAAAGACTATATTGATAACTCGATAAGTTGATACCTGGAAACCATTAATAGGTTGTTGATTATGGATCTTCTTATCTTTTTATTAGAGATGAGTGAATTGATTCTAAATAAATGGAATGTAGAAATGAACAAATCTATTCGCCACTTCGTAGATTTGATATGAATCTTGGAAATTTTCCGCTGCGAAGTGAATCCGAATTTTTTTAATTGAATTTTTTTTCCGTTCAATTTGAAAATGTTCTTAAGGCTTTCTGCGCATTCGCTACGTACTTGTCCGACAAATTGTACGCTAATGCTACATATAAGCTGAGACGAGCAGAAGCACTGTCTGTGAAGTTCTGAGAGACTGAGACCTGTTTTGTTAAAATTGGGGTGTAATTGTTCTGGGAATCCATAGTACACATATCAGGGATACTGCAGAGCCAGTGCAGGGCTAGTAATTAATCAGGCAGGGAGATAGATAGGGAGAGAGACAAAGACCAGCTGCAGGGCCACAGTCAAGTGAAAAATGTCTGGAATAGATAAGCAAAAGGGGTCCAGTTCCAGCCAGACCTCAAGCTCTAAAAAAAAGCCTGTAGCCGGAGCTTCTACTTCTGTAATTCGTAATAGTTGGCCACTGTTCAATCAGGCTAAGTCACAAAGGAGCAAAATTGTAGTGGAGGAGAAAGTGGATAAGGTAGTGGAGTGGATGGCACGCTCATCTCAGTCACAGCCGGATGATCTGCTGTCATCTGCTGATACAGTATCCATATGAAGCCAGGGGTCAGACTGAGAGCGTTCCTCCTGCTCCACCATTCCGCTCCAGCAAAGCCCATCATTTTCATATGCAATTTGTATGCTCATGCGTACGTGTTCACAGAAGTTGCGTACCTTTTGAAACTGAACGTTCGTTATTAGTGCGCGAATGTTCGCAAAACACCACATAATAACGTATGATTTGTACGCAGATTTGCCGAATAGATTCGTAGAATATACGAATCTTATGAAAAGTTCGATGAATATTCGGCAAAGCGAGTTTTGGATGATTCGCTCATCTCTAATGGAATGTGTTATGAATTTTTTCAAAAACTTCAGGGAAGTTTTGGGGATTCATCCAACACAAATTTTTACTTATCAGAAAAAGTGAAAAGATGAAAACGGAGGTTCACATGACCGTGTTCTAGCAGGCTTGCCCATAATCCCTTGTAGTCAGCCTTGGCCAATACATTACAAGTATACAAACAATGAAACGAAATGGAAAAAAAGGCAAAATGGTTGATTTGCTGTTTTTGGTCGTGTCACCGCCCACAAAAAATTGAATAAAAAGATTATCAAAAAACCATACCAGGGCTGTGGAGTCGGAGTTGTGGAGTCGGAGTCGGTGACCAATTTGGTGGAGTTGGAGTTGAAGTCGGTATAAAATGGACCGACTCCGACTCCTAAAATATATAATAAATTGATACATTTAGTTCAATGCAGTATGTGCTGAATATATTTTCATAAGAATTTGGGAACATGATGAAATGCCCTATAAATGTCTGTTCTATTCCTGAACTAAGGATCTAGGCTTTCAGTTGAGATGAATGTGTGCTGCCCTTTATGTAGATGCTCAGAAGTGAAACTCCTCTGCTACAGATCAGAGGAAAAAGGCACTGGGAAGGAATGGCTGCACTCATCTAAGATCTACTAGAGAAAACAGGATTAAAGGGGTTTTCTCACTCACTAGTTACAAAGATTAGCTTTCAACATAAAGGGACAGTTAAAAGAAGACATTTTCTAAATAAAATGGTCAGTAGATTTTACTTTAGTCATGAACTATAGACAGTTCAGCAGGTTTCTCACTGTACACAGGTTTCTATGGTAACCTGCAGACCAGAAAAACTGTTATATGATTGGCTGAGAGCAGGAGTGACCTCAGTAAGCAAAATGTGTTGAGGACTGAGAAGAAGCTGTAAAAGTGTTAGAGATCACGACCTCCTGCTCTGTCAGAGTAAGTTAATATATGCGAATAACTGTTGGAGACCCTCCCCCCACACAGCCTGAGGAGACAGAGTGAGTGCAAACTGCCTTTCAGCCAGGTTCAGCCAACCCTTTAAGGCAAGTACTTCTTAGTATATTTAAACTTTCAATAAACTGTGCATACATCAATTGTCCAGTGCATATTCTCTCTGTATGCTTTATGTTTTAGTTTGCTTTTCCTCTGAGCTCATGTTTGGAGAGGTTAGCTGCTCTCATGGCTTCTATATGCTACTGATGCAAAACACCTAGGGCCTTATGTATGAAAACTGTCTAGGTGTACAAGTTTCTTTGTTGCCCATAGAAACCAATCAGAGCTCCCCTTTCATTTTATATAGTGCTCTGGAGAAATGAAAGGGGAGCTCTGATTGGTTGCAATGGGCAACAAATAAAGTCTTAGACCTAGACAATTTTCATACATCAAGCCCTTAGTGAGCCGTACCCAGAGAAAAGCCTGATACTGAAAGTTCAGAGTAAAGATATCTAGAAAAACATATATTACAAACTTTTTGTCATGACATATCTGTACTATTGATTTATGCAAAGTTTGTTTAAAGTTATCACTTAAACATGCGCCGTGTATGAGGGAGTCGGAGTCGGATTGGGAGTCGGAGTCAGGGAAAATTGAGGAGTCGGAGTTGGAGTCGGGGCTTTGGCTTATCGACTCCACAGCCCTGAACCATACACACAGAATGGTATCAGTGAAAAGTACACATTGTCCTGCAAAAAATGAGCCCTCAGCTCCATACACTTAAAAATAAAAAAAGTTATTAAAAAAAGCATCTTGTCCAGCAAAAAACAAGCCCCATACGGCTATGTGAATAAAGTAACATAGTAACATAGTTTATAAGGCCGAAAAAAGACATCTGTACATCCAGTTCGGCCTGTTATCCTACAAGTTGATCCAGAGGAAGGCAAAAAATCCCGGTGAGGTAGAATTTTCCCCACTTTAGTAATAAAAAAAAAGTTATGGTTTTGGGAGGGGTTGGGAGTAAAGAGGGTTAAACAGGTTGTGTCACTTCCGCGAATTACAATTATCATGTAGAGAAAGTTACTACAAGACACTTACTAATGTATTATTATTATCCATATTGCTTCCTTTGCTGACTGGATTCATTTGTCCATCACATTATACACTGCTCATTTCCAGGGGTTTATGGCCACCGCTGCAGTGCATGCGTGCCTATGTATGTGCGCTCCCACAGTCCCAGCTACCAGAGAAGCTGTGACTTTTCCCTATAGCGTGCAAGCACGACCACAGCTGCTGGATTGTAGGGTGGTGGTAACCATGGATATGAGCAGTGTATAATGTGATGGAAAAATGAAGCCAGAAAATGACGCAATATGGACAATCACAATACATTAGTAAGTGTCTTGTAGTAACTTTCTCTGCATGATAAATACCATTTGCTGAAGTGGCATAAACCCTTTAATGATTTTCTGCTGTGAATGGTCTGGAGTCTGATTGTGCTTAGAATAACTGGCATGCTATTGGGTACTCTGAAGTGGCCTTACAAGGAAGTAAAATGTACTGTCGGCTCTGAGATCAGTGACGCTGCTATGTGCATGCCTGGTTACAGCTTACAGACGCCTCACGCTTTCTGCATTATCTCCATGCAGTACCTCCTTCAGCATTAACTACTGATATATGCTTTCTGCTTTTTAACTTTTGCTCTCATGTTACAATATGATTTGTAATGTTTCAGGACACACTATACTCTTTTGTGAGGAGATTATAAGTATTAATTATGATGTTATATGTGGAATGTCACAGGGGGAGGACCTGACCTCTTCTCTTGATTGGATCAGAAATGGGTGATTGTGTATATAGGTTTCACTATGCTGTATCACACTGAGCTTGAAAAAGATTTACAGAGTCGAAATGTCGCTTGTTTGGTGAAATAAACTCAGGAATTATTTGAAAGACAAAGAGTGCTGCAATATCTTCTAACTTTCGCTATTATAATGCAGTGATCTCCAACTTGCCACTCGCCATCCGTTGCAGAACTACATTTCCCACCATGCCCAGATTAGAGATTCCTGGACTAAAAAGAGACTGAGGTAGTCTGAAACTTGTCTCTTGTCTCAATAGCAACAGCCTGTCCCTCCCTATGCTTTATACTGCAGCCCTGCTCATTCAGATTGGTTGCTGTGTATGAGCACAAGTGTGCCATAAGCTCACTAGGAAGCAGCTGACAGAAAAATAATAAAAATATGGCTGCACAACATTTAACATGCAAACAATAGAACTAAGGAATGGGGATCATGTCGTGCAGCCATATTTTTATTATTTTTCTGTATGCTTGCTTTATCGATATGCACCTGTGAACATGAATTGCTAGTCTAAATTTTCTTGTAGTATATATTGAGGGTAGCGGCCTCTTTTAGAATGAGCAACGCCCATCTGCCTGGGACTTCTGAGCAGAGCATAAATGTAGCTGGTTCCTACACCGTCCTGAATATTGTAGGCTTAGGTAAGTCCAAGAGAGGCAGTCTGTTAGAGTTAGGTACCCATCTGCGGAAGCCACCTTGACGCCTGGTAGATGGGCCCGATACACGTTTGATCAAAAATGTGCGCAAAGAGCTTCTATTTTTTTTTCAATGTTCATTTCTAGTAGGTATAATACCACTTTAATTTAGAATGATCCCCATTCCTTAGTTCTATTGTTTGCATGTTAAATGTTGTGCAGCCATATTTTTATTATTTTTCTGTATGCTTGCTTTATGGATATGCACCAGTGAACATAAATTGATAGTCTAAATTTTCTTGTAGGAAGCAGCAAGTCACCAGAGAGAATGGATCATCAGTTAACTGTTGCATGCATATTGAGCTAAATGAGACTGAACAATGGATTCCCTGCTTTAAGCAGGGGTGTTACTACAGGGGTAGAGAAGTAACAGTCATACTCTATCCATGGTGAATAATGAGGAGGCCTATAGGCACCTGGATTACATGAACTTACATCCTGCTGTAGGTGATCAATGGCGTAAGTGATATCTTTCATTCCCGGTTGTCCGTAGTTATGTACCATGGTTTCATTAAGATATTCTTTAAGTTCTTCACTTATCTATTTACAGAAAAAGATAAGTACACAATTTTTGTTTAAGAGACTCAATAGACTTCATTCCACAAATGGAAGGTGCTAACAAGGGTCAGTAACATTCGCCCTTCCAGCTGTTGTGAAACTACAACCCCCACCATGCTCCATTCGCTTCTATTTTGGTCTGTTCCGAGAATAGCTGAGCAAGTGTGCAAGCTGACAGTGGTAGCTTCTGCAGTGAGCCGGGGAGAACGAGAGGAAGGTAGTTGTGGCATGAATGGTGGTAGTAGTAGTACTCAAGGTAGCGGTCCTCACTCTGGTGCTCCCTGGGCCATGCGGTGAAGGGAAAGGTACATTCTTTCTTCCTCTCGGGACAAGCCCTGGTTTGGGGCTCCTACCTGGTGGTAGGTGGGGTACCCTTGGTATAAGCAGCTGTTAGGCTGCAAGTCAGGGGACCCTTGAGGTGCAGAGCAATATAATGCTGTGGCAGTGCAGATGAAGATGTAGCACAATGATCAGGCTGGTTTTAGGTGAAAACAAGTTGGCCGTACTTAATGAAGTGACTAGGCAGATGGTACACACAGGCACTTACAAAAGTAGCACATGTGGCATGTTACATGTGGCATAGGCAGTTTTCCTAAAAGCTGCATATATGGAGGAATAGGCAGTATGCTGGATCTCGCTGAGTCCCTTTTCTAGTCAATCTTTCCAATTAAGCCAAGGGGTGCAATTTATCTCTATCCACGGCACTACAATGCCCAACTGTGGGATGTAGTCTTTTAACAGCTGTCTCGCCTGTCTTTTGGGTATGGTAGGGTGCTTAAGGCTACAAACCCAACCAAATGCAGTGAAGTCCACAGCCAACATATGTTACCTTCACTGCCTTGTACTTTTCCACTACTCTAAACCATTGTTAGGCTCAATATTTCTCCGTTTTCAGAGGCTGGCACTTGTTACAGTTACTTTTCTGAATTCTGCTGGCCGCTCTTTGGCTCACAGGACTGGTATATCTCTGTTTGCTTCTTGGCCTCACAGACACCAGCTAGACACATTAGCTACTCACTTGGGCTACTGGCTACACAGTGCACAGCTATAGCACCCAGCACCTGTATCCAAGGGGGCCAGAAAATGAACCCTCTTCTCCCCATATACAGCATTTGGGATACCAAGTGCATAAAGTATAATTTAACCCATTTAGCAGTGAACCACTGGGTGACTACACTTCACAACAGCTGGAGAACTGGAGGGTGCTGACCTCTGCAGACAGCCATCAACATTGTTGTACACAATTAGTAATGTACACAATCACACATGTATTGATTTAAATGTGTTCATTCAACAACTTGGCATGGTCTCCTCACAACCTACCAAGCACAGTGCCACACATCTTATAGTGGCTGTGCTTAGTATTGCAGCTCAGGCCCTTTCACTTGAAGGCACTGAAGTGCACATAGGCCATATTACCGATGATGTCACTGGCCTAGGAAAAGACAGCAGCACTAATTGGGGTACAGCAGCCTTTCAAAATAGCTGATGGGCAGGGGTGCAAGAAGTTGGACTACCACTGATCAGATATTGATGACCTATCCAGAGGCAACATGTCAGAAGTATTATGCCCCTTTCACACGAGCGGGAGACTCGCATGTCTCCCGCAACGCATCTACAGGGCTGGACTCGGCACTGACAGGGATCGCAGAGAATTATATGCGATCCCAGTCAGTGCCAGAGTCCAGCCCTGTAGATGCGTTGCGGGAGACATGCGAGTCTCCCGCTCGTGTGAAAGGGGCATTAGGCTAGTTTCACCCTAGCGCTTTTAAATCTGGTAGGCTGATCTCTCTGCATTCTGGCATTGCTGGAAGGTACCATATCGCCGTCTGGCCCCATTCATTATAATGAGGACTGGTGAAGATCCAGCCGCAACCCGGCAAATATGCTGATTCTCAGACAAACGAAAAACCACTGAGTACACCAGCTGATTCTTGGCATGTTTTCTGCCGGATCTCTGAAATGGGAGATCTCCGGAAAGTACCTGAATTTTATTTTATTGGAGGGGTGTGTTGGGAAAGAATATATTTTTTTTTTTGTTTTTGCATTTTTTTTTCATTTTTTTTTAAATACATGTGATACCAAAAAAGAACAGTTTTTTAAGATTTTTTTAACATGTTAGCACTTTTGCACAATAAATATAAATTTTATAGCGAAAAATCAATTTCTGAATTCCTGACAGCTCGTAAATGCACATTTAAGCCATATTCTTATTAAACTGTTAATTAATTTACCGTAAAACAGAAAGCAAACAGCCTGCCGATAGACTGATGTGAAGAACAGAAACTGCAGAAAATGTTAATAAAGAACAATTTAAAAAAAAACTATTTTTATCCCAAAATGAGTACAATGCAATGCTAAAAATTGCCCCCAAAGGTGTTCATAGCTTTTTTACATTTTTGTGACGACGTGAAGCAGCGATCATTTGATCAGTTTTATAATGTCTTTAAATACATGTTATTTCAAAGCTTTATTATCTGTCAGGCAATAATAGACAGATGCTAATAACAGGCTTGTGGGCCATTTTTAGGCCTCTGTAATCACTTTTCATGTGTTGAGCTGACAGAGGGAAACCCTTCCCACTATCAAACACCTTAAGCATCCTGATCTGGCAGAAGAAAAGACATGCAGGACTTTTGGTCCAATCGAAAGCCGGCATTTATGCCAGAAAGCAGGTGGATCCCTATGGGACCCCATTGTAATCAATAGAGATAAGATGGTGTATGAACCTATTAAATGATTGGAAACCAACTTTGGTTTCTCATCAGCGCCTGATGCTGAACACTGGTATCACTGGGATTCTCCAGCACCTAGTGCTGCAGTGGCATCACCATAAATCAGAGATCTTGGAGATGTTGAGGATTTAGAGCACAGGCCCAGATTTTCTAATCCTACAGATGGTGTAATCTGGTGATAGACACTTTTTCTAACTCCATACCAACTACTTGTTGGCTTACTTTGAAACATTTTTTACACCAGAATAGTACAGCAATTTTGACACAAAATTGGGCAATTAAGGCTCCACCCTTTCAGTGAAGCTCCACCCTTTCCACTAATCTATGCCCCCTCGTCAGAAAAAAGTGTAGAAATCCTACAAGCTTTTTTCTATAGGTTTTTGGCACCAACACATTAGAAAATCTGGGCCACAAAGTATATTACAAAGCTGAAATGTCTATCACACATTGACTAAGCTTCATCTACACATGGTTGTCCTCTAATGAACCTAATTGATCCTGTAGTAGTAAGGCCTTGGGTCAGAAACTAGGCCCATCAGAAGATCCTCTTGCCCTTTTGCTTTGAAGGCATAATATACAACAATTAACTTCATATACTTACTGTTTCATAGTACATATAAGACAGCACACCAGCTCCAAGTTCTGCCGTATAAACTGAGATTAGAATAGCCAAATACTGTAAGAGAAAGAAACAATTACATTATGTTTTTTTTCTGTGCCCAGTAGATGATGCTGTGCTAACATAATGCACCGCCATCTGGAGCCACCAGCTAACTCCTATTACTTATCAAGAGGTGCCTTGAACTTCTTTTTTCCTATAGTATATCGATGACAAGCTCCACAACAGTCCTGTGACAGTATTGATCACCAGGAGAAGTAAAATACAGAGTGGTCTCAGCATGCATGTGGAACCTGCATTCCCCGTATTTAATGGAGGTCATTGTGGCACCAAAAGGGGTATAATATAGTGTGGGCTCAGCATCCATGTGGAACCTACATTCCCTGAATTGAATGGAGACCAATATGGCACTATTGGATGTTGTACTTAGTGTTAGGTTTCTAAAGAGATCGCCTTGACGCTGGCGGACAGGCACAAATAATTTTGTACAAAATATGTTTGCCAAGAATCTCACATTTGTAATGTAGCATTAGCATTAGTACATTTTCTATAATGAGTATGGCACTTACTTACTTGATATTTGTTTTCAGAGTGTTCATTGTGTTTGCTTTTGTGCTTTCAGCCATGGTGACATGCACCTGCACATTGGGATGTGCTGATTAACCCCCATTTTTTTCTTTGCAGTCTGCTTTAGAGGTGTAGCTGACTCCAATGGCCGTGCACTCCTAACTTAATTGTCTGTCCCATAGACTGATTTTAATTAATGCAAGTATAAAGCTGCGGCCTGCTCTCCCTGCATTTATTGGAGGCCATTTGGGACCAGGAGATGTAAAATATAGAGCAAGCTCAGCATGCATGTGGAACCTGCAATCCTTGAATTTATTAGAGGCCATTGTGGCACCAAAAGAGGTATAATATAATGTGGGTTCAGCATCCATGTGGAACCTACATACATTCCCTGAATTTAATACAGGCTGGCATGACACCAACGGACGTAGTATTTAGTGTAGGTTCCTGTCCTAAAGAGATTGCTTTGTCCTTGGCGGACAGGCACAAATAATTTTGTACAAAATATTTGCCAAGAATTTCACATTTATAATGTAGCATTACCACTAGTACATTTTCTATAGTGAGTATGGCACTGTTGTATTTACTTTATTATTTGTGTTTGTAGAGTGCTGTCAGCCATGGCGACATGCTCCCGTGAACTTGGATGTGCTGACTAATCTACATTTTTATTGATCTCTTTAAGATCAAGCAGCTGTGGACCCATTACATTGTAATGGATCTGACTTACGGTTAAAGGGGTATTCCCATCTGAGACAATAGAGACATATTGCTAGGATGTGTACTCATTGTCTGTTAGGTGCTGGTCCCACTGCTGGGATCTGCACCTATATTGAGAATGGAGTGGGAAAAGTGGTGCCTGGAGGACCCCGAGTTTCCAGGGGTCCGGCCACCACCAAGCTCTCTCCCCATAGAAATGAATGGGAGCACACCGTGCATACACAGCCACCACTCCCATTCACTTTTATGGACCCGACGGAAATAGCTGAGCGAGAGCTCAGCTATTTTCAGTGACCTCATAGAAATAAATGGAGGATGGCTGCATATATGCGCAGTGTGCCCTCCACCACTTTCAGTGCTCCGCTCTCAGTGTAGGTGCCAGTCCCAGAGGTGGGACCTGCACCAATCAGACAACGGGGGCATATCCTAGTGAAGTGATCTTGTGAAGGTGTGAAGGTAGACCGGTCGAAATACTGAATTTTCCCCTCACAGTGTTATGTCATTTGGATATACATGTATTTAATGCTATACAAATATATATATATATATATATATATATATATCTCAGCTTTGTAAATGCTTATGCAGCTGTATAGAATGTCAGTGTGTCACAAAGGAATGTGTGTATAATCAAGAACCTTTTTATATTATATTTTTATACTTTGTAACTTTTATAAAGCTTGCGTATAATATATGTATATATTTAACTAGTCCAAGATGGCCCCCGTACTCTTATCAAAATGACTTTTTCAAGCTAGTGACGTAGAATGGAATGCAACTTCTATCCAATCAAGGATTATATTGTTTGCTATTTGCATGCTTACGCCCCCTTTCCTTTTTGTATCGAATAAGTACGTGTGTTAATAAAGAAACAAGCCAGAGGCTGTAATGATTTTGCCACAGAAGCACGGCCAAAGGACTTAATACTGGAATCATAAGTCTGTGTTTTGTCCTTAATTATTGTGCGCACCCGTGTTCAAAACAATTCGGAATGACTGACTGAATTCCAGAAAGGACAGGTTTATGTCCACCTCAACAGCTGGCGCCCAACGTGGGGCCCCCGAAAGGAGCACCAGGACTCGCTCGGTGTCCCAACCCTCGACCGATGCCACGGGCACCACTCCCTCCCGAAGGGGACTGATCACCCTAACCGACCACGGTAAGTTATATATACACTGTATGTGATAACTTACCTGTGGCTCGAGGGGGGAGTGGTAGTCTGGGGTTTAGGTTTTGTGGGGCCTGAGTGAAACGTCATGTGACCAGACGCCTGGTGGTCTCCGCCGGGGATTCCGGAAACCTACAGCCCCTCAGGAAAGGTCACGTGGGGATTCAGTCAGATCATGTTAGGGACCCAGACTGGCAGCGGCTGTGAGAACACTTTGAAGTAGTGATTTAGGTGGCGCCTGGGTATTCTGACACGTTACGGACCAGTTGCCCAGAGCGTGCGCCTAAAACACTTAGAGTAGTCATCTAGGCGGCGCCTGGGTATACCGCCAAGTTACTCAGAGCGTGCGTCTAGACTAGGGATTTGGGCGGCACCTGGGTATACCGCCAAGTTGCCCGGAGTGTGCGCCTGGGATGTTGGTGGCGCCTGGGTATACCGGCAAGTTGCTCAGAGCGTGGGGGCTGGGGTATACCGACAAGTTACCCGAGCCTCAGACCAGTTAGTTAGTTGTTAGTTAGTGCGCTGGGTGGTAACCGTTGTGCCCATTGTTGCAACTCCATCACGGGGGCAGTGTTGATTGCAGTTTGAAGTTTGAAGTTTAGCCGCAAGGGTCGGCCCCTAAATTGGGGAGATAGTAGCGGGTGTCTCTCTCTCCCTGGGGAAATCGTAGTGTGGTCTCTTTCCCCTCCCCCCGTGACTTATTAGCTAGTCGGAGGACGGTTAACTCAGGTTGGCGAACACGGCCGCGCCAATAGGGCACTGTATGCTTCAAGTGTTCAAAAACCCAGCACAGTCTTCTGGCAGGTGCTCAGAATGCTGTCAGTCTGGTGGAACAAAGAAGGCAAAAAGATATGTAAAGGATGTGAAAAGCTTGTTTAAGATAATTGGGATGCCTCCAGGAGGCAGATTATAGCCCAGTGAAAGTTTGATCGATGTAGCGAGAGCCTTCTATAGAACTGCTTCAAATCAGGGAAAAAAAAAAGAGAAAAAAGATGGACTGTGGAAAGTGTATTGAAGGGAGAAGGGAAGTGATTAGAAGTGTAATAGGTTGGTACAAGAAAAAATGGTTGATATGGTTTATGTAAGTGACTCATAGAAAGCTGCAAAATGGCGGATTTGGGAAAAGAAAGGAAAAAAAAAAGGATTTTCTTCAGTGTTAGCTCAGCTTTGCAGTTTGCAGTTTCAGCCCCCCCTTTGGAATTTATGACTATGATAATCCACTTGTTATGTCTGTGTGGACCAGAAATCTGACCTTGTGTGTTGCCAGAGAACCGACTAGTAGATGAAGGTCACACAGCCAAGTTAACTGTGAGCGATATCTGCTCTACTGATGTGATGATGAGGCCAAATTAAGGGTTAAGTTGAGAATGGAAGAAATCATCACTCACAGGGGAAAGTTTGCTGTGGCATTAGGCCAAAAAGGAGTGAACGCTGGACATTCGGCCTTGAATTTACATTATATTCTAGATTTTGTGAAAAGAGAACAATGCGAGCAGAAGCGGAGAATTATTAAAATATAAGAAATTAGTCTGGGCAGAAATGTATAATGAAAAGACAAATGATTACTTTTACATGCCGTCAGCACGGCCCCTAAAATGGCGCAGGAGGACCCAACCGCGCTCCTGCAGACACATCCCCCGCTAGCCCCCTCAGTCTCTCTCTTCAGAGGGGTGGACCTGTGAAGTACGTCAGTGCCAAAACCACGCCCGCGGCTCACCTCTTTGTATTCAGTTATCACACAAGATGGCACGTCCTACGCGTCCCAATTTCCGTTCCAGCAGCCATCTTAACTAATCCCATTCCCACTCCGGTGGCCATCTTAACTCCTGCAACTTCCTTTCCAGGTGGCCATCTTAACTGAGGGAACATCAGTCCCTGCCCAGCGGCCATCTTAGTTACTGGTATTCTCCATGACACGGCTATAAGTGGGAAACAATGCACATAGATGCAAGTAGAAGCATAACGAGTACTCGACTTAGTAAATGAAGGATATACATATACCTGTAATTAGTTAATATTGTTTAATTAGAAATCAGAGATTTTATAAATTAATAACTTTCCTTTTTCTCTTTCTAGCAGCTTGTAAATGTCCAAGAGTCGAGACAATAGTTTAACAATGTGTTGTAGGAGTGAACAACCGAAGACAATGGTATTATGTGCCGGCAATTGGTTCACTTAATGTTTCTTTCTACTCCCTCCGTACAGGATGGTTTTCTGTGTGTATCCGTATCCAGGAAAGCTGTGTCTCTGAGAGTTGACTTATTCAGTGGAATGTGAATGAATGTAGCTTGAAGTTGTACTTGTGTGTGGACTGTACGTGGATGCAGCAGAGAAAATGAGGAATGTTTATGATGAAATACATTTGTTTTTCTTTATATGCGCATTGGGGATTTTTATTTTTCCTTGGTACCAAATATTTTGACCAAATTCTACATTTTATTTTAGTTTCATTATGTGGTTTACTTTTTTCTTTCCCAAGGGATTCCCTGGAATTCATCCTTTAAAGGGGTTGTTTGGCTATGGTTGGAAGCTGTGCCCTATTTAAAAAAAACAAAAAACATTCACCTGTCTGTAGTCCCACCATTCCAACAGCTTCCAGTCCCAGGCAGACTGGAAGTGGCTTAATCCCATGAATAATTAGGTCAGTCACTGGCATAAGGGATTGCATGTCCTTGAATTGCTAGTGATATGCTGTTCAAACATATGCATACTTACCAACGTTTTGTTTCTAAAATCAGGGCATATAAGCTCTGCCCCAGGAACACCCCAACCTCCACCTGGGAACAACTACTTATGTGTGGGGTCTAACCCCGCCTATTTGTGGCCCAGGACAGCATGAATTTGCCGGGACTGTCTTTTAAAATCAAGGACTGTCCCACAAATTCTGGACAATTGGCAACTACTGTATGCACATGTGACCACTGAAGTCAGTTATTGGCCGCAGTGGTCACAGGATTAAGCCACTTCTGGTTAGGATCAGAAGTTGCTGAGAATGGGGAAGCTAAGCTGGAACAGCAGGACAGTGAAGAGGTGAGTTTAATGAGGCACACCTTCTGACTGCTGGAGTTGTCGGCTCCAAGGCCAAAACCTTTGAACCACTACACAGGGATTTGGTCAGTGATGCTGGGAACCCCCAGATTACTACCACAGGAGTAGTCTTTATTTGCAACAGCTGACATGACACTAGCCCTCTCCGCTCCCTGCTTCACTGTTTTTCTGAGCTCCGGCGCTCCCCCTGCAGGCCACACCTAATCTGGCATAACTGCTGTGAGGTGTAACATATGTGGGCATAACTACTGTTAGGGGGCACATAACCTAGTATAACTACTGTGAGGGGGAACTTATGTCGGCATAACTACTGTGAGGGGGCACATAACCTGGCATAACTACTGTGAGGGGGGCACATATCTCGCCATAACCACTGTGAGGAGGCACATAATCTGGCATAACTACTGTGAGGGGGCACATATTTGGCATAACTACTGTGGGGGGCACATATCTGGCACAACTACTGTGAGGGGGCACATCTCCGGGCATAATTACTGTGAGGGAGCACATATCTGGCATAACTACTGTGAGGGGGCACATATCTGGTCATAACCACTGTGAGGGGGCACATATCTGGCCAAAACCACTGTGAGGGGGCACATATCTGGCCAAAACCACTGTGAGGGGGCACATATCTGGCATAACTACTGTGAGGGGGCACATATCTGGGCATAACTACTGTGAGGGTCACATATCTGAACATAACTACTGTGAGGGGGCACATATCTGGGCATAACTAAAGTTAGGAGTCACAAAAGTGGGTATAAGTACTGCGACAGGAGCGAACTGCTGTGAGGGGTTACAAGGAGGACATAACCATTGTGAAGGGGACACAAGGTGGGCTTCATTACTGTGAGGGGCCACAATGTGGGCATTAGTACTGTGTGGTAGCATTTAGGGGAAATGTCCTAGATTACCCTGCTTACAGGCCAGCACAGCGCCCCCTGCTGGTGATTTCACAGGGGCAGCTACCATCCCTTCCTTATGTGATTATTCTTTTTTTCTCTATCACCACAGGGACCTTGTTGTGGATCCAGTGGACATCACGCCGACGCCAGCAACACCCTGGATGAGGTAGGACCAGATTTTATTGGTTAGGACTGGGTGAGTGTAGCCATGCATTGGGCTTAGTGTAAAAATCCAAAGTTTGCACTGGGGCCCATAACACTCTAGTTACGCCACTGGCCTAGATTATATGTAGACTAGTCTACAGCAGCTACAGTTTGAGCTTAAAGTGTATCTGTCATTCTTTTTTTTTTTTTTTTTTCTTTTTGTAGTGTGTAGGGGCAGTGATTAGAGATGAGCGAATCATCCAGAATTCGCTTTGCCGAATGTTCCTCGAATTTTTTTAAAGATTCGTACTTAATACGAAGCTATTCGGTTGAAGCTGCGTACAAATCTTTCATTATTCTGTCGTGTTCTATGAACATTCCCGCAAATACTTACACCTGAGTGTACAAAGTGCGTACGAAGCTTTATCGTATTAATGTCTAGGCCCGCACAAAGAACGAATATACAGTAAAAGTACGCTACTTAACTGAATATGTACGCATAAGGGCTCGTTCACATCACCGTTAGGGCTTCCGTTCTCCTGCTCCGTTATAGGAGCAGGAGAACGGAAAGGACGGATTCGGGGCATAACTGAGCCCATAGACTATAATGGGGTCCGTTAGGTTTCCGCTCAAAAGATGATTTTTGAAGCGGAGACAAAAGTTGTGCACGCAGGACTTTTGTCTCCGCTTCAAAAATCATCTTTTGGAATGGAAAGGACGGATTTGGGGCATAACTGAGCCCAACGGAGCCTAAGGGACCCCATAGACTATAATGGGGTCCGTTAGGTTTCCGCTCAAAAGATGATTTTTGAAGCGGAGACAAAAGTCCTGCGTGCACAACTTTTGTCTCCGCTTCAAAAATCATCTTTTGAGCGGAAACCTAACGGACCCCATTATAGTCTATGGGGTCCCTTAGGCTCCGTTGGGCTCAGTTATGCCCCAAATCCGTCCTTTCCATTCTCCTGCTCCTATAACGGAGCCGGAGAACGGAAGCCCTAACGGTGATGTGAACGAGCCCTTAGCGTACAAATTATCAGATGCGTAGCATTAACGTACAAATTATATGATGCGTACGTAGCGTTAGCGTACAAAGATTTAAGAAGAATCTTCGAAAGCGAATCTGACAATATTCGGATTCGCTTTGTTGTAAAAAATTTCCAAGATTTGTATCGAATCTACGAAGCGGCAAATAGATTCGTTCATCTCTAGCAGTGATACTGACCATTTTTGTAATATACTTTAATAACTGAAATCACACATTTCTATTAGAAAAATAGCTCTAAAGTGGCCCATTTCGAGCCTTAGCAACGCTCCTCTGTCTTCTGTTTACATAGATGGCAGAAGTGTCCACAGTGTCAAGCTGTAATAACATGAGCAAGAAGAAAAGTATCCAGTAAGTGAGACCTTTATGCTACATATGTTAACGTAAATACTGTATAGTATGGATGTGGTAAAGCCCCTTTATAAAGTTGTCCTCACCTCACCACAATCCCCCCCAATGTGCACTACTACTAACATGGGCGGACTGGGAACTTAAAGTTGCCCTGGAAAAAAAAAACTAAAAGATGCCTCATGTTGTAGAGTGGTCCAAATTGACAGAAGGCGGGGCAACACAAGTAGGCGTGGTCAGTAATACCATAGCACAATATATGGTCCCAGCAGAACCATATATCACAGAGCAGCACAATATACTGCCCCAAAATCTGTCCCTCTGTGGTGGCCATCAATAGCTGCCATATTCTGTACTCATCCTCCAGTTTTATCTGGATTCAGGAGGGCATGTACGGTCTTAACAATAATGCTGCCCCCTTAGTGCTCCTTCAAAGTAGCGCTGCAACCTTCCCTCTCACAGTAGTGCTGCTCACCTTAGTGCCCTCCTTACAAGGGATGCCCCCTTACAAAATAACTGTCTCCTTAATTCTATATTACCCCAAAGGGGACACTACCATTCTTACGCCTAGCCCCTCTCTCAAATGGCTAGCAAAGAATGTCATCTGTGTATCTAATTTCAGGTCCTCTGGTACTGTGCCTTAATAATATTGTTATGCAACTGTTATACATATAGTGTGAATGGTTGTCCAGCAGGTGGCAGTGTATCTGGCAGAGAAAACCTGTAGATAGAATGGAACTTACCATTCCATTCTCCCCCTTTTGGGCAGAAGTGGGGTAGTCCTGCTTCCTACCAATGGAAGGGTTGGAGGAAGAGATAGTCAAGTCGCCAATGGAGAAGTTGAGAAGTGGAGTTGAGTTGGAGAAAGAGAGTGTAGTAGCATGGTGTGGTGAGGGAGTGCTTTCCTGCACTGCTGAAGGAGCTTTGTTTAAGTAGCTCAGAGAGCAGCCTACTCCTGATATACAGTACAGACCAAAAGTTTGGACCCACCTTCTCATTCAAAGAGTTTTCTGTATTTTCATGACTATGAAAATTGTAGATTCACACTGAAGGCATCAAAACTATGAATTAACACATGTGGAATTATATACTTATCAAAAAAGTGTGAAACAACTGAAAATATGTCTTATATTCTAGGTTCTTCAAAGTAGCCACCTTTTGCTTTGATTACTGCTTTGCACACTCTTGGCATTCTCTTGATGAGCTTTGGGCATCTGACACTGGTTTCTACAGCTTAGTTTGCTATTCACTAAAATTCCTAGGTCCTTTTCCATGTCAGTGTTACCCAATTTTTTACCATTTAGTATGTACTGGTGACTTGCATTATTCCTTCCCATATGCATAACCTTACATTTGTTAGTGTTAAACCTCATCTGCCACTTCTCTGCCCAAGCCTCCAGTCTATCCAGAGCCATCTGTAGCAGTGTACTGTCCTCTTCTGTGTTAATTACTTTACACAGTTTAGTGTCATCTGCAAAAATTGATATTTTACTGTGCAAGCCTTCTACAAGATCATTAATAAATATATTGAAGAGAATAGGGCCCAATACTGACCCCTGTGGTACCCCACTAGTGACAGTGACCCAATCTGAGTATGTACCATTAATAACCTCCCTCTGTTTTCTATCACTGAGCCAGTTACTTACCCACATACAGACATTTTCTCCCAGGCCAAGCATTCTCATTTTATATACTAACCTTTTATGTGGTACCATGTCAAATGCTTTGGAGAAGTCCAGATATACGACATCCATTGATTCGCCGCGGTCCAGTCTAGAACTTACCTCCTCATAGAAACTGATTAAATTGGTTTGACATGACCGATCCCTCATGAAGCCATGCTGATATAAAAGGACTTCTGAGAGGCAAAACGGAGTCAGAGGCCCCTACTCAGCAAAACAGGTCTTACCTCACTCTCATAAGAAACAGTAACTGAAACTGATAGGAACCAGACTGAAGCCAGAGATTAGCAGCAGAGAGATAAAGCAAAGTATTCAAGTTTACCTGACAGTTTACCCTCAGTCTGCTGGAGCCAAGAGAAAGATCGAGTATTGTTTGGATGACACAAGTTTATCGCAAGTTTATTCAAGTAAAAACCGTTAAACTTCACCAAGTCTGGACTCCACCAGCTACAACTAGGAGCACCGTGACACAAAAGTATTAGGGCCACAACATACCACTTGGCATTCCTAAACACTGGGACTCGATCGCCCCTGGGGGGCCACACTTACAAAAGTGTTGCTCTCTTAGTGCCTCCTTACAAAAAAGCTTGTATCTGCATCCACAGGAGGGACAGTGAAGTAAAACCAGGGCTGTCCTGCCGGATATGGGGCAGTTGGGAGGTATGATTATATGTTCACTATGTGGTGGTATTTCTTGTGTAGTGGTGACATACATTGGTCCCTGACAGAAAAAGTGATGCCTGTCAGGGACAATGTGATTAGGTGTTTCTATACTGCACTTTTAGTTTCCTTCTAATGTTGATTATATGATGTACATATTAAAATTAGTGGTAATAAATTTAAGTGAAAGGATACCGAAACCTTCACACAGAGCATGGAAGGTGTAGCAGTGCCTTTTAGAGTGAGCTGCACCTTCCTCTTGCATCAGCTCTGCATTTGAATCATACGGAGTACTGATCCATAGAAAGTATATAGGATCCGTACTTTACATGCTGCAGAGCCGATGCAAGTGGAAGATGCATAGAAGTGAGAATGTGATGACCCAGGTGTCAGACCCAGGCAGACAAAAAAAAGACATCTGGGTCACACCCAATGGACAAATTCTTATTACACAGCTTCAGGAACAGTATATCATCATATCGTCTGACAATATCATAGATGGCAAGATTGTGTTACCTCAGTATCAGGAGCCACAATAATCAGCTGATCCCCATGATGACTTCTATCTGTAGCAGGGTTATCTGGTTTGCAAATTCCCATAGCAAATAATCCATTCTTTCATCTTGAGTGGGATCTCTCAATACTTACCTCCATACTTCCATGTCTCCTGCACTGAGGGTCACGTTATGATCAGCTTTTGAGGATTGTCCTAATTGGATAACTCTGGTTTGCTTACGCATTCTGAATTTTAGCTCCATACCAGGGGCCTAGCTAAAGGCTCATGGCAAGAATTCAGCTTGGGCCCCCTTCCCTCAGTGCTTTGTGGCCAGGGGCAGGGGTACACATAGCCTTCATGCTGCCTGGAGCAAAAATTGAAATGGCACCCCCCCCCCCCATGCCTAATTCTCGACCTAACCCCTTCCCTCCAGCCAGAGGTGTAACTTGACCAGCATGCACTATAATACTTCTTATGTGGCACAAGGGTTTTTGGTCCCCCTCTGGCTCCTGGGCCCGGTAGTGACTGCTACCTCAGCACTCCCCATAGCTATGCCTCTGAGTCAGAAGTCATTCAGTGCAGTATGAAGCACATGCATGGTGGTTGGAATGATTCCTGCAATGCTTTACATCATAGAAATGGGTTAATTGCCCTGATTTTAGGATAGGATTTGATTCTTCTGCTTATTAAACCCTTCAACTATTTGCATTCCAAAGCTGGTTTTCTAAACTGTACATATAATTAGTAGTTAGTGATATCAAGCAGTGGGACAGATGGTGCAGATCAGAGATGTCATGAGCAGCATATTATCTTCTCCTCTGAATGATGAGCAGAGCTGAAATTCCTGCCGATATCTATGCACAACTATCAAGACAACATCATGTGTTCCTGGTTGTAAAGAATACATTGCATAAGAAGATCTGCTGTGTTGAGAACATGAAGCCACTTCGCGGTGAGAATGGCATTTGTTCTAATGGGAGACTCTTAGCTTATTTGTGGCCAGTTACTACTAGTATGTCATTATACAGCTGGGTTTAGGGTATCAAACATGCATGTGCCAAGTGCAGGTTCCCTTTACAGCACATGTGCAAGGTTTATCATCCTCAGGTTCATCAGTACAATACGCATGCAATCGATGCCATTGGAGCGCAGCCCCAAATTTTTCTCTCAGTAAGTTCAATTTTAATTTTCTATTCTTTACAGGGACAGATGGGTTTACTGTAGACAAATTTGAGACCCGAAACTTCAGCTGCATTTATAGATAAGTGAACTCTGGCAGAGAAATATTACTGTTGTGACAGTATCACAATTAATTTTGGGGGACACTATTTTTACAACAGTGGAAATAATTATTGAAGAGGGCACTTTTTATGTGGTACTAGTATTTTCAGGGGATTATCTGTTCCTGTCGCTTCCTGGGGTTTGGTGCAAGGGAAAAAGGTGATTTGAAGGTATCAGGCAGGTGTAGAAAAATAACATATGCTTTTCTTTATTGAATTCATTTCAATGTCATTTGTAAAAAGTGCAATGTCGTTATCCCCAGATTTTGAAGTGTAATGGCAGAAAATAGCACACCAAAATAGTCCTTCGCTCTCTCTCCTGATTTCCCTTCGCTACCAGCAATAAGCTGGAACTTGTGGCTATAGGTGTCCACTTGTGATATGCTGATGTTTGAGTGTGTCTGTTCTTAACTGTGGTGATAGGTGTCTTAACTTGTTATCCCCTCACCTGCAGCAAAGTCTGTATAGCTGTAGTTCTGATCACTCTGCTGACTGTAAATGCTGTAGCTTGCAGTTCTTCTGGTGGCCTAGGACATATAGCCTTGCTGGAGCAGTGGGCCTCACAGACAAGCTGTATCACTAGTCCAATAGCCTTTGGAGTGGAAGCAGATGGACAGACTCCATCACTCCAGTCTTGCTAAGCTAACTCTGGAACTCTCTAGAACTCCCCCTCCTGGTAGGAAGTAGGACAAGCCCATTCCCACAAAGAGGGGAAGAATGGAATGGAAAGTTCCATTCCTAATGCCAACCATACGATATAATTCCTGAAGCATACAGCAGATACATAATATACCGTATTTTTCACCCCATAAGATGCATTAATTCCATTATGGAAGTGCTCATTAGCACCAGAGGACAAGGAAGCGATGAAGACTCTGTACTCACCGCTTCCTGGTCCTCCGCTCGACTGTGCAGGGCTGTGCACAGCGTGAGGGCGCTCTGTGACCTCACGCTATGTGCGCCGGGTCACAGCACAGCCGGAGGCAGAAGGAAGAAGAGAGAGCGCGGGCGGAGGAGCGGCGGCGTCCAGGAGCAGGAGAGGTAAGTGGCTTTTTTATTTTATAACACATGAGGCTGCTGGGGGCTAATATAATGGGGGGCTGGTAATTGGCGCTGGGGGCTGGTGAGAGGCAATGGGGGGCTTATAAGAGGCACTGGGGGCTGATAAGAAGCTGCTGGGGGCTGGTGAGAGACAATGGGGGCTTATAAGAGGCACTGGGGGCTGATAAGAAGCTGCTGGGGGCTGATAAGAAGCTGCTGGGGACTGATAAGAGGCAATGGGGGCTTATATAAGACTGCTGGGGGCTGATAAGAAGCTGCTGGGGACTGATAAGAGGCAATGGGGGCTTATATAAGACTGCTGGGGGCTGATAAGAAGCTGCTGGGGGTTGATAAGAGGCAATAGGGGATTATATAAGACTGCTGGGGTCTGATAAGAGGCATATAGAGGGCTGATATAAGACTGCTGGGGGCTGATAAGAGGCATATAGGGGGCTGATATGAGGCATATGGGGTCTGATATGAGGCATATGGGGCCTGATAAAAGGCATGGGGCTCTTATCTGAGGTCTGATTGGGGGTCTTTCACATTGAGGTCTGAGCTGAGGTCTAATTGGAGATCTGATCTGAAGTCTTATTGGGGTCTTATTGGGGCTGTTAGCTGAGGACTGATTAACATTGGGCGTCTGATTGGTGGTCTGACCAGAGGTCTGATGAAAAATATTTTTTTATTATTGTCCTCCTCTAAAACCTAGGTGCGTCTTATAGGGCGAAAAATACGGTAACATAACATGACATTACAATATATAATAAACAATTGCAGATACCCTATTTGGGGTATTACACAGACACTGAACCAGCAGGGGATTCTGTAAGGTTTGAAGTGGTACAATATAATCGTGATGTCACAATAGTATCAAACTGCTAGATGAATTACTATTAAATACACATTTAATTACAGCAGATTTAATTATTGGGTCAGATTCTGCCATGCAATAGAGATGTTGTAGGACAATAAGAATGGGCAATCTAGTTTTAACTGTAAGTACAGCATATGCGTGAATCATTCAAAACTAATCATGGAAAATTAAGAGATTTGATTTCTGTGGGCTTCATTGCTGTATGCCTTTGATATCTTATAAAGAAAAATGAATTCTTGAAGCCCTGTAAGAAAATGAGTGGGATCAGATTTTAACAGTGGGGCTCACCTTCAGAGAAGCAAAGAACAGGCTTATTGCAGAGCCACCTGCAGGGATAAAAGTGCTGCTGGCGGTATATTTAGCACACTATGTGCATGGTTAATCATGAAAGGAAATTCTGTATAGAAATCTACAAGAAAAAATAACTGTACTCAGACTGACAACATGAAACAGGAACATGAAATTATATCCTGTATGTTTGTCTCTTTGTTTTACCTCTTCTTTGTGCAACATTGCCAGAGCTTATAAAATAAGATAGGGGGACTACTAATAGAAAAAGTTTTATTAAACCATTGATGAAGGCTAACATGGTCATACTATCTCTATCAACAGTATGGAAAAGCTAGGCTATGTGGTAAGGCCACAACTGCTGGTAGTCCTTAGTCCTACATGTCTAAAACAGATTATTATGTCTGCATTTCCCAAGCATCATCCATTCATTGGTCACAATCTTCTCTTTAAACCACCTTCTAAATTTGGAGATATTTTATTGCTCATATATTATTGTGGTGATGTCATCCAAAAATATAGTCCATCGACCAATTACGGTAGGTAGTTGAAATCTTATGTCTATGGCCACTATGGGTTGTCCACTCTGGATAATTTCTTTTTGTTGGAAGAGTCCACTGAAAATAAGCTGATCTTGATATTTCTCTCTACAATGAACTGTAATCTGTGGGAACCTTGGCAGCACCACCACACAGAAGATAGGCATTGTACTTTCAATAAACTTTGCAGAGATCAATAGTTCAAGACAATATAAAAATGCCTCTCCACTTATTAGACACTTCTGCCGTCCTCCTGAACTGACCAGTTGCCCTCAGCTCACAGCTAAAATTCATCTTTAGAGTCGCGAGATGAACTCTCAGCTCACTAAAGGAATCATCTTACAGCTGTAGCTTGTAGAAATCTATGGAGACAGAAGGAAGGAGGCACGAGCTACCGATGATCTGGCAGTGTAATGCTGTCACCGATTTCCATGCTTAAAAATCATTGTTCGCCGGTGGCAGATCATGGTGTTGTTAGGGCAGATGTATATACTTTTTTATAAACTAATGAGGAAATACTGAGTTTCTCATGTTCAACCACACCCAGAGACATAATCCTGATTGCTATGGAGTGTAGAGTTACAGGCGCTGCCTTAGAGTGTTTTTCCTTCAGCTATGCAACTTTAAGATGGTCCCTACATCCTGGATTGACTTTCAGGGATTCGTGTGTAAAGATCTACACTTCGTGTGCAAAGTTCTACACTACGAAAGAAAGCAGCCAATGGGACATCTCCATATGTGTGAAGAGGAACAAAGGACCTTATGTTGATTGGACTGTTACTATATGACCACTCCTACTTGCCTTTGTTTTAAGTATTCTGTGTAAATAAACGAAGCCCAGAGTCTCAGGCGGAAAAGCATGAGAGAAGGTCTTCAAACTGACATTATGTCTGTTTCTAATCCTTCCGCATGCACACATGCTGCATTGAATCTGAAACAGGCAATTAGACCCTGAGAGGACCCCTTGAGTCCCCCTTCACAGTGTCTAATCATGATCTGCTGCCAGCAAACAACTAGTCAGTATGGTGACGAGAGATGGCATAGAGATCGTTCCTCCCCATACTCTGGAGGAGATCACTGCATGTATTGTGACTCCTCTGCTGACAAGCAGGCAATTGCCTGGAAGGAACGCTTCCCTCTAGACAATCGTCTACCTGATCTTTTAACATAATACAGATCTCAGTCACAGTTATACAAAGACACTGCTGAAGACTCTACTAAGTTTTCTTTCTCACCCCATTGCTAGATTTACAGCTGCCCTCTTCCCTCTGTGCAGTGTGTAGGACACACCAGCTAAGGGAAAACTGACAATTAGAGATCTGCAAAGCCTATAGAGGAGAAAACTGGTGAAAAGTGCCCATTACAAGTTATATAATGTGTAAATGTCACCTAAAATGACAGGTACATATGCTTTAGGCATTGTACAGTTCCCATTAAAGTCAAGTTGGCTGTTCATGTAATGCAAGGACATGCTGAGATCTCCAGACCTAAAGACACTCTATAACAAGGGTTAGCTGTTGTGAAACTACTACTCCCCGCATGCATACCTACTCTGCCATTCTCTGAACTCCCATAGAAATGAATGGAGCATGCTGGGAATTGTAGTTTCACAGCAGCTGGAGTGCCGAAGGTTGCTGATCCCTGCACTATAAGGTTGAACTGCCCACCAGTGATCTCTTCCCATAAAGCAGATTCTTCATTATTCTCTTAGAAAAGGATATTATCTGCTTTGATGAGCCACCTGTTTATGGGTTATCCTATGGTTTAAAGTCTGTATGTTGTCTAATTGCTCTTATTGCTTTTGACAGAAGTGGAGTTGGAAGAGAAAGGTTTCACAACCTGTATGGATTTAGGTTTTCGTCTTCCTCTTTTGTGATCCTCTGTGGCTTGACTATTCCTTTCAGAGACAATAGGTATTTGCTTGTCGGATCTCAGTCACCCCTCTAGGGTCCAGCAATGCATTACTTTCCCAAATATCAATGAATGGGTTAGCAATGTCTCCAATGTCTTACAAAAAGAATGAACAATACCAACTGCAATCCTAATGGCTTATTTTTATGAAACATGGGCTGTGCAGGTTGTCCTACATGGGTGCCTCATTGATTAGCTGCTAAAGGGGAGGCTGGAGGAAGAGCTTGCTTTTAAGAAAATAATAACATTACACAGTGCCTGTTGAAAATCGTGGACTTCTATTACCTCCAGGCATTCATGGCCAAAAGAACATATACTCACCTATTTCACCCACCGATCCTTCCAGTGCCACCATTTCAAACCTTTCTCTGAATCTATGACTTCATCTTCTTGGGTTCAGCGACTTGCCTGTATACCCCAGACATTGCTGCAGCAAATTACTGGCTTCAGCCGTAAATGTCACATGATTCCTGAGGCCAGTGATTGGCTTCAGTGGTCATGTGAGCCATAGAGGCCTGGCGTGAATTATCAACACTGGCACTAGAAGTGGAGGGGGTGAAATCAGTTTTTACAGTATATATTGAACGATTATTATTTTATTATATGACCATTTCTGCCTAGGAGGAACTAGGATACATATAATAAGCTGTTATGGGCACCAGCACAATTGAAAATCCCCTTAAAAAATCCTGTGTTGTCCTTATGTAGAGGCTTTCTAGCCCAAGCAACCACTAGTTAAGCTATAGTTAATAGCAAATTAACTTATTGAAAATTGCATGCAAATCATGAAAAATACATTTTTCCCCTAAATTTGATTTTGTAATTGCTTGTATTTTTTTATTATTTTAATGTTAATTGCAAATACGTACTGTTTGTCACTAGAACGGTTTCCAATATTGGAAGCATCCAAAAACAGATTGTTCCTAGTCTGGGGAATGGGACCCTTGATAAAACTCTATGAGATTAGAAATGGGGGATTATTACAATTTTCAGTAAGTGTACACTTCTGGGGAATCAGTGTTCTTTTTAATGTGAATTTCATCTAACATAATTAGAGGTTCAATTCAGAGACATTATTGTCACTCATATTTTTTACAGAGTAATTAGAAAATCAATTAATTTTAAGGTTTGCTGTCAGAATCCGCAGGCTTTATAAATAAAATTGCCATCTAATTGAATTAAGCATAGAGTAATATAAATGCCCTCAGTATACTAGTCCTTAGGATCAGTGAAATGCTGCCACTGACTATATGCTGTCTTTTTCTACAGCACACCCTACAGGTCAACCAAAGCATAGCACACAGCTGTGGTTAAACAACCTACAGAACACAACTGCTTACATGCTCAGAAATTTTATGCTCTTTTTATTGGGCTCACCAGTAAAGCAACAGAGATGGGGGACGAAGGAATTCTTCCTTAGGTAAGCATGATTTAAAAGTGGACATCTCCTCAAAGACAAGAATTTTTTCACAAGGGGTTTTCCAGTTTACCAAGCACAGAGTTGTACATCTTATAGTGGCTGTTCTTGGTATTGCAGCCCAGTCACTTTAATTAAGCTGGGACTAGGCCTTATGACTGATGAACTTGATGTGACTGGTCTAGGAAGAGGCCACAGCATTCACCAGTGTGTCATGACCTCTTCAAACAGCTGATCGATGGGAATACCAGGAGTCGGACCACCAATGAACAGATATTAATGACTTGCCCTGATGATATCCACACCTACAAAATATACACATCACCAAAATAGAGTATAAACGTATATATAAATCTTTATTTCATCCATTAAAATTAATTTAAATGCAATACATAAAAAAGTGTCAATTAATGTGATATAATACAAAAGATAAGCACAAGGAGGTCATCACCATATAAGATTGTACACAAAAAGCAAGCTGATCGGACAAAAGATATACATCTAAGGTCCTACATATGCCAATCAATGCTATGCAGGTAGTGTGTCCCAGTTGAAGGATTAATCCTATAACCGGCCTTCACAGACCGTATGTTACGAAAGTGCTAAGGCCTTCAGGAGGAACACAATCCATGCAGTACATTTGGCAAAATCAACAAACATGAACAAAATATATCAATAAAGTATGGGTACCCACCAGTGCAGCCTTGCCCCAACGCACGTTTCGCCTATCTGGCTTCCTCAAGGGGATCAACACCACAGACAGTACTATAATTGTATTGTGTTAAAACATGACCTGAACAACAGATCTTTAGCATATCAACCACTGGGGCCTCCATCTTTCAAGAGAATTAAAGTCCTGTTACCCTTGTTTTACAATGCAAGGGTGGAAGAGAAGAAAGCTGGGGAATGATTCTCCCAGTCAGTGGAAGGTGAGACCACAATGTATTAGACTTTTTGTGTTTATATAACTGGTTGCCTTTTTAAGTGTGCATCTTTTGCAGTTACACAGGGCACACTAGCTGCCCATGTTAGTGTACACTTGACACCCAAGTCTTGTGATCTTCATGAATATTAATTTTAAAG
Source organism: Rhinella marina (assembly GCA_900303285.1). Classification (NCBI taxonomy): domain Eukaryota; kingdom Metazoa; phylum Chordata; class Amphibia; order Anura; family Bufonidae; genus Rhinella; species Rhinella marina. Next base: position 149,603 of record ONZH01006207.1, read on the forward strand.
GGGTTGTCATGCCTTGGACCTGCACCCCTTAACATAAAAAGAAGACTCACCTGTTCACAGTCTTGCCTCTGTTATATGCCCTGCTGACTGCTGTGAGGTATCATGCAAGCAGTTATGATCACTAAGGCCTGTGACTGGATGCAACGATCATAGGACCAAGCTTCTTCCAGGTCCTGGGGGACTGGAAGAGGCAGAAAATCAGTCTGTGGTGAGACTGCGGACAGGTGAGTCTTCTTTTTTATGATAAGGAGTGCAGGTCTTCAGGGGCGGATTGGGAATTAAAAGTGGCCTAGGTTGAGAGAAGGTGGTGCCAACATGGGTAGGCGGGGCCAGAAATACCATAAAAGGAGCAGTGTTTCATGTTGCAATTTTTTATTTGGCTCAGTGCAGCACAATATACTGCTCCAGAAAGACCATAAACCTCTCTGGAAGCTGCCCCTCTGTGGTGTCCAGTGCCAACTGCTATGTCCTGTCCCCCTCCTCCACTTTTCTCTAAGATATGGAGAAAGGGGATGAAGAGTTAAAACACAGGCAACAGAAGAGAGACAGTCCTACCATCAGTATTCTGACAGTCTTTCAGAGTTACCATACATACAGGAGAGTGCAGCGTCACATAGCTCTCACATCCAGTGACGTCTCCTCTGATCTTCTCTTTCCTCATCTTCTCCATTAGGACCAGAAAACACATGATGACATCTTCTAGCCATGTTCCATCTCTGCAGAGTTTCACACACAGACATCTTAGAGTCCTCAAATTTCCAGCATCCTCCCCACCATGGTGCCCCAACATTGTCATCCTGCTGCTACCCAAATATACTGTAAAAATAATAAAGCCCCCTATAGTCTCCCCAGTGACAATAATGCCTGCCCCCATCAATAACAAACTGCCTATAATTCCCCCAGTAATAATAATGCCCCCAGTAATTCCCCCCTGCCACCAGTAATGTCCCTATAGTGCCCCTAGTAATGCCCCCTGCCCCCAGTAATGTCCCTATAGTGCCCCCAGTAATGCCCCCTGCCCCCAGTATTGTCCCTATAGTGACCCCAGTAATGCCCCCTGCCCCCAGTATTGTCCCTATAGTGACCCCAGTAATGCCCCCTGCCCCGAGTAATGTCTCTATAGAGCCGCCAGTGCTGCCCTCCCTGCCCCAGTAATGTTCTTATAATGGTCACAGTAATGCCTTCCTGTCCCCAGTAATGTCACTATAGAGCCCCCCGTAATGCCCCCCTGCCCCCAGTAATGTCCCTATAATGGTCACAATAATGCCCCCCCACTCGTAATGTAACTATAGAGCCCCCAGTAATGCCCCCCCCTGCCCCATTAATGTCCCTGTAGCAGCCACAACAATACCCCCCTGCCCCCAGTAATGTCCTTATAATGGTCACAGTATTGCACCCCCACCCCCATTAATGTCACTATAGAGCCAGCAGTAATGCCCCCTGCCCCCAGTAATGTGCCCATAGAGCCGCCAGTATTGCCCTCCCTGCCCCCAGTAAAGTCCTTATAATGGTCACAGTAATGCACCCCCACCCCCAATAATGTCCCTATGGTGCCCCCAGTAATGCCCCCTGCCCCAGTAATATACAGTGGTCACTTTAATGCCCACCCCGCACCACCTCCTCATTGTCAAATGGCTTGTAAAAAAAACAAACAAAAAAAAAACAACTTACCTGACTGTGCAGACCTGCAGCTACCTCTTCTGTCCTCTGTCCTGGAGCAGGAGGGGTAGGGATGATGACATAGCAAGCCGGCACATCATCAGAGGAAATGCAGCACAATGATTAGCTCACAGCAGGGCGGCAGCCGTCGCTCTCAGGACAATACACATATAATCCACACTACAATACACATTGCGGCGGCCAACAGCCCTGCTGTGATCTCATTATCATGACAATGGTATGATAATGAGACGGCAGCAGGGCTGACTGCAGCCTGTAATGTGTATTGTAGTGTGGATTGTAATGTGTATTGTAGTAAGAGCGATGGCCGCGCGCCCTTTCCAATCCACCACTGCAGGTCTGTACCATAGAGGTTGCCTGCTCCTACTGTAGGTCAGAAAACCCATTTTTAATTACAGCGCAGTGTTATACCTCATTCACACATCAGTGTTTTGGTCAGTGATTTCAATCAGTGATTTTCAGCCAAAACCAAATCACTGACCAAAACACTGACGTGTGAATAAGGCCTTATACCATATGTCTGTGGAGGCTCCACTCCTTGTTTTGGCTCACAATCACTGATGGAAATCACTGACGTGTGAATGAGGTTTTATACCATATGTATGTGGAGGCTCCACTCCTTGTTTTGGCTCACAATCACTGATGGAAATCACTGACTTGTGAATGAGGTTTTATTTAGACACTGTCTATTAATTGTTATTAGATTACTTCATGTATGTATTTGGGCAGGGTTGGTAGTATCTGAGCACTATATCTGGTATTTGGCACTTCTGCTTAATTTATCGTGATTAGTAGCTCTGTAAAACATTATTTTGATAATTGTATAGCAGTATTCTTTGGCCAATATATAGAACTTTAATTTGAGCATCATACTGAGTAGTGCTTATAATTAAGCAGTGTATAGTATAGTTATTTGTACACTATGCGATCGTAACCCCCATGGGAGGATACCAATCTAAGGTACTATATAGAGCATCACTTTAGGCTCTATATAATAACCTTTTAAACAACCAATATTCCAACCACAACCTTACAAAATGATGCTTATGGGAATTCTTCCTTAGCATTTTTGCACAGAGGTGTTCACAGTGTACCGCCATATGAGCTACAGCTTAAGAAACAACGCACTTTTCACAGGGTTGGCAAGTAAATAAGATTACTGTATCTGTGGGACAGAAGGTTGCAGGTGTTTTGTTAACCTATGTTTCAATGAATAAACCCAATGTACAGTATTAATCTCAGCAACAGGGGCTTGTCCCTGAGCCACACGTGGTATAAAAGGCATCTTTGTTCTCAGGGTTTGCCCCATGTGAAAAGTAAATCTGTTCTGCACACAATACAAAGCATATTGAGTAGTTAAGATTTCTTTTATTCCCTTTCTGCCTACTTACAACTTATCAGCACTTGGTAAACCTACACAAATTAGTCCCACAGGGCTATAGAAAAATCTCAACTCCTGGCCGTGGAGACCTTGCAGAGTTCTGATAATCCCTTAAGCATCGGTACTGTACATACTAGCTAGTACATGTCCAAAGAAGAAATAATTACCTTCAGTTATCATTCCTGGTCAACTGCTATAAACCATGGAAAATGTAAAAAATACTAAATTGAAACGATTTTTCTGGTTTTATGGAAATAAAGCATTTAATAGGGTAGTCCTTATATTTGCCCCCTTTATGTACAAGTTTGTCTGTTTATTGTGCCATGTTCTGTTCCCAGTTGGTATAAGCTACATTTGTTGTGTATCCTGTTGGCCCTTAGGCTGTACTGCAGCAGCACACTGCAAAAGGGTTAAAATGTACTTTTGTGTGGTATATGCATTTACTGTACGTATTGCATGCAAGGAGTTAATAGGCCATTCATAGCCACCACTAGATGGGGCTGTTGTCACACTCTCAATGTAGAAATAAGGCGTTAGAACAGTCTAGACAGAGGAGTGATTAGATCAGATTATGATGAGAGCAGATGAGATGTGAGCTTGCCAGAGAAATTTTTAAGTGTAACTGTCATGTTTTCATAAAAAAAATCAGTCTTAGCATATGTTACTGCTGCTGCAGCATTATGCATAAAGCAATCTTTAGTTTTTTCACATACCACTGTTTTCCTTGAGTTCTTCCCTTAGTTACGGCTGTTCTGAACCCTACAATGTGAGGATCTTCTCAAGATGGCTCCTCTGCCAGTTCTCTGAGGCCAATACTGCCTTCCGTCACTTCTGATACATACTTGCTTTAGCCTGCAGCTTCCTGCCAGCCATTTAGATTGGATTACTGAGAGACACAAATCTGAAGCTTGATACTATCTACACATAGGCTACATTTCTGAGAAGCAGGGAGATGAGAGAAAGCATGCAGTGTGAAGGACCACCCCTCTGTGTTATCATGTATACACTGAGATGAAGACAGGGAAGACGTAACAATGCTCTGTTAAAGGTTTTCTGTCACCATTTTTTGGTATGAATCAGGCTGACATTAGAAATGTGCTAATATCACCTGATTCCAAATATATATATATATATATATCTGTTTTATTTACTGGTGCCCCCATTTTTATATAAAATGAACTTTTATTTTATGCTAATAAGGCATCTAGGTGCAAGGGGCGTTACCCCTGCTCCTAGAGGCTCTGTTGATTGACAGGCCCAGGCAGAGAAGAAACACTCCATTCACCATAGCTTGCAAGGACCTTCAATGATGTCATGACCATGTGATCAGTCACATGGTTAGGATCACACAAACAGCCTGTCTCCTCCTAGACCATGTGACTGATCACATGGTCATGACATCATTGAAGGTCCTTGCAAGCTTGGTGAATGGAGTGTTTCTTCTCTGCCTGGTCTTGTCAATCAACAGAGCCTCTAGGAGCAGGGGTAACGCCCCTTGCACCTAGAGGCCTTATTAGCATAAAATAAAAGTTCATTTTATACAAAAATTGGGGCACCAGTAAATAAAACAGATATATATTTGGAATCAGGTGACATTAGCACATCTCTAATGTCAGCCTGATTCATACCGAAAAAACTGGTGACAGAAACCCTTTAAGGCACCAATTGAAAGGAATAGGAGACATTAATGAAAGCTGTTATTATAAGGTAGTTACAGATCTTTTGACAATCATTGACAGACTAACTCAGGTATAAAGGTATACATGCCTAGCTCTAATAAACTAGCAAATAAAAAAAATTACAGTTATATAGCTAACAAGAAGAAAAATAGAATGTTATATACTTGAAATGAGTGGAAGGTGCAAATAGAAGTCCTGTGGAGATAAGATATCTGAAAGGACTCTACAGCAACATTAAAGTATAAAGGCTTAAACCAATAAAACATTACAGGTTTATTCACAGACACAGTATATGATTATAAAGAAACCAGCCATATTATTAGAGTTTTATGCCTAAAAGCACCATTCTCAATAGGATAAGGATATAGACTTTATTATGGGTTAAATATAGAAGAATGAAATATCTGAAGAAAAACTTGGAAGCTCTCCCCGGATTCAAACCTGAGATCTCTACATACAAAACTATACACATCACCAAGCTATAGCACGTAGAGATACATGTTTTTTTCCTGTGCTTAGAAGCTAACACACATTACCATTGTCTGTATAATCATATAATGTGCCTGTGAATAAAGCAGTACTATGTAGATTAGTTTTCTGAGCAGATCTCAGTGTGGTGAAGCTATAATACATAGAGTATATGATATGTAGATACTAGGACACAGCTCTGCCCTCAGTATGTCCAGCCCTGTCAATCAAGGGGAGGGGCAGTGTACAAGAGCACAGGGGGAATTACACAGCAGTGCTGAAAGGATTCAGCCCTGCTCTCTGGTGCTTAAACTTCTCATTTACATATGAATAAAACACTGACTTCTCTGCAGTTGTTAAGCATACATATAAAAGAAAGGTATGTTTTTAATCAGCATACAGGAAGTATGTCTGGTTTAATAGGATTGATCCTGGTGACAGAGCCGCTTTAAGCATGTAAACAATCCCAGACAACTAAAGTAACCAATTGCTTGCAAAATATGAATTCTTCAATCTGTTCAGCTTGAAAGCAGATGCTTACCCTTATACCTGTAGTGGTGTTACAAGGGTCCCAGGGAGAAGTCCCAGTGGACTTATGGTAACTTCATTTGAGGACAATGCTGAGATACCCTTGCCCACACTTTTTGAGTGTAACCATATACCATCTAATAGAGAGGAGATACCTATGCCAAAAGCTGCTGTTTATCACTTGCACCTAAAGGCTGTAGCCAATGAAATACTAGTGCTTGACAAGAGTGCAGATATCCTACTTCTGTTTGGCAGAGACAGAGACATTCTGAAGATAAAAAAGGTACACTAAAAAATCAATGTGCAGTGTGCTGGAAGCCCACTGCATAAAAGGGTTAAATGTGATGTACGCATTTATCTTTGTTAGGCTGCATATAGGGTTAAGAGGCCTTGGAGAGAGATGCTTAGTGGAAACAGCTTCTCCCTCCCCATAGGAAGCGCTTCAAGCTTAGAGTGAATTGAGACAGAGTGAGGAGGCAAGAAGCAGCTGCTGGAAGAAATCAGCCAGCAAGTAGGATTAGAGTGAGACTGAGCCAAAAACCTGCCTCTGAGGAAGCAAATGGGGATTATCTGGGAGCAACTCAATCATTGAGAGGAGGTACGTGCTAAAAACACTGTGGAGATGAGCTGCGTTAAGCTTTTTGTCTGGGAGAATTGGGAGCTCAAGCGCCCAGGCATGCTTTAGAGGCAGATTAGCAATCTGCCATAGGACTACACCCCACAAATAGGATGATTGCATGAAAGAGATATTGCAACCCTGTGGTTGGATCAAAGACAGAAAGTAAGGATTATATTGGATGGTTGACTCAGAGAGAAAACAACAAGTCCTCGCTACCATATTTGCCGCCTGTAGAACTGTAAAAACTGTAGACACTGCAAGATGTGTAAGATTTGTTTGTCCATGTACGGTAAAACCTTTTACTCCTGCTGTAAGGATTTGTATTTAAACTTTACCAACATTTTTTCCAGTAAAGAAATATTATTTGCTACAAAACCAGCCTCATCGTTATAGTACCACAACACCAACACCAAGGGTACCCCAATCACCACAAGGCAGGATACCCCCAAAACCCATAGTGTGCCCCAAAGGGAAGAAAGAGTGCGTCCCTCTTTACAACTGAGCAACCCAGGGTCTGATGGGGGAAGGCCATCGCTACCGTAAAGACTGCTAACACCATCAGGCTTCCCATTTTGCCAAATGGTTGCAGCAATTATTTTTAGCCATGCCCACACTATTACTGGAAGAAAATGAGGCTGAACAGCAGTACTTTAAGTTGCACCATGACCTCCAATATAACTTCCAATCATCACTGTCGTAGCATGATAGCCTTGGATCAACAGTGCTCAATTTTACAAGTGAAGTTGGCCCATGCAAGAGAGAATAAGGAATTATTAGCCCAGGACAACTTCCTTAGGATGGCGATACAGTTCTATTGCTGCAGTGGGACATAGAAGCCAATGGCTCCCTCCCTGCAGCTCACTCTCATAGGCCACAGGGCACTAGGCCTCAGCCCTAGGAGAGAGTAGAATAGCACAGGTGGTCGCGAAGCAACTGCCTGCACTGGGACTCAGGTGGCATGATGACATCATCACACACTCCTGCATCAAGGTGCAGGTGGCTCATTGATCTCAGCTCAACTGCCTGAGCACAGAAGCTGGCAACTCAGGTGACAGGCTGGAAGACGTCTGTCTCCTGCATCACAGATGGCTGCAAAAAGTCAGGTGAGTATTATATTTTAGCTAAATGATATTGGGGCAAATAGTACCGGAGCACCACAGGGGGCATTTTAGCTACTGAGAACACTATGTGGGGGCATTATAACTATATGGCCACCAGAGGGGGTACTATAAGAACTTGGGGCACTTTGAGTATCAGAGTAACTACAGGGGACATTATACCTACTGCGAGCACCACAGAAGGACTGGGGTACTACATAGGGGCATTATACCTAATGAGGGCATTATACCAACTGGGGGTCATTACCACTGGGGGCACCATAGGGTGCATTACACTTACTAAAGTCTCTACAGGGGCATTATAACTATTTGGGTACTAGAGAGGGACATTATGGCTACTGGTCAATACAGGGGGATATTTTATTTATTGGGGGCACTATAGGGGCATTGTAATAACTGGGGGTACTAGAGAGGGCATTATAAATAGTAGGAGCACTATAGGGGGCATTATAACTATGGGGGCACTATAGGGGGCATTATAACTTCTGGGGTCACTATAGGAGGCATTATAACTACTGGAGGCTCTGCAAGCTGTAATTTAACTACTAGGGGCTCTACAGAGGGACCATATAGAAGGGTACTTTGGGGAGCTACTAGGGTCTCTTTGGGGAGCATTATCACTACTGGGGGCACTGTGGTGCATTATTACTATTGGGGGTTATTATTTGGCACAATATGAAGGGCATTAATAGTAACAAAGGTCCCTCTTGGGGATCATTATCACTGTAGGGGGCACTATTAATAATGAAGACACTCTGGGAGAGAATTATTACTATTGGTGGGACTTTTGGGAGCACTTTGGGGACTATATCTATATGGCTTTGTAATTTTGTAAGTACAGTATCTGTAGGCATCTGGGAACACAACTAGCACAAAGTTGGGGTAGCAGCAGGATAAAACTGTTGGGGCACCAGGGGGATGATAGAAAGGATGTCTGTGTGGCAAACTCTGCAGACATGGCTGAAAGAAGCTGTCATGTGTTTTCTGGACCAAATGGAGAAAATGAGGAAAGAGAACATCTACATCAGAGGAGACGTCACTGGATGTAATAGATATGTAGTGCTGTGTTCTCCTGTATGTGTGATAGTGCAGAATGTAAAGTCCATTTCAATATGCCTTTAGAACTGGAGCAAGGTGGTTGGATTGAGAATTTGACACATATGCATTGAGGCTCGGGCCTCAAATCTTCTGAGACCATAGCAACACCCCTGGACATTGCCATTGACTCATTTGCATTCTACACAAATAGCAAGGTTGTTCTTCGATGCATAAACCGGACAAAACAATTTTATTTATAAGTCAGCAAAAAGAGTAGAGTGCACCACAAGTTTCTGTGCTCCTGAGCAGTGGCATTACATCTCCATTAACCCTGCTGATTATGGAACAAGACCTACACCTGAATCATGGCTTTGTGACAACATGTGTTTGTCACCATCAAGATTCTTGTTTGTTTGAGGATCCCCTGTTTAATTCCTACTTACACCATCTAGGAGTTGGTGGATTCCAAGTCTGGCAAGAAAATCAGGCCCACAAATCTACACTCCATAAATGTATAATCCATCGGCCAGTGCTTCTTCTTGCAAAGGTAGAAGTCACATGAAAAAGCACACAGCCTCCAGATGCAACAAACAATGGGAAGCTTACTACCAGGAATTTCTGGCTGTAACTGGGAATATTTAGTGATCGGAGTACGACATCGATTAGTGGCAGTATTGGAAAGTTGCCGTTTCCCCAGCCTGAAGTACAGCTTGTTACTTGGAACCTGTACCATAGAGTACTAGGAATTTGTACCATACTGTAGTTGACTACAGGTTATAAGACTTGGACTAATGTTATAATAGTTTATTGATGTTTCCAGTTTCATCATTCCATCCTTTGTCTTTCAGGTCCCAGGATCAACTACTAGACCTTCCTTACAGGCATTTTTAATGTTTTATTAATTGTGAAATCTAAAGATTTTAGGCAGTGGATGTCATGTCTCATGACCTAAAGGTTTTACCACTGTTCAATTACTGTATTGCATGTACTTTGCTTCTTGTAGTTTGTCCCCTCTATCTCTCCGTTGCCTGGCTCTAATGTAATCATGCCCTCCCATCTTCCTGTTCCTGGTACTTCCATTCTATGTTGTGTTCAGCTATCTCCCGTTGCATTGTGGAAAGAATAATTTTTCAACCTACTAGTTTATGCATAATTTCAATAATTTCAGCTTGGAAATAAATGTCTTCTGGATTTTTTATACATGCCTCTTCAATATTGTCATTATACTGGTCAAACAAAGACTACCACAGCCATACTGTTGCAAGAGCCTCACACGGAATAGGGCTTGCAGAAATCCATGTGCCTGCCACCAAAACAAGCCCAATAAGATATTAAAACTTATTTTCATATCGAATTTTTTCACTAAAGTCCGGGTTCGGGCAATTTATGAATTACTTTATTATTTTCTGCTATAACATGGCTATATTGGAAAATAACATAATACTTAAAGGGTTTCTGTCATCAGAATTTAGCATTGCAAACCGAGTGTCATTTGCAATGCGCAAATGACACCTGATGACAGATCTGTTAATGTTATAGTTTTCTGTAGCGTAGTTTTTGAGAAAATAGCGTTTTTAAAATATGTAAATGAGCTTCCCTAGGTGCAGGGGGCGTTAACCCTGCACCTAGTAGCGGCGTAATTCCTCCTCTTACCCCTCCTCCGTTCCGGTGATTGACAGGGCCAGGCAGCTAGCTCTTTCGGCTGCCGGCCCTGTCCGAGTCCGAAATCCCGCGCCTGCGCATTGCGATCACCAATGCGGGCGCATTGAGGAAGCCTGGATCCGGGCGGCTGGCGGCTCTCAACGCGCATGTGCGTATTGCGGATCGCAATGCGCAGGCGCGGGATTTCACACTCGGACAGGCCCGGGAGCCGAAAGAGCTGCCTGGCCCTGTCAATCACCGCAACGGAGGAGGGATAAGAGGAGGAATTACGCCGCTACTAGGTGCAGGGTTAACGCTCCCTGCACCTAGGGAAGCTCATTTACATATTTTAAAAACGCTATTTTCTCAAAAACTACGCTACAGAAAACTATAACATTAACAGATCTGTCATCAGGTGTCATTTGCGCATTGCAAATGACACTCGGTTTGCAATGCTAAAGTCTGATGACAGAAACCCTTTAAAGGGTTTCTGTCACCAGTTTTTTCAGTATGAATCAGGCTGACATTAGAGATGTGCTAATGTCACCTGATTCCAAATATATATCTGTTTTATTTACTGGTGCCCCCATTTTTATATAAAATGAACTTTTATTTTATGGTAATAAGGCCTCTAGGTGCAAGGGGCGTTACCGCTTCTCCTAGAGGCTCTGTTGATTGACAGGACCAGGCAGAGAAGAAACACTCCATTCCCCATAGCTTGCAAGGACCTTCAATGATGTCATGACCATGTGATCAGTCACATGGTTTAGGAGGAGACAGGCTGTTTGTGTGATCCTAACCATGTGACTGATCACATGGTCATGACATCATTGAAGGTCCTTGCAAGCTATGGGGAATGGAGTGTTTCTTCTCTGCCTGGTCCTGTCAATCAACAGAGCCTCTAGGAGAAGCGGTAACGCCCCTTGCACCTAGAGGCCTTATTACCATAAAATAAAAGTTCATTTTATATAAAAATGGGGGCACCAGTAAATAAAACAGATATATATTTGGAACCAGGTGACATTAGCACATCTCTAATCTCAGCCTGATTTATATCGAAAAAACTGGTGACAGAAACCCTTTAAGGCTGAATGCAAAAGGGACACCTTTAGAGGCATTCTGTTTTCCATTCAGTCATAATAGAAGTCTAAGGGAGAGTACAGTCCTGACCAAGTTTTCACCTCCAGCAGAAGAGGAGATGATCCCAACTAAGACTGGGTCCCCTCTTGCCCTGGGACCCATAACAGTTGCATGGTCTGCCGCTATGGTAGTTACGCCCCTTATGGGAGCATAACAGATCCATTATGCTGCCCGTACACTTCTATTATGACGGAATGCAAAACAGAAGCCTTTAGGAGGCAACATCAGTTTTGTGTGAAAGCATGCTTCTTCGGACCTACATGCCAGACACGGCACATGTACACAGACATAATTATTGAGAGCAACAGCACAATAACATTTTATAGTAAAACATCAAAGTTATCTATTCAGATGTGATCCTCATAGTCATATTCACCTCATTAAGGTACGTCACAAAATCTCATCATGTCCTGCCCAGATAATAAATACGTCATCCACATACCTGCGAGAAAACCTGATATTTTGATGAGAGAATTGCTTATGCTATACACATATTTACTTTCAAAAACCCCAAGATATAAATTTGCTAGGCTACATGCTACAGGCAACCCCATAGCAGTTCCAGTGTCCTGACAGAATAAGGTCTCACCAGACTTAAAAGTAATAACTAGGAATGCCCTTTTCAGAATACATTAGGATCCGGCAGACAGACTTGACACACAATACGTATTTTGATTGGCGGGTATACAACTTTTATATTTTGTTATAATGTATAATTGCCTGGTGCACTCAGGGATGACTTCAGTGCTCGTTCAAATAGATGCATTTGCACCATGCGTGATTTGTAGGCCCAAAGAAGTGTATTTTCATGCAAAACGGCTTTCACCCCCAGCATGGAGCATCACCCACCTCTTCATTCTATGGATTACTGAAATAAATGGGCATTTTAAGGACTGATGAATGCCAATACTACATTGTTTGTCTCCTTGACCACAAGTTTTGATTCTCAGACATTTATGCACTGTTATGCCTCCTCCTGTATATAATGGAAAATATAAGTATTCCACTGAAGTTAGTTCTGATGTTACTATTATTGTTACTGCTGTTTTGAGTGGTCTTTAAAGAGACAATACCTTTTTCTAACAAGGATTGAAACTGTGTTGGCCACTCTGTTACCTGGGATGTAGAATATTGTGCAACTTGAAGACATGAACATGTGAACACTGCACATTTGCAACCACAAGTAGTCAGGCAATGTGTGAAAGGTAGTATCCTGGTGGCCACAAGGACCCACAGAGGCACAGAGCAGTATCTATACTAAGGGACAGGTGAAACCAAGCTTGTGGCATCTAGGTGAAAAAGGTTGTGGCAAGGGGTAGACTCCCAGAATCCAACACCAATCACCCAACTTTGATGGACACACTTGAGGATCACACATTCTCTACTCTCATCTTCTTCAATCAGGAAATTGTTGTACCTCTGTTCATAAAAATAAATAACTCTTGTTCAACCGCAAAAGGTCTTCATCATTCTACAAGAGAGCTCCAGTTACAAGCTTAAAGGGGTTACCCAGGTGTTAAAAATGAATGACCTATTGTTATGATAAGCCACCAATACTAGACCTGCCAATCTGGTGTGTGAGGTGGTGCATTGCTCAGGTGAGCGGCGGTTCCTCATTGATCTTTACATCCCATCGTAGTACACAACGCAATATTTTTCACAGCACCTGTGTTTGGTATTGCAGCTTTATCCAAGCTGCTGTGGTCCAAGTGACAAACTGCTGTGGTCTATAGTTAAGGTTGATGAAACACTGGTGACCCGCCAGTACCACATAAGATTGGTGTTTGACATTTTCCAGGGAATCTTTTTTTCTTAAGCATCTGAAGACATATGAAAGTTTTTTGTAGCAATCCTTAAGTTTTTTTTTTACAAAATTAGAACTCTCTCTAACAAATGCTACCTATGGACAGGTGCCTAAAGCCATTTGCTCTGGAAATAATCGTGGTTGGCTTTCATTGGGGTTAAGTAGCAGAGCTGCGCTGCACTATTTTAAGAACTGGAATTTGCATTGCACTGTTCTAGATGCCCTACTTTCTCTATGCCTTTCTTGTTTTCTATGTGGATAGCTTTGAAGAAGTCTAAAATAGCTTATGATGGGCGGAATATAAAGTTCCAAGATGAGCAGAGATAGAGCAGAGGAAGATAAAGGGCTTCAGTGGGCGCAGATTATGATTGACCGCTCACAGGACACTGTGCTTTGATATACTATGTAAGTGCTGAAACATATAAGTGCTTTCTGTGTATGCTTTTAAAGTAGACTGATAAATCCTGGTTTTATGGTTTCACACTCTGCTGGAATTTTTGTAATATTCAATCGAGCATTTCAAAGTCACATCACCTGAACTAATGGCCTGAAATCTGAGTTCTGCTGCAGGTGGCTATATGTCATCTTATCATGTCACATTATTTGGATTTATCCTTTTATATTCACACATTTTCAGGACGTATCTGTGTTAATATGACCATAGAATGTTTAGGCAATTTATCATATCCCCACACCAGTTTTCTGGAAAAAAAAACGCCGGAAACCTAGAAATTTGTTTTCGCACAAGTGACGTTTCTCTGTCGGCCTCAACACTTTCCTGAAAAGGGAGAGTGCAAAGCAAAAGGACCCGACATATTTATCATCTTTGACGCCAGTTTAGGTGCATGGACTCCCGCCTCGTCATAAATAAGGGTGCAAATGCTGGCAACACATGGGGATATTATAGACTGGCATAAAGTGTTGGTCCATTATAGGTTCCCCCTGTGTTTCTTCTCAGAAGACCTGCTAATCTTATACAATGCTAGACCAGAAATAATTCTGAACACCCCCCTACTCTATACAGGACACAACCACTTTTGATAGAATTTTTACGGTAATTTTGTCATTATTATTGTACCTGCAGGACAGATCATCAATATATTCTAACAGGTTATAGGTATAAGAAATAGACCCTAGGGGACAAGTGATTGGCTCTGTAAATTTTAATAGGGTTGTCTTCTATTGGACCATTCCTACAAGAGCCAGCCTTGGGGGGTGTGACCCATGTGGTTGTATAAGCTACCCTTGTTGAGGAGGTCAGCTGATTTAACAAAGTAGAATGCAGCCACTAAAAATACTTAAAGGAGTTGTATCACAAAACATATTTTACAGATTTCCAACCAGCACCTGCATCTGAATACTTTTGTTATTGCATGTTATTAAAAATTTAGAATAGCCACTGAGTTATTCACTGAACTCTTATAGATTGTAAGCTCTTGCGAGCAGGGCCCTTATTCCTCTTGTTGTAATTATTGACATGTCTGTTGCTATGTATTGATTGATTGTCTGTACATGAACCCCTGAACTGTAAAGCACTGCGAAATATGTTGGCGCTATATAAAGATTATTATTATTATAAATCGATCTGTATAGTGCCACCTGCTGTTTATTCTTTTCTTTCTGTTTTGTCCGTCTCACTGAGCTGGTTGAATGTGCTCTGTTTAAATCTTCAAATGCCCCTAGCCACATGTTCTGTTAGAAGCTGGGACAGTTACAGGGAGAGAGCTGCAGCAGAAAGGAAAAGCCCTCCAGAGCTCATCGGCTGAAGATAATCTAGCAGAGCAATTGGAGCAGTGAATGTAGATATCTCTGGACCCATGTGTGTTACAGAGCTGGTTCAAGCTTTGTTAGAAAGTTATTGTCATGTTCTAGATGATATATGATTTTAATTTATTACATCAATCATTCCATAACCCCTTTAACATTAACCTGTCACATTAAAAAGGCAGTACAATCTGGAGGTATGATGTTATAAAGCAGCAGGAGCTAATCAGATTAATATATAGTTTTATGGAAAAAGTTGTATTTTTATTCATTTGCAATTAATATAAATGTCTGCCTTAACACTAAATAGCCAGCCTACATAAGACAGAAAAAGTAACGAGCCGCACAATGTATCATTTTTTCTATTACATTTTTAATGTTTAGATTAGGCATAATCTTTACTAAATCATCAGTTATTTTTATTTCTTTCAGAATTAGCATTGCAGCCAGATAGAATCTTGACATCAAACACGTTTCCATTTCAGAATTATCCAGCTATGCGACTACAGATATTTTTTACTGAATTCATTTAAATATGTAATTTCTGTATAGCAGATGCTGGTCTTAATTATAGACAGTGATAATTCTCAACATGAAAGAGACCAAGATTGGCATATTAAGACTATATATATACTACAAGGTCTACGCAGATGCAAATTTATATACAAAGTTGGACTGGCCCACCAACGTACCAGAGGATCTTTCCATGGGCCCAGAATGAAACACATTCAAAGGTCTAACAGAAGGCAGTTCCATTTGTAGGTGACTTTCGAGCCAATCACTTTCCAGGGCCTACTTCTTCTGGGTCAGTACCCAGATAACTTATTAGATCTTACTGATGATTTCTCTAGTGTGTACAATTCATCCCAACAACTTTTCCTCCACATGCACTTTCCTTGCTGCTTCTAGGATTGTACTCTCTTCAGTTTTTCCCTCTGTGACCTTTTAGCCAAGTTGTACATTAGAAATGAGCTAATCAGTTTGTACCGAACTGAGTTCATCAACAACTTTCCAAAATTTGGTCCGGCAGATGAACCCAAAGCCTTTCAGGTTCACGTTGCATGAGTCCAGTAAAATGCAGCACCATTTTACTGTACACGTCAGAAGGAAAATGCTCTAGGGAGGAAGAAGAAGGATGCTCACATGACTATAAGAGGAAGTGGAAGGGCTTGCCCTCATTGGCTCACAGGCCAACAGACAGCCTGGATGAGCCGATCAGTGCTTCAGCAGACAAGAAGGTGCCCTTGCAGAACGAGCATTACCTCATTCTGTGTTAGGCTGTGAATGAGGGTGAATGGGTCTATGCAGTATCTGACATAATCAAGCTTCTATTCTACTGCCAGGCAGTTCAATTTTGTTTATTTATTTCTTGGGGTTTTGGGAAAATAGCATATACTTGTGTCTTATAATACAGAGAGAAGCAGTGACAATGTGAAATACTAGGTTGAAATCCATATTGGTGCATCTCCAGACAGTTTAATTTTTTTGTTTGTCGAAATTGCCATATACTTACAATACAGAGGGTAGCATCACCAGAAAGTTCATATTTATTTACTTTACTTTATTTTTGAGGTTTGAGAAACATAGCATATACGTGTGTCTTACAATACAGAGGGTAGTATTGAGTCTATCTGAGTATATCTGAGTACAGTATATCTGAGTGATGATGTGAAATACTAGGCTGAAATCTGTGTTGGTGCATCTCCAGACAGTTCGTGTTTTGATGCGGCGTGGGGGGAATAATCTCATAGTAGGCTGACAACTTGTATTTTACACTACAGAAAGTTTTTTTCTGAATCTGCATATTTGAACAAACATAAGACATTAGGCCCAAATCCGTTATTGGCACCGATAACTGCATTATTTCCAAAGTCAATTGTCAGTGTCTTCAGTGTGTTTGTGGAAAGGGAAGAACATTATGTATTATTATTTATTGCACCTTCTGGTCTTTAAGGTGCTAAGAATGTCCATGAGACTGTCCTTGAAGTTCAGCCATTCTTACGTGGTGAGGAACTCTCCACGATGGACTTGCAGCGACAGAACGATCTGACGCTACACATCTTAGTCTGCAATGTTCCAACTCACTGGAATTCAACATTCCACATACTTGACCGTCTGTACTAGCAGTGGAAAACTACAAACATTTTTGTCATGCACCAGACTGCCTCAGCAGGGAGCATGTTGTTTTCACGGTAGGCCCAGCTGTACTGAAGCCCTTCGAAGAGGTCACAAAGATTGTCAGCAGAAAAAACTGCGGCATGAACAATGTTACCCCTCATATTCATCGTAGAACAGATGCTGATGGTCATGCAGCAGGGGACGATGTCAGAAGAAGAACAGCTAACGCATCTTGCTGCCTGCCCTGTAGCTGTTGGCGAGCCACAAGGAGAAAATGCCATGAGGCCTACATACACTCTGGCCTATCTCCAGCATATACCCTGTCCCATGATCCAATGGACTTCTGGGCAGGTAGATTGGAACAGTGGACTGGACTAGCACAGCTCTCTTTCTTCTTTCTTGTCTTGTCTACTGGGAACATGGAAAGAATGGTCAATTTGTGAACATTTCAGCCTCATGGTGTGCTAAAGTATCTTTGGATACCGCCCCATATAAGGTTGACTGTTAGCAGAGGACATATATTCACCCCTCAGCTAACCTTTCACTACAGCTATTCAGTGTATTACTAACCATTTCAAGCTCCTGAAAGTAGTGGCTTATTTGTATAGGACACAGTCACAGAAAAAAAGTGGTCTAAAATGGCAGAAAATGCTCAAAAACCCCAAATGCTGTTGCGCATTTATGACCGGGGGAGCAAATCCTGCACATGTGGTCCGCTGCTGAACGTAATCCCCAGCAAAAATGCATACAATGGAGGATGCCGGCAGCGGACCACATGTACCACAACAACATCCTACACAGGGTAACCAAGTGTGCAGATGTGACAAACTATATAACAAAAATTCACAGAAAATGGTGCACTACAACGGTGAATGCAATTGACAATATATGGCTAACCCTCACACTGATGTTAAAATGAGACTTTCGCCAATATATTCTTATATCAAGAACAGACCGGAGCCCGAGCACCCGTCAAGGTATCTCAATTGGCACGAGACCTAACGCTCTCCCTACGATGGTATAGGTAATTGCAGATAGGGGCATGAAGTCCAACACACAGCAACCAGCTCCCAGTTACCTCCAGCGTGAAATCACACATACAATGGGAGGGGGGCGGAGGCTGTGAGTTCCTCTTAACCCAGATGTCATGTGACCCAGTCTGCAAAGGTGCACCTGAATGTTATCCATTAGTCAAATCAAGGCACATTCAACCTGGAGTTGCCACACCTCCAGGTATAAATGTCCAAACACAGTCAGAGAAAAAAAGTGGACCACATGTGCAGGATTTGCTCCCCCGGTCATAAGTGCGCAACAGCATTTGGGGTTTGTTTTTGAGCATTTTCTGCCATTTTAGACCACTTTTTTTCTGTGACTGTGTTTGGACATTTATGCCTGGAGGTGTGGCAACTCCAGGTTGAATGTGCCTTGATTTGACTAATGGGTAACATTCAGGTGCACCTTTGCAGCCTGGGTCACATGACGTCAGGGTTAAGAGGGACTCACAGCCTCCACCCCCCTCCTATCGTATGTGTGATTTCACGCTGGAGGTAACTGGGAACTGGTTGCTGTGTGTCGGACTTCATGCCCCTATCTGCAATTACCTATACCATAGTAGGGTGAGCGTTAGGTCCCGTGCCAATTGAGATACCTTGACGGGGTGCTCGGGCTCTGGTATGTTCTTAATATAAGAATATATTGGCGAAAGTCTAATTTTAACATCAGTGTGAGGGTTTATCCATATATTGTCAATTGCATTCACCATTGTAGTGCACCATTTTCTGCTTATTTGTATAGAACCAACTGTCTGGTTCCTTTTCCTTAATTGCATTGCATGGTTGCAAAGTTTAACTACCATACTGAGTGTTCTGATGTGCACTATGGAATATGGGATGGCAGAGTAACTTTAAGGAATTGCAGCCCAATACTGTATATGTATGAGCTTGTACGATGAAAAAAGGAAGTATTACCAGTCTTGCCAGTCCTTCCCTCCATCTCATCCCAACCCACTGCTCATAATTGTTATGTAGTTTTAATGTACTATTATTTATTTAGTTTTATCACCTTTAGGGAATATACGGTACTTGAAAGAATATACAGTACATGATAGAACAAAATATGGTGCTCAGTATCCAGTGTGAGCACCACTCGCAGAAATACACGCCTGACATGCTATCAATTACATTATTAATATTTGTCAGAGAAATGTTCTGTCACACTGAATGCATGCAAATTATCAAGATCAGCTGCTGGCAGCTCCCTTGGCGCTGACCAATGACATCCCAGATGTGCTTGATGGAGAGTCTTCAGGCCATAGTAGCACATTTAGGCCATGCAGGTATTGTGGGCAGGTATTGTCCACACAGTCTGCAGACCAATCCTTCATCAATAATTACATCTGATACAAAAGTGAAGCTAGACCTCAACTTCAGCCTCCGTTTCTGTCTTGCAGTGTACCACGATAGCCTTTAAAGGGATTCTTTCACCTGTTTTTCACCTACAGTGCCTTGCGAAAGTATTCGGAACCCTGGAACTTTTCAAGGCTTCAAACAAAAAGATATAACATTTTAAATTTTTGGTGAAGAATCAACAACAAGTGGGTCACAATTGTGAAGTGGAACGAAATTTATTGGATCATTTAAACTTTTTTTGTAATAATAAAACAAGTGTGGCGTGCAAAATTATTCGGCCCCTTGCATTAATACTTTGTTGCGCCACCTTTTGCTGCAATTACAGCTGTAAGTCGCTTGGGGTATGTCTCTATCAGTTTTGCACATCTAGAGACTGAAATTCTTGCCCATTCCTCCTTGCAAAACAGCTCGAACTCTTTGAGGTTGGATGGAGAGCGTTTGTTTCAAAACCTGTAAAACTTTGTGAACCGCAGCTCTGTCCACATATTCTCAATTGGATTCAGGTCTGGACTTTGACTTGGCCATTCTAAGACCTGGATACATTTATTTTTGAACCATTCCATTGTAGATTTTGCTTTATGTTTGGGATAATTGTCTTGTTGGAACATAAATCTCCGTCCTAGTCTCAGGTCTTTTGCAGACTCCAACAGGTTTTCATCCAGAATGTCCTATATTTGGCTCCATCCATCTTCCCATCAATTTTAACCATCTTCCCTGTCCCTGCTGATGAAAAGCAGGCACAAGACTTTTTATGGATATCTTTGAGAAATAGCTTTCTTCTTGCCACTCTTCCATAAAGGCCAGATTTGTGAAGTGTTCGACTGATTGTTGTCCTATGGACAGACTCTCCCACCTCAGCTGTAGATCTCTGCAGTTCATCCAGAGTGATCATGGGCCTCTTGGCTGCATCTCTGATCAGTCTTCTCCTTGTTTGAGATGAAAGTTTAGAGGGACGGCCGGGTCTTGGTAGATTTGCAGTGGTCTGATACTCCTTCCATTTCAATATGATCGCTTGCACAGTGCTCCTTGGGATGTTTAAAGCTTGGGAAATCTTTTGGTATCCAAATCCAGCTTTAAACTTCTCCACAGCAGTATCACGGACCTGCCTGGTGTGTTCCTTGGTCTTCATGATGCTCTCTGTGCTTTAAACAGAACCCTGAGACTATCACAGAGCAGGTGCATTTATATGGAGACTTGATTACACACAGGTGGATTCTAGTTATCTTCATCAGTCATTTAGGACAACATTGGATCATTCAGAGATCCTCAATGAACTTCTGGAGTGAGTTTTCCGAACTGAAAGTAAATGGGCCGAATAATTTTGCATGTCCCACTTTTCAGTTTTATTATTACAAAAAAAGTTTAAATGATCCAATAAATTTCATTCCACTTCACAATTGTGACACACTTGTTATTGATTCTTCACCAAAAATTTAAAATGTTATATCTTTTTGTTTGAAGCCTGAAATGTGGCAAAAAGTTGAAAAGTTCCAGGGGGCCGAATACTTTCGCAAGGCACTGTATATAACTAACAGCACTGCCCCACAGAAGATTGCATACATATCCCAGACATACCTGTGTGCACTTTGTGTCTGTATTCCATGTTCAGAAAAATCACTTTTATTCTGCTGGAAAACGGCTCCCAAGTGCCCAGCTGAAAGTGAAAGTAAAAACAGCTTTCTCTCCCGACTCGATTTCTAACAGCCATATCTTCTGATATAGTGGATATAAAGCTGTGATTTTGGTATCATTTGAAAGATTGGAATGCCAGGTCAGAACTTTTTTTCAATCTTCTACCAATCCCAAGATATGAGCAGCTGAAGCAGCCCTCCCCTCTTCATTCTGGTTTGCTTTGGGCACTTACAACAGCAGAGCTGGTCACTTGGGAGCCGTTTTCCTGCAGAATAAAAGTGCTTTTCCTGGACATGTAATACAGACACACAGTGCACACAGGTATGTCTGGGATGTGTATGCAATCTTCTGTGGGACAGTGCTCCTATATAGGTGAAAAAAAGGTGACAGCTGTATTATGAGGTCAATTTAACACCTGTAGCTGGGCATCTGGCTCTTAGCAGAATGTATAAATATGTATATGTAAAGACTGTATAAATATGGTTTCTAATTGTACTGACCCAGAGAATGAAGGTAACATGTCAGTTTTACCACACAGGGAACACTGTAAAAACACAACACATAAAACTGGGGCGGAGTAGTGTTTTTTGTTTTTTTTCAGCTTTCCACTATATTATATGCAATATTAAACGGTGCCATTAAAAATTTGTCCTGCAAAATGCAAGCCCTCATATGGCTATGTGAACTGAAAAATAAAAAAAATTATGGCTCCGAGAAAGCAGGGAGTGAAAAATGAAACTGCAAAAATGAAAAATTGACTGGTAATGAAGTCTTTAATTCATTCAGCATTTACAATTTGACCTAAAGATAACGAATTCAAAACTGAATAATAAAAATAAAGTTGTGCTTGAGGGTTGTAGACTTTAGACAGATTTTAAATGATGCTACCGTTATGGCCTATATTACAGTCAACAAGAGAGGATTCAATATTGGTCCATAGTTTCCTGCTATGGGAGATGAAACATTCAAAAATTCTGTGTCTGTCTAATAACATAACATAGTAACAGTTTATAAGGCTTAAAAAAGACATCTGTCCATCCAGTTCAGCCTGTTATCCTGCAAGTTGATCCAGAAGAAGGCAAAAAACCCTTGTGAGGTAGCAGCCAATTTTCCCCACTTTAGGGGAAAAGAATTCCTTCCTGACTGCAATCAGGCAATCAGAATTACTCCTTGGATCAGTGAGCCCTCTCTAGTATCTATAACAGGGGTCCCCAAACTTTTTACACAGGGGGCCAGTTCACTTGGACCACTGGAGGCCCGGACTATAAAAAAAAAACTATGAACAAATCCCTATGTACACTGCGCATATCTTATTTTAAAGTAAAAAAACAAACATTGTGTCCCCATCAGACCTCAGATCAGCCCACTGTGCCCCGTCAGACCTCAGATCAGCCCATTGTGCCCCCATCAGACCTCAGTTCAGCCCAGTGTGCCCCCATCAGACCTCAGATCAGCCCACTGTGCCCCCATCAGACCTCAGATCAGCCCACTGTGCCCCCATCAGACCTCAGATCAGCCCACTGTGCCCCCATCAGACCTCAGATCAGCCCACTGTGCCCCATCAGACCTCAGATCAGCCCACTGTGCCCCCATCAGACCTCAGATCAGCCCATTGTGCCCCATCAGACCTCAGATCAGCCCACTGTGCCCCATCAGACCTCAGATCAGCCCACTGTGCCCCCATCAGACCTCAGATCAGCCCACTCTGCCCCATCAGAATAAAATAAAAAAAACTCTTACCTCTCCTGCACCGCGTCTCCGCTCCGGGTCCGGTGCTCCTCTGTCTTCTCTGCCCACGCTGCACTATCACCTGACTGCGGCCAGCGTCAGGTCAGAGTGCGCGCACTACGTCCTGACGCTGTAAGCGGTCAAGACAGTGCAGTGCAGGCAGAGAAGACAGAGGAGTGCCGGACCCAGAGCGGAGCCATGGCGCAGGAGAGGTAAGAGAGTTTTTTATTTTATCCGCCCAGGAAAAGACAGAAGTGCGGCGGGGGCCAGATAAATGGCCTCAGTGGGCCGCATGCGGCCCGTGGGCCATAGTTTGGGGACCCCTGATCTATAACCTGTAATATTATTACACTCCAAAAATCCATCCAGGCCCCTCTTGAACTCTTTTTGTAAATTCACCATCACCACCTCCTCAGGCAGAGAGTGCCATAGTCTCACTGCTGTTACCGTAAAGAATCCTCTTCCATGTTTGTGTTCAAACCTTCTTTCCTCCAGAAGCAGAGGATGTCCCCTCCTCACAGTCACAGTCCTGGGGATAAATAGATGATGGGAGAGATCTCTGTACTGGCCCCTGATATATTTATACATAGTTATTAGATCTCCCCTTAGTCATCTTTTTTTAAACTGAATAAATCTACTTTCACATCTGCACTTTGGTTTTCCATTATTTGAGATCTCAAAACCGGACCAAAATGGTTCCATTTGATTTAACACATCAGGATACAGGATGTGGTTGTGTTAAATCAAAATGGTACAAACCGGATCTCTCACTAAAAGCAATGTAAGTAAATGGGTAACTGATCCAGTTTTTATAGGATCCGAAAAAAACGGATCCAGCACCATTGAATTACATTGTTTTTAGCAACGGATCTGGTTTGTTCCATTTCAATGACTGAACACAAAACAGCAGCTTGCATCAGTTTTGTGTCTAGTCACAAAACGAATGCTCCCGTAATGAAATGCATACCCTATTCACAATACATTGGCCATAAATGGGACCGTTTTGGATCCTCTACCAGATTTCAAAACCTGAATGCTAGAACGCTGATGTGAAAGTAGCCTAATCCTAATTTTGATAATCTTTCAGGGTACAGTAGTCTACCCATTCCAGTTATTACTTTAGTTGCCCCCCTTTGAACCATCTCCAGCTCTGCTATGTCTGCATTGTTCACAGGAGCCCAGAACTGTACACAGTACTCCATGTGTGGCCTGACTAGTGATTTGTAAAGTGGCAGAACTATGTTCTCATCACGGGCATCTATGCCCCTTTTGATGCAACTCATTATCTTATTGGCCTTGGCAGCAGCTATTTGACACTAGTTTCTACAGCACCACCAGCGTTTTTGCTGGATCTGTCATGGATCAGCAAAAAACGCTTCCGTCATGATAATGCAACGTCTGCATCCGTTATGAACGGATCCGGTTGTATTATCTTTTAAATAGCCAAGACGGATCCGTCATGAACTCTATTGAAAGTCAATGGGGGACGGATCCGTTTTCTATTGCGTCTGAGAAAACTGATCTGTCCCCATTGACTTACATTATGAGTCATGACGGATCCGTTTGCATCAGTTTCTTTATGCGGACACCAAAACGCAGCAAGCAGCGTTTTAGTGTCCGCCTCCAAAGCGGAATGCTGACTGAACCGAAGCAAAACTGATGCATTCTGAACGGATCCTTTTCCATTCAGAATGCATTAGGGCAAAACTGATCAGTTTTGGACCGTTTATGAGAGCCTGTGACAGATCTCACAAACGGATCCTTACAACGCAAGTGTGAAAGTAGCCTAAGTTTGCTGTTCACTAAAATTCGTAGGTTCCTTTCCATGTCAGTGTTACCCAGTGTTTTACCATTTCGTATGTACTGGTGACTTGTATTATTCCTTCCTATGTACATAACCTTACATTTGTCAGTGTTAAACCTCATCTGCCACTTCTCTGCCCAAGCCTCCAGTCTATCCAGATCCATCTGTAGCAGTGTACTGTCCTCTTCTGTGTTAATTACTTTACACAGTTTAGTGTCATCTGCAAAAATTGATATTTTACTGTGCAAGCCTTCTACAAGATCATTAATAAATATATTGAAGAGAATAGGGCCCAATACTGATCCCTGTGGTACCCCACTAGTTACAGTGACCCAATCTGAATATGTGCCGTTAATAACCACCCTCTGTTTTCTATCACTAAGCCAGTTACTTACCCACATACAGACATTTTCTCCCAGGCCAAGCATTCTCATTTTATATACTAACCTTTTATGTGGTACCGTGTCAAATGCTTAGGAGAAGTCCAGATATACAACATCCATTGATTCGCAGCGGTCCAGTCTAGAACTTACCTCCTCATAGACACTGATTAAATTAGTTTGACATGACCGATCCCTCATGAAGCCATGCTGATATGGAGTTATTTGCTTATTTTCATTGAGGTACTCCAAGATAGCATCTCTTAGAAAACCCTCAAACAGTTTACCCACGACAGATGTTAAAGTTACCGGCCTATAGTTTCCGGGTTCTGTTTTTGACCCCTTTTTAAATATTGGCAACACATTTACTAAACGCCAAGTACCAATACTGTGGAACAATCATTGTTAATATAGAGTCCTGAAATATCAGAAATAAAGGTCTGTCTACAGTCATGGTCAAAAGTTTTGAGAATGACACAAATATTATATTTTCACATGATCTGCTGCCCTCTGGTTTTTATGTGTGTTTGTCAGATGTTTTTATCACATACAGAAATATAATTGCAATCATATTATGAGTAACAAAAGCTTATATTGACAGTTAGAATGAGTTAATGCAGCAAGTCAATATTTGCAGTGTTGACCCTTCTTCTTCAGGACCTCTGCAATTCTCCCTGGCAGGCTCTCAATCAACTTCTGGACCAAATCCTGACTGATAGCAGTCCATTCTTGCACAATCAATGCTTGCATTTTGTCAGAATTTGTAGGTTTTTGTTTGTCCACCCGTCTCTTGATGATTGACCACAAGTTCTCAATGGGATTAAGATCTGGGGAGTTTCCAAGCCATGGACCCAAAATCTCTATGTTTTGTTCCCTGAGCCATTTAGTTATCACCTTTGCTTTATGGCAAGGTGCTCCATCATGCTGGAAAAGGCATTGTTGATCACCAAACTGCTCTTGGACGGTTGGGAGAAGTTGCTCTCGGAGGACATTCTGGTACCATTCTTTATTCATGGCTGTGTTTTTAGGCAAGACTGTGAGAAAGTCGATGCCCTTGGCTGAGAAGCAACCCCACACATGAATGGTTTCAGGATGCTTTACAGTTGGCATGAGACAAGACTGGTGGTAGCGCTCACCTCGTCTTCTCCGAATAAGCTGTTTTCCAGATGTCCCAAACAATCGAAAAGGGGATTCATCAGAGAAAATGACTTTACCCCAGTCCTCAGCAGTCCACTCCCTGTACCTTTTGCAGAATATCAGTCTGTCCCTGATGTTTTTTCTGGAGAGAAGTGGCTTCTTTGCTGCCCTCCTTGAAACCAGGCCTTGCTCCAAGAGTCTCCGCCTCACAGTGCGTGCAGATGCACTCACACCTGCCTGCTGCCATTCCTGAGCAAGCTCTGCACTGCTGGTAGCCCGATCCCGCAGCTGAAACACTTTTAAGAGACGGTCCTGGCGCTTGCTGGTCTTTCTTGGGCGCCCTGGAGCCTTTTTGGCAACAATGGAACCTCTCTCCTTGAAGTTCTTGATGATGCGATAGATTGTTGACTGAGGTGCAATCTTTCTAGCTGCGATACTCTTCCCTGTTAGGCAATTTTTGTGCAGTGCAATGATGACTGCACATGTTTCTTTAGAGATAACCATGGTTAACAGAAGAGAAACAATGATGCCAAGCACCAGCCTCCTTTTAAAGTGTCCAGTGGTGTCATTCTTACTTAATCATGACAGATTGATCTCCAGCCCTGTCCTCATCAACACCCACACCTGTGTTAATGGAGCAATCACTGAAACGATGTTAGCTGGTCCTTTTAAGGCAGGGCTGCAATGATGTTGAAATGTGTTTTGGGGGATAAAGTTCATTTTCTAGGCAAATATTGACTTTGCAAGTAATTGCTGTTAAGCTGATCACTCTTTATAACATTCTGGAGTATATGCAAATTGCCATTATTAAAACTGAAGCAGTAGACTTTGTAAAAATTAATATTTGTATCATTCTCAAAACTTTTGGCCATGACTGTATTACACAACCTAATTCTCTTAGGATTATCTTAATAAGTGTGTTGTTTTGGAATCTGTAATGACCCGACTTCTATGTAAATATAAACAATAATTTTTTGAGGTTTTTGAAAAATGATAATGGAGTGTCATTGTTTGCAGAAAATAAAGACTTTTCAGGAGGATATTCATTTTAATGATGTTTAATCTGCCAAACCACGATAGCTGGATATTCTCCCAGTTTTTTAGATCATTTTCTACTTTTTGCAATAAGGGGACAAAATTAAGAGAATGGAAATCTTTATGCTGTACACAAACAATATAGGGTTTCTGTCAGCAGATTTGTACCTATGAAACTGTCTGACCTGTTACATGTGCACTTGGCAGCTGAAGACATCTGTGTTGGTCCCATGTTCATATGTGCTCGAATTGCTGAGAAAAATGATGCGCCAAAATCTGTGCCAGAAATAAGCCTAATTTAGGCGGATTTCTGTTTAATAAATGACCACCATATTATTTATTGACATCAAGGGAGTAGCTATAAGTGGTCACTAGGAGATGTGCCCCAGCTGGGTGCCAGAGGGGGGGCACTTACCAGCTGTTTTCCTCTGGCTATGTTAGTTAGACACAGATCTAGGGCATCAAACTAAATATTTGTCTTGGTAAAAAAAAGCCTAGCTCCAGTTTTTAAGAGATAATGCTAGACTTTCACATATTTCACTGTATATGTTCCACTTTCTGGCACTATATATATCACTGAAATAGTTTATGTACAAGAGTGATCGTTGCTTTAAATTATATGTACAGCAAATCTGTGGCAAATATTTCTCTTGCTTGAATAATGAAGGCCTTCTCTCCAGGGTCAGGAAGGGTGATAGAAGCAGCAAGGCTCCCAGATTAGATGTGTCATAAAAATGAGCTAAAGATTTTTTTTATTTTACCCTATAATAAACAAGAATTGCTGACAGTATCTATTCTGGGACTATATGAAAGCCAGGGCACAATCATTTGTTTCTATAACAGGTACGTACACTGTATAATTAAACCAAGGCACTAGTTTGCCAGTTCCAAGGAACAGGACATTTTCTGGGTGTCCTTTCATCAATAAATATATCCATTTCTTACTTACTCAAACTGTGTACGAGGCAAATAAAATAAAAATCTTCTGTCGAGAAGTTTCACATCTGCTGTCCAAAAATTTGGAATCTCTACACAATATTATGTTAAAATGGTTTTCCAGGACTAGAATATTGATAAGTCCAGGATAGATTGTGCCTCTGCAGTACCCCTACAGGGCTAAAGCTTTGGAACAGCAGCCACACAATTCTAGAGTTAAAGGAGTGCTCCTAACTAGCAAAAGCACATATCCATTCAAATATACATCTCCTGGCTGTTTTTCGCTTTCTAATTTGCACCACCGCTGCTCAAAACCTCTTTCACTACTTGTTTGGCAGAATGGGCAGTCCAGCACATCAGACTAAGTAACCACCTACATCCCAACCCACAACTACATTTCCCAGGCAATCTGAAGAGCTAAAGATAGAGGACAGACAGTCAATTGTGAACGTCACATGCTTACTCAGAAAGAGTGTAGTACCCCAGAACTGGGGGTACTAGAAATTGTTTGTTGTATTATGTTATGTCCTTTATTGTTTGTTCCTGGCTAGAGATGAGCGAACATGCTCGTCCAAGCTTGGTGCTCGTTCGAGCATTAGGGTACTCGTAACTGCTCGCTGCTCGGACGAGTATCTCGCCATGCTCGAGGAAATGGCAACTTCCGCATCGTGCTTTTTTGGCACCTATAAACACAGCCAATCACAAGCCAGGAGACTCTACAGTACACCCAGCATCACGTGGGGCCCTTACATGTCGATAGCAGGGGTTGGCTGGCCTGATCAGGTGACCCTGGAATATACTACCGACTGGCACCGGCGCTCGGCTCAGATGCCGTCTGGATGTCGTTAGGGATAGAGCTGCTGCCTTTCAGGGACAGTGTTAGGGCCTGCATTTAGTTGTCTGTTAGGCAGGGATCACCCACAAAGAACCCAACAGCCCTTCTAAGGGCTAGAAGACATTTTATTTATTTTTTTTGTCACTTGGCTGGCTGGTACTAGCAGCTATCGCCATATCTAACCCTGTTTTTTTTTTTTTTCTATCTCAGTGATACAAATCCATTGCACACAGCACTGTGGAACCATTCTGTGTGTCACAGTTCAGCACTGACTCACTCCAATCCATATATACTGTCCAGGTGACACTTTCTGTACGTCACACAATACAACCAAGTCATTTGCTACCAATATAATCTACCGCTTGATCCAGAAAATTCTCTGTGTGACATTTGTCTGGGTCACAGACTAAATAGCCACCGTTAACAGGGTGTCAGTCAGTTCTACCATATTTCCTGCACGTCACGTTCCCAAAAAAAACAAAATATAAAAAAAAAATTATTAGTTCAGTTGTTTTAGCTCAGTGATACAAATCCATTTTACTCAGCTGCGTGTAACCTTTCTGTGTGTCACAGTTCAGCACATTCGCTCCCATCCGTATATACTGTCCGGGTGACACTTTCTGTACGTCACACAATACAACCAAGTCATTTGCTACCAATATTATCTACCGCTTGATCCAGAAAATTCTCTGTGTGACATTTGTCTGGGTCACAGACTAAATAGCCACCGTTAAGAGGGTGTCAGTGAGTTCTACCATATTTCCTGCATGTCACGTTCCCAAAAAAACAAAATATAAAAAAAAAATTATTAGTTCAGTTGTTTTAGCTCAGTGATACAAATCCATTTTACTCAGCTGCGTGTAACCTTTCTGTGTGTCACAGTTCAACACATTCGCTCCCATCCGTATATACTGTCCAGGTGACACTTTCTGTACGTCACACAATACAACCAAGTCATTTGCTACCAATATCATCTACCGCTTGATCCAGAAAACTCTCTGTGCGACATTTCTCTGGGTCGCAGACTAAATAGCCACCGTTAACAGGGTGTCAGTCAGTCCTACCATAGTTCCTGCACGTTACGTTCCCAAAAAACTAAATTGTAAAAAAAATATAAAAAAACAAATATAAAAAAAATATATTTTTTCAGTTGTTTTAGCTCAGTGATACAAATCCATTTTACTCAGCTTTGTGTAACCTTTCTGTGTGTCACAGTTCAGCACATTCGCTCCCATCCGTATATACTGTCCAGGTGACACTTTCTGTACGTCACACAATACAACCAAGTCATTTGCTACCAATATCATCTACCGCTTGATCCAGAAAACTCTCTGTGCGACATTTCTCTGGGTCGCAGACTAAATAGCCACCGTTAACAGGGTGTCAGTCAGTCCTACCATAGTTCCTGCACGTTACGTTCCCAAAAAAACAAAATTGTAAAAAAATATATAAAAAAACAAATATAAAAAAAAAAATATTATTTCAGTTGTTTTAGCTCAGTGATACAAATCCATTTTACTCAGCTGCGTGTAACCTTTCTGTGTGTCACAGTTCAACACATTCGCTCCCATCCGTATATACTGTCCAGGTGACACTTTCTGTACGTCACACAATACAACCAAGTCATTTGCTACCAATATCATCTACCGCTTGATCCAGAATATTCTCTGTGTGACATTTGTCTGGGTCGCAGACTAAATAGCCACCGTTAAGAGGGTGTCAGTCAGTTCTACCATATTTCCTGCACGTCACGTTCCCAAAAAAACAAAATATAAAAAAAAAAAAATTATTAGTTCAGTTGTTTTAGCTCAGTGATACAAATCCATTTTACTCAGCTTTGTGTAACCTTTCTGTGTGTCACAGTTCAGCACATTCGCTCCCATCCGTATATACTGTCCAGGTGACACTTTCTGTACGTCACACAATACAACCAAGTCATTTGCTACCAATATCATCTACCGCTTGATCCAGAAAACTCTCTGTGCGACATTTCTCTGGGTCGCAGACTAAATAGCCACCGTTAACAGGGTGTCAGTCAGTCCTACCATAGTTCCTGCACGTTACGTTCCCAAAAAAACAAAATTGTAAAAAAAATATAAAAAAACAAATATAAAAAAAAAATATTTTTTCAGTTGTTTTAGCTCAGTGATACAAATCCATTTTACTCAGCTTTGTGTAACCTTTCTGTGTGTCACAGTTCAGCACATTCGCTCCCATCCGTATATACTGTCCAGGTGACACTTTCTGTACGTCACACAATACAACCAAGTCATTTGCTACCAATATCATCTACCGCTTGATCCAGAAAATTCTCTGTGTGACATTTGTCTGGGTCGCAGACTAAATAGCCACCGTTAAGAGGGTGTCAGTCAGTTCTACCATATTTCCTGCACGTCACGTTCCCAAAAAAACAAAATATAAAAAAAAAAATATTATTTCAGTTGTTTTAGCTCAGTGATACAAATCCATTTTACTCAGCTGCGTGTAACCTTTCTGTGTGTCACAGTTCAGCACATTCGCTCCCATCCGTATATACTGTCCAGGTGACACTTTCTGTACGTCACTTAATTCTACCAGACTGAACAAGTTTGTGGGTTTCAGTACACCAGGCCCGTTTAATTTTTTTTTTATATCATACACTTATATACAAACAATGTTGAACCCCAGGGCTAAGGGTCGAGGACGAGGGCGTGGGCGTGGGCATTCAATTACTGCAGGGGGCAGAGGCCGTGGTCCTGGGCAGGGTGAGACAGTACCTGCTGATGAGGGAGCTGTGGAACGCCGCAGAGTTACACTCCCTAGCTTCATGTCTCAACTTACAGGGACACGTGGTAGAGGACTGTTGAAACCACAACAGTGCGAACAGCTGATCTCGTGGATTGCGGACAATGCTTCAAGTAATTTGTCCACCAGTCAGTCTTCCACGCAATCCACCCACGTTACCCAAGGGAGCACTCCTCTGGCTCCTCCACCTCAACCTCCTTCCCCCCAGTCTGCCCCCTCCCAGGAAAATTTGGAATGTGATCCGGCATACTCTCAGGAACTGTTTTCTGGACCCTTCCCAGAGTCACAAACCACTTCTCAGGTTGCTGCTGACCTCGTTCCCGATGCCCAAGTTTTCCAACTGTCGCAGTCTGTGGGTGATGATGATGACAATGTTGAGTTAGTGGAAGAAGTTTGTAAAGAGGTGTCAGACGATGAGGAGACACGGTTGTCAGACAGTGGTGAAGTTGTTGTTAGGGGAGGAATTCCGAGGGGGGAGCAGACTGAGGAATCGGAGGATGACGAGGTGACTGACCCAAGCTGGGTTGATATGCCGAGTGAAGACAGTGCTTCTGAGGCGGAGGCGAGTGCTGCACCAGAACAGGTTGTAAGAGGCAGTGGTGTGGCCAGAGGGAGAAGCAGGGCCAGAGCTTTTGCATCAGCAGCAACTGTTTCACGTAGTGAAGCTCCCGTGGCGAGGCCTAGATGTTCGCAAGTCTGGAGGTTCTTTAAAGAAAGTGAGGATGACCGACGGACTGTGGTGTGCAACCTGTGCCACACCAGGATCAGCAGGGGTGCCACCACTACTAGCCTAACCACCACCAGCATGCGCAGGCATATGAGTGCTAAACACCCCACTCAATGGAACCAAGGCCGTTCACCACCTCCTGCGGGTCACACCACTGCTCCTTCCCCTGTGTCACTCGCTGCCTCTGCTAGTCAACCCCCTGCGTCACTCGCTGCCTCTGCTAGTCAACCCCCTGCCCAGGACCCCGGCACGAGCGCCTCCCGCCGGAAAACCACACCTTCGCCTCAACGATCCTCCACAGTGTCCACCAATGTGTCCCAGCGCAGCGTTCAGCTGTCTTTACAGCAGACGCTGGAGCGCAAGAGGAAATACAGTTCCACCCACCCACATGCCCAAGCCCTCAACGTCCACATCTCCAAATTGCTTAGCCTGGAGATGCTGCCCTATAGGCTGGTAGAGACCGAGGCCTTTCGCAATCTCATGGCGGTGGCTGCCCCTCGGTATTCCGTCCCCAGCCGCCACTATTTTTCCCGATGTGCCGTCCCAGCCCTACACCAGCACGTGTCGGAGAACATCATCCGTGCCCTGACCAACGCTGTTTCTGAGAAGGTCCACCTAACCACGGACACGTGGACAAGTGCTGCCGGGCAGGGACACTATATCTCACTGACGGCACATTGGGTTAACTTGGTGGAGGCTGGGACCGAGAATGACCCTGGGGCCGCTCATGTACTGCCCACACCGAGGATTGCGGGGCCTACCTCGGTCACGGTCTCTCAGACGTACTATGCCTCCTCCTCCTCCGACCCCTCCTCCTCCACCGAATTACCATCCGTGGGCACGGCGCCTTCAGTCGGTAGCTCTAGGCGCAGCAGCAGTGCCGTGGGTAAGCGCCAGCAGGCGGTGCTCAAACTGCTGAGCTTAGGTGACAAAAGGCACACCGCCCAAGAGCTGTTACAGGGCATCACGGCGCAGACCGATGTGTGGCTGGCACCGCTGAACCTCAAGCCAGGCATGGTTGTGTGTGACAACGGGCGTAACCTGGTGGCGGCTCTGCAACTCGGCAGACTGACACATGTGCCATGCCTGGCCCACGTGTTCAATCTAATAGTTCAGCGGTTCCTCAAGACATACCCCAATCTGTCTGATTTGCTCACCAAGGTGCGCCGCATCTGTGCGCATTTCCGCAAGTCGACCACAGATGCTGCCACTCTCAGGGCAGCACAGCGCCGCCTACAACTGCCCGCTCACCGACTGTTGTGCGACGTGCCCACGAGATGGAATTCCACATTAAACATGTTATCCAGAGTTTACCAGCAGCGCAGAGCTATTGTAGACTGCCAGATGTCATCTTCCACCAGAACTGGTAGTCAGGTCTCTCAGATTCCTCAAGTCTACAATGAGGAGTGGACGTGGATGTCTGATATCTGCCAGGTGTTGAGCAACTTTGAGGAGTCAACACAGATGGTCAGCGGCGATGCCGCCATTATCAGCCTCACCATCCCGCTGCTTTGCCTGTTGAAAAACTCACTGCTCAGCATCAAGTCGGATGCTTTGCGCTTGTCACAAGAGACGGTGGAGGAAGATACGTCGCTTGATAGCCAGAGCACCCTCCGGTCTGTTTCTCAGCGCCTATCGGAGGAGGGGGATGAGGATGAGGAGGAAGAGGAGGAGAATGTCGGCGAGACAGTAGAGGGTACCAGTGCTCAGTCCTTAACTCTTGAGCGTGTATGGGCTGAAGAGGAGGACTTGGAGGAGGAGGAGGAGGAGGAAATGGAGAGTCAGGTCAGTGAGGAGAGGGAATTCTTGCGTGTTGGGACTCTGGCGCACATGGCAGACTTCATGTTAGGCTGCCTATCCCGTGACCCTCGCGTTAGAAGAATTTTTTCCAACACCGATTACTGGGTGTTCACTCTCCTGGACCCACGGTACAAGCAGAACCTTTCCACTCTCATCCCTGCAGAGGAAAGGAGTATGAGAGTGAATAGGTATCAACAGGCCCTGGTGCACAAGCTGAAACAATTCTTCCCATCTGACGCCGCTAGCGGCAGAGGGCATGGTTCTGTGGGCCAAGTAGCGGGGGAGAGGAGGCGAGCAGGCAGCTTGTCCAGCACTGGCAGGGGAACGCTCTCCAAGGCCTTTGCCAGTTTTATGTCACCCCAGCAAGACACTGTCACCTGTCCCCAGTCTAGGCAGAGTAGGGGGGAGCTGTACAGAAAGATGGTGAGGGAGTACCTAGCTGACCATACCAACGTCCGTAGCGATCACTCTGCTCCATACAACTACTGGGTTTCAAAGCTGGACACGTGGCCTGAACTGGCGCTGTACGCCTTGGAGGTGCTGGCCTGCCCTGCCGCTAGCGTGCTGTCAGAGCGGGTATTCAGTGCAGCTGGTGGCGTCATCACCGATAAGCGTACACGCCTGTCAACTGACAGCGCTGACAGGCTGACGCTTATTAAAATGAACAAAGCCTGGATTTCACCGGAATTCAAATCTCCTCCGGGGGAAAGCAGCTAAAGATTTAAATAACTTATGTATCCGATTACTCTTCTCTACTCCTCTTCTCTACTCCTCCTCCTCCTCCATATCGTCTTTGCCTAACACTGACCCAAAAAACGCCATTTTTTAGAGGTCCAACTGGCACTCTTTTAGCACAATTTTTCAGGAGGGCCCCCTACAGGCCCTCTCTTCAAACAATTTTTCAGGAGGGCCCCCTACAGGCCCTCTATTCAAACAATTTTTCAAGAGGTCCACCTACAGGCCCTCTCTTCAAACAATTTTTCAGGAGGGCCCCCTACAGGCCCTCTCTTCAAACAATTTTTCAGGAGGGCCCCCTACAGGCCCTCTATTCAAACAATTTTTCCAGAGGTCCACCTACAGGCCCTCTCTTCAAACAATTTTTCAGGAGGGCCCCCTACAGGCCCTCTATTCAAACAATTTTTCCAGAGGTCCACCTATAGGCCCTCTGTCCAAACAATTTTAACGGAGGTCCACCTACAGGCCCTCTCTCTCTCCAAACAATTGTTCCGGAGGTCCACCTACAGGCCCTCTCTCCAAACAATTTTTCCGGAGGTCCACCTATAGGCCCTCTCTCCAAACAATTGACGTCTTTTTCCTATCTTTCTCTCTCTCCAAACTATTTTTCCGGATAGCTGCCATATACTGTATTAAACTGAGAAGAATACAGAGAACACATGCTACACTTGATCAAGTTCATAATTTACGACTGTACCGGTTGATGCAACAGTTTTCAAAAATCCATTCTGGCTGTTGTCACCACCACACACGCTAGCCCAGGGGCACTCCTCTGGCTCTTCCAGCGAAACCTCCTTCCCCCCAGCCTGCCCCCCACCTACAGGCCTTCTCTCCAAACAATTGACGTCTTTTTTCTATCTTTCTCTCTCTCCAAACTATTTTTCCGGATAGCTGCCATATACGGTATTAAACTGAGAAGAATACGGAGAACACATGCTACACTTGATCAAGTTCATAATTTACGACTGTACCGGTTGATGCAACAGTTTTCAAAAATCCATTCTGGCTGTTGTCACCACCACACACGCTAGCCCAGGGGGCACTCCTCTGGCTCTTCCAGCGAAACCTCCTTGCCCCAGCCTGCCCCCCCCACCTACAGGCCCACTCTACAAACAATTTAGCCGGATAGGGGACGTATCAGAAGTTGCACTCATGTTTGTTTTTGTTCTTCTTTTATCTGCCTCCTGACCTGTGATAGGCAGAGCATGAACACGTCCCCTTAGCTGCAGTGGGACAAACACTCCCCTGGCCAGAGCAAGCTCTTTTTCCCTTTTCCGTGTTCGAAAAATCCATTAAATATAGGGTCCCAAGATAGGGGACGTATACGGTATTAAACTGAGAAGAATCGATACTGCACCGGCTGATGCTAGAGCATTTCCAAATGCATTCCGGCTGTTGTCACCACCACACACGCTAGCCCAGGGGGCACTCCTCTGGCTCTTCCAGCGAAACCTCCTTCCCCCCCACCTACATGCCCTCTCTCCAAACAATTTTGCCGGGTAGGGGGACATATTATATATTGTACTGATTCTGAATTGCAACTGATAAGAACAGATACTAAACTTGATTTTAGCTGCAGTGCCAGCATGAGTAGTGGTGTCACCTGCAGGCGGTGACGGACCTTCGTTGCACCTAGTTGGGTGCTTCCCTAACATGTGATGGCCATGTGCCTCGCCTTTCTTGGTCTGGGTGAGCACAATTGCCATGAGGGTAACCACCAGGCTGTTGCCTGAGAATTTGGGGTAATGGTGGGATTAGGCAGCCTCAGAGGCATCCATGCATGCTGCCCCTGCTGTTTCCTGTCCAGTTCCGTGGTGTTTCCATCATTTTCTGAGGTTTCCAGGTTTTCACCCAGCCTTCCCTAGGCAGAGCCTTGGTCCCCCGCAAAAATGCTCGAGTCTCCCATTGACTTCAATGGGGTTCGTTATTCAAAACGAGCACCCGAGCATCGGGAAAAGTTCCACTCGAATAACGAGCACCCGAGCATTTTAGTGCTCGCTCATCTCTATTCCTGGCCATTAATACCAACAAGGAAACGTTGACAGGAACAGGGTTAAACACCCAGTTCCTCCCCTCTTGATAGGAGTGGGCTGGTCCTGCTTCCAGTCAGGAGGGGGAGTTCCTGAAAAGCCTCAGAGAGGAGAGGAAGCAAGTTGCTGTGCTCCTGCTTCTATTACAGACTCCACAGAGAGGACAACTTCACATTATTCTCAAGTGAAGCCTTGAGAGTTCCGACAACAGATTGATTTGCTACTTCTGCATCTACGGACACTGCTGTAAGGTTAGGGAATACAACCAAGACACCCATCACCAAAAAAACACTAGGCCAGTATCAACTAAGTGCAAAATTACCACCAACCAACCTGCCTCCACATCCCTGCTGGTGCCATAGAAGATTTGCACTTAAAGCCTGCTGCTACTGTATGTATTTCAAGGGAATAAAACCAAGCCACCCATCAACAAACAACCACTAGGCCAGTACCAACTAAGTACTAAATTGGCACCAACCAATCTGCCTCCACATCCTTGCTGGTGCTAGAGAATATTTGCACTTAAAGAGGTTATCCGAGTTATATTTATTGACCTGTCCTCAGATAGGCCATCAATATCAGATCAGCTGGGGTCCGACACTCGGCACCCCGGCCAATCAGCTGTTGAAGAGGAGACGCGTGCCAGGCCAGCGCTTCCTTCTCTATTGTTTACCTGCTCGACGTAAAATCAGTAGCAGTGAGCAGGTGTAATTACACCTAACCGTTCCATTCATTTCAATGGGAGGGCTCATTCCTATACACTTGTATGAGAACAAACCCCTTTAAAGCTTACTGCTACTATATGTATTTCAAGTTGTACGTTGCACTTAATATAAAGGACTGTTAGGTTTAAGTCTGGCCTTATTCGTCAGTACTATAATTTGATTGCATCGATCCCTCAGGGAGCAACGTCCTGAGCGAGTTCACCATGACAACACTTCATTAGGGAGGGCCACTACCACTCTTGTCCTCTACACCGGCTCTTCAGGGGGTCGCTGTAAGAGGAAGAGAAATGGTATGCTATATAACAGTGAAGAGAATGACTTAGGGACAACAAAGAAGAAACAAACCAAGTGGTCTACCTTAAGGGGTAAGATCTTTTGGCACATGCATTTTTAAAACTGCAAATATTAATGAATTTTAGAAATTAGGACAAGTAGGTATAACTGTAATACCCTTTTAAGTGATAAAAGTATTTCTTCCTGCAGCTGACACAAGGGGAGCTCATTACATACTGATTTATACAGCTAGTATTGCATTCAATTGGAGCTTAGTATAAATTGACTGAGCTCCCTCTAGTGGTGGCTGCAGACAACCAAAATATATTTAAAAGATATATCATCTCAGCCATTTATAGCATATCCATTTGACAAATGCCTGATACAGGTACAGGTCCCATCCCATTCACCCATAACCACCATAGAGCACCACCTATGTTACCATTAAGGGTAAGAGTTTAGGAGAAAAGAAGAAGAGAATGACCAGCAAAAATATAGATGAATATAGTCCCAGAAATCATAAGCACACCATTGACAGGTTATACGTAATCACGTCATTGACACAGTATACTTACTATTGTAAGGCAGGTTTTATGTTCTCGAATCAAAGAACAGCAGCCGAGAAAACCGGTGATCATGACCACACCTCCAGCAAATAGCAGAATGTATGCTGACACTGATAGAGTACTGTATGCTAGGAAAACAATGTAACTGCTTTTCTCCATTAAGGTCCATAAACCCATTGCAATGACTGCAGCCCCACCAATCTGTTAAAAAAACAAACAAAACTTTACTATAAATATGTATTTTAAATGTACTGAATAATAAGTAATAAGGCACTACCAAATACTTTAAATAAATAGTGAATATATAAATGAATGAAAAGGAAGTGAACAGAAGAAAAACCTGCTCAAAGTCGGCAGGATTTTTGCATGCTCCTGATACAGTATCTCTTTGATAACAGAGATACCAATTTCCTCCTGATCTCTTCCAGTTTCAGCTGTCAAAATGGCTGGCGGAAGTCTAAAGGTTATGGTCGGACCATGGTCTGGCCAGCCTCAAGTGGCAGGCCCCACTCACCTGAGCAGAGAGACCAGTAGGGAGAGCTTCTACTGCAGCCAGATGCCCTACAGCCAGGGACATACTGCCATTTGGCCTTACTCTAAGCATGCCTGCTCTTCAATAGCAGAGAGACCAGTGGGCAGAGCTTCTACTGCAGCCAGCTACCTCACAGCCAGGGACATACAGCCATTTGGCCTTACTCTAAGCATGCTTGCTCTTCAATAGCAGAGAGACCAGTGAGGAGAGCTTCTACTGCAGCCAGCTGCCCTACAGCCAGGGACATACTGCCATTTGGTCTTACTATAAGCTTGCCTGCTCTTCAATAGCAGAGAAACCAGTGGGGAGAGCTTCTACTGCAGCCAGCTGCCTTACAGCCAGGGACATAAGGCCATGGTTGGTAGTGCTATTTGGTTATGAGAAAAAAAATATGTCTAACTCCCTATCACAGTATTATCACTACCTGCTTCGTTATAGGAAACTCTTCTTATCCTTGAATTTTAAGAGCGCTGTACTTGGCTGTTTCTCTCCATCCTATAGACATTAAATGGGCTGGCAGAACGCATGCGCATCCACCATTTCATTCAAACCTTCTCACTGTGAAGAGGAATTTGAAGTTCGAAACTCGCATTTGTGCAATAGTCACATGATCATGACAGATTTACACCATTTGGAAGTAAACAATATAGTTGTCTTTTAACCCCTTCCTAAAACAACAAATTATGTTTTTTCCTACTCTTTTTTTATTCCCTGCCTTTCTGGAGCCATAACTTCATCTCAGTGGAGCGTGCTGTCAAAACAGCCCCATTCAGATAAATGGAACTGGTTTTCAGTTGCAAAAATGTCTGCGACAAATATGTGACATGTGACTATACCCTCAGAGTGTGTGTAGAAATGGTTATTCTTGCATTTCAAGGAGAAATAACAAGAAAAGATGTTCCAAGATTGTTTTCTATGGAGAATACAAGTAATGGTCAGGGGAGCTGGCAGTTCCTCTTCAAGAGATACCTTTGGACACCAGGATTTCTGCCACAAAAAGTGCAAAGTTCACAAATGCTCAATGGCTGGTACTTGTGGTCATCATATCTGGAGTGATTATTCAGTTGAGTTTTTCTCCAACCATTCATAATCAGCTGCTAATATTGCCATAAATAGAGCGAAAATTAGCATAACTACTCGACGAATAATTAATGACTTGAACTGAATCCCACTTAAAGTAGGTCAGAACAGCAGATACAAAATAAACTGTTTTTCTTGCCGCAGTCTTAAGTAAGTAGCCCAGCGTCTTCATTACCAAGTGGAAGAATAATGCTTCTATTTCAGTTTAGGGTTTTACATATTAGAATTATTCAGATGGAATAATCTCAACCTTTATAGCTCAATCTATAAAAAAAATGTCCTAAAGGAGATTCTTACGAGGAGCGAGAATGGTTTTCTAGTTTTGTGCGGTTGACAATCAGCCCCATTTGCAGATTCCCTCAGGGTGTATCTCTCACAAAGCATATTAAATATACATCTGCATGGGACGTGTGAGCTGAGACACACACAGTAATGTATCACTGAGCAAACAAAGATAACCAAATTACACAGAACATAGGAGAAATTTCTAGATTTCACCTTAGGCCTGAAACAAGAAGAATCTGTAAAGCCATATAGTAATGACTCTAATGCATCATAATGTAAGCAGGACCATAATAATTCAAGGTTAAAGTATTGCTTACATGAAGTTCTGTCTAAATACAGTAAAAATGTGGTTATACATATAGCAACAGCCCCTACTGCCAGCATCTGCACCACAGGTAGCTTACTGAGATGAGTACATGGTTTAATAATCTTAGGTTGCCCATACACACCGGTTTTGGCAGGTCCAACCATCTAATAAGTATGGGGACTCTCGTCTTTCCACTGACGGCAGGAGGGTCGGGCATGTTGAATTTCAGTATGCTCAATCCTTCTTACTCCACTATCCCCATTGAAATGGACACTTGGCAAAGCCTGGTGGTTATATATCAGGGGGGAATAACTGTCAGCAAAACAAGCATTCAGCCGACAGTTGTCAGAAGTGTACGGCCAGCTTTAGGCACCATTCATATGATTGATTTCACCACAGAAACCTCAGATGTATACGTTTAAAGGGGTTCCCAGGGCTACAGATATTAATGGCCTATCTTCAGATTGGTGAGGTTTTGGGCTGCTGTGGTGTTAGAGACTATACAGTGTACAGAGCTGGCGGAAGAAGTACATAGAGGAGGGTGGGGGTAATGAGCAGCAGCATTTGTATGTAGCCTCCATCACCACAGTCTGTCCTGTCCATCCTCTCTGTACTTCATGTCTCCTCATGAACTCCATTCCTACAGAGATTCAGCTAAATATCATATCATCTGTATTCAGACATCCCTGACAAGTAGAGCAGAGAGGAGGATGAGGCAGCTCTTTACCTCAGTGTTGTAACTTGTCCTGCTGTGTGATTAGGACAGGTTTTGTGTGTACTAATAGGAGAGTGGCCATTTTATTGTCCCTGATTGCTTCCTTAACAAAACAAGTCATTATAACTAGAGATGAGCGAGTAGTGTTCGATCGAGCCGGTATTCGATCGAATACTACGCTATTCGGCATACTCGATTTCAATCGAGTATAACGGCGATGGCGCACTTAGAATTCGTTTCCCCTCCCACCTTCCCTGGCGCTCTTTTTCCACCAATCACCATGCAGGGGGGGTATGACAGGCACGCTGAGCACGCTGGCAGCGCGAAAACGGCGTCTACATGCATTGGCTGGAAAAACCATGTGACCTCGAATATTAAAAACTCAGCTCTTCCTGCTCGTACGCAGATGCTGCGTGAACTTAGTCAGGGACAGAGGCTGGAGAAGGGAGAGACAGGTTTTAGCTGTTGGACAGGCAGGAGCGTGATTAAAAGCCCTTATCAGGGCTACTACAGTGGACTTCAGTGATAGCTTACTACAATATAGACTTTACAGAGAACGGCTGCTGTATTCAGGGATAGCTGCTGGAGTAGGGACAGAGAGAGGCATTAGTGGTGTATTAGGTGCTCTGCTACATACCAAACTATATTTGGCACTACTGCTGCTGTACCTTGAAAAATACAATATATAGGTTTTATAACTGGCAACTGTTCTCTTGCAAAGTAATTTCTCATAACTGGTGTTCATACACACTGGTCTGATCACTTAGTACACGGCTGTGTACCTTGAAAAAATACAATATATAGGCCTTAACTGGCAACAGTACTGTGCTTTCTCTTGCAAAGTAATTTCTCATAACTGGTGTTCATACCCACCGTCTGTTTCAGTTACTACACGGCTGTGTACCTGAAAAATACAATATATAGGCTTAACTGGCAACTTGTACTGTGCGTCTCTTGCAAGTAATTTCTCATAACTGGTGTTCATACCCACCGTCTGTTCAGTTACTACACGGCTGTGTACCTTGAAAAATACAATCTATAGGCCTTAACTGGCAACTGTACTGTGCGTTCTCTTGCAAAGTAATTTCTCATAACTGGTGTCATACCACCGTCTGTTCAGTTACTACACGGCTGTGTACCTTGAAAAAATACAATATATAGGCCTTAACTGCAACTGTACTGTGCGTTCTCTTGCAAAGTAATTTCATAACTGGTGTTCATACCCACCGTCTGTTCAGTTACTACACGGCTGTGTAACCTTGAAAAAATACAATTATAGGCCTTAACTGGCAACAGTACTGTGCGTTCTCTGCAAAGTAATTTCTCATAACTGGTGTTCATACCCACCGTCTGTTCAGTACCTACACGGCTGTGTACCTTGAAAAATACAATATATAGGCCTTAACTGGCAACTGTACTGTGCGTTCTCTTGCAAAGTAATTTCTCATAACTGGTGTTTATACCCACCGTCTGTTTCAGTTACTACACGGCTGGTGTACCTTGAAAATACAATATATAGGCCTTAACTGGCAACTGTACTGTGCGTTCTCTTGCAAAGTAATTTCTCATAACTGGTGTTTTATACCCACCGTCTGTTCAGTTACTACACGGCTGTGTACCTTGAAAAATACAATATATAGGCCTTAACTGGCAACTGTACTGTGCGTTCTCTTGCAAAGTAATTTCTCATAACTGGTGTTCATACCCACCGTCTGTTCAGTTACTACACGGCTGTGTACCTTGAAAATACAATCT
Organism: Rhinella marina; assembly: GCA_900303285.1. NCBI lineage: Eukaryota > Metazoa > Chordata > Amphibia > Anura > Bufonidae > Rhinella > Rhinella marina. The sequence continues at coordinate 192,790 of ONZH01006207.1, forward strand.
ATAGGCCTTAACTGGCAACTGTACTGTGCGTTTCTCTGCAAAGTAATTCTCATAACTGGTGTTTATACCCACCGTCTGTTCAGTTACTACACGGCTGCTGTACCTTGAAAAATACAATATATAGGCCTTAACTGGCAAACTGTACTGTGCGTTCTCTTTGCAAAGTAATTTCTCATAACTGGTGTTTATACCCACCGTCTGTTCAGTTACTACACGGCTGTGTACCTGAAAAATACAATCTATAGGCCTTAACTGGCAACTGTACTGTGCGTTCTCTTGCAAAGTAATTTCTCATAACTGGTGTTTATACCACCGTCTGTTCAGTTACTACACGGCTGTGTACCTTGAAAAATACCAATATATAGGCCTTAACTGGCAACTGTACTGTGCGTTCTCTGCAAGTAAATTTCTCATAACTGGTGTTCATACCACCGTCTGTTCAGTTACTACACGGCTGTGTACCTTGAAAATACAATATATAGGCCCTTAACTGGCAACTGTACTGTGCGTTCTCTTGCAAAGTAATTTCTCATAACTGGTGTTTATACCCACCGTCTGTTCAGTTACTACACGGCTGTGTACCTTGAAAAATACAATATATAGGCCTTAACTGGCAACTGTACTGTGCGTTCTCTTGCAAAGTAATTTCTCATAACTGGTGTTTATACCCACCGTCTGTTCAGTTACTACACGGCTGCTGTACCTTGAAAATACAATATATAGGCCTTAACTGGCAACTGTACTGTGCGTTCTCTTGCAAAGTAATTTCTCATAACTGGTGTTTATACCCACCGTCTGTTCAGTACTACAACGGCTGTTGTACCTTGAAAAAATACAATATATAGGCCTTAACTGGCAACTGTACTGTGCGTTCTCTTGCAAAGTAATTTCTCATAACTGGTGTTCATACCCACCGTCTGTTCAGTTACTACACGGCTGTGTACCTTGAAAAATACAATTATAGGCCTTAACTGCAACTGTACTGTGCGTTCTCTGCAAAGTAATTTCTCATAAACTGGTGTTTATACCCACCGTCTGTTCAGTTACTACACGGCTGTGTACCTTGAAAAATACAATATATAGGCCTTAACTGGCAACTGTACTGTGCGTTCTCTTGCAAAGTAATTTCTCATAACTGGTGTTATACCCACCGTCTGACAGTTAGTACACGGCTGTGTACCTTGAAATATACAAATATATAGGCCTTTAACTTGGCAACTGTACTGTGCGTTCTCTTGCAAAATAATTCTCATAACTGGTGTTAATACACACCGTCTGATTCAGTTACTACACGGCTGGTACCTTGAAAAATAAATATATAGGCCTTTTCTTGGCAACTGTACTGTGCGTTCTCTTGCAAAATAATTTCATATACCTGGTGTTAATACACACCGTCTGATCAGTTAGTACACGGCTGTGTACCTTGAAAATACAAATATATAGGCCTTAATTGGCAACTGTACTGTGCGTTCTCTTGCAAAGTAATTTCTCATACTGGTGTTCATACACACCGTCTGATCAGTTAGTACACGGCTGTGTACCTTGAAAAATACAAATATATAGGCCTTAATGGCAACTGTACTGTGCGTTCTCTTGCAAAGTAATTTCTCATAACCTGGTTGTTCAATACCCACCGTCTGAACAGTTAGTACACGGCTGTGTACCTTGAAAAATACAATCTATAGGCCTTAACTGGCAAACTGTACTGTGCGTTCTCTTGCAAACTAATTTCACGGCTGTGAAGGCAAAGTATTGTAAAAAAAAAAAAAAATGCGGCGGGGGGCTAGCGGAATCGGACGTGGACGAGGACGGGGGCGCGGAAATGCTGTTGTGGGGCCTTGTTGAAGCCAGTGGGGATACAATGCGTGCTGGTGAGGGTCAGCCAGGATCCCGCTCATCCAGAATCCCTGCCTTTATGGGACAGTTAAGCAGGGGGCGGGTTTACACCGCTGTTGAGGCCTGAGCAGGTTGAACAGGTGGTGCAATGGATAGCCGATAGCGCTTCCACACAGTTGTCCACCAGCCAGTCATCCACACAGTCTCACTCTGACCCTCCTTCCTCCACACCTGGCCAACAGAGTCATCCCACCCTTGACCCCTCCCAGGAGCTCTTTTCGGGTCCTTTTTCAGATGTGCCGGAAGAATCCCAGGAGCTAGCAGAGGAATTTGTTTGTAGTGATGCCCAACCACTTGAGTATTCGCCATCTCCTGCTGATGTGGACCCTGAACCAGCATCTGTTATCATGAGCGATGATGATGATGATGAACGCAGTTGCCATCAAGGGAGGCTGTTGGAATGTCCAGTGGGCAGGAGGAGGAGCAGAGTGAGGAAGAGGAGGTGGTGGATGACGAAATGACCGACCCCACTTGGCCAGGGGTGATGTCCAGCGGGGAAAGCAGTGGAGAGGTGGTGGTCTGCGCAGCACGAAAAAGGCAGCAAGAGGCAGAGGATGTCCACAGGCAGAGGGATGTCCACAGGCAGAGGGATGTCCACAGGCAGAGGGATGTCCAGAGGCAGAGGACAGTCCAGACAGAGAAGTGAGGCCACAGCCAGCAGGGCCGAAGCTGTTCCCGGCAGCGGGCAGTCGCGCGAAGCTCCCCATCGAGGCCTCGTACTTCTGTGGTGTGGAGATTTTTTAATGTTTGTGCGGATGACAAACTGAGCGCGGTTTGCACACTCTGCCACTCAAAACTGAGTAGGGGCTCTGAGAAGAGCAATCTGACCACCTCAGGCATGCGGCGTCACTTGGAAGTCAAGCACTGGGCTGAGTGGGAGAGAGCAAACGCAATACAAACTGCGCCCGGTCCTGCTGCCACTGCCTCTTCCCCTTTGTTGTGTGCTGCCACTGCGGTCCAGACCTCCAGCCAGGACACCTCCACATCTGCCTCGGCTACTTTGGGGCCTTCTCCTTCAGCGCTCCCCTTCCCCCGCCTCTTCGCCTGCACCCTCACACTCCTCGTCCCAACAAACTGTCCATCTCGCAGGCGTTCGACGGCAGGCGGAAGTACGCCTCGAGTCACCCCCAAGCCCAAGCCTTAAAACTGCCACATCTCCAAACTGCTGGCCCTGGAGATGTTGCCGTTTAGGCATTGTGGAGACGCAGGGCCTTCGCGGACCTGATGGCGGCTGCCGGCACCTCGGCTATTACCGTCCCCAGCCGCCACTACTTTTCCCGGAGTGCCGTCCCCGCCCTGCACCAGCACGTGTCGCGTAACATCAGGCGGGCCCTGAGGTACGCAGTCAGCGCAAAGGTCCACTTGACCACCGACTCGTGGACAAGCGCTTGCGGCCAGGACGATACATCTCTTTGACGGCACACTGGGTGAATGTAGTGGAAGCGGGGACGGGGTCGCAAACAGAGACGGCCTACCTACCACCCCCGCCCAAGATTGCCAGCATGGGTTCTGATAACCCCCCTCCTCCTCCTCCTCCTCCTCTGCCTTAACATCGCCCTCAGCCGCTAGCTGGAAGCGTTGCAGCACTGGCGCGGGGAGACGTCAGCAGGCGGTGCTTAAGCTCATCAGCTTGGGCGACAGGAAGCACAGCGCCCCAGAGGTGAGGGACGCCATATTGCAGCAGACGGAGATGTGGCTGTCGCCGCTGCAGCTAGGACCAGGCATGGTCGTGTGCGATAACGGCCGTAACCTGGTGGCGGCTCTGGAGCTTGCCGAACTCAATCACGTACCATGCCTGGCCCACGTTTTAATCTGGTAGTCCAAAAATTTCTGAAGACTTACCCCAACCTGGCAGAGCTACTGGTGAAAGTGCGGCGCTTGTGCGCTCACTTTCGTAAGTCAACTGTAGCTGCTGCTAGCTTAAAAAAACTCCAGCAACGCCTCCATTTGCCTGAACATCGGCCTGTTGTGCGACCTGCCCACTCGCTGGAATTCCACCTATTCCATGTTGGCCAGGGTGTGTGAGCAGCAGAGAGCATTGATGGAGTACCAGATTATGAATCCACGCGTGCCTCCAACTCAGCTCCCTCAGTTTGCCAACCACGAGTGGCCATGGATGGCAGACATATGCGATGTACTGCGTATCTTTGAGGAGTCCACCAAGAAGGTCAGCAGCGAGGACGCTATAGTGAGCGTAACCATCCCGCTCCTAGGCGTCCTTAAAGAATCCCTCATCGCAATAAGGGAGAACGCATTGCACGCAGAGGAGACGGGGGTAGGAGGAGACGCAACGGAGCTACACAGTCAGACCACACTTTTGTCTGCTTCACGGTGGCAGTTGCAGGAGGAGGAGGATGAGGAGGAGGACGACGCTGGAGGTGGCTGTGGAAGAGGAGGAGGATGCTGGCGGCGAGGGTAGCAGTCAGGCTGTGTGCGTCCCATTGGTTCAGCGCGGATGGGGCGGAGAGGAGGCGGAAGAGGAAGAGGAGGAAATGGCAAGTGATCCTTCTGGTGGGGGCAGTGAGGTCATGCCTATTCAGAGTCTGGCACACATGGCTGACTTCATGCTGGGCTGCTTTTCCCGGGACACACGTGTTGTCCGGATAGTGGAGAACAAACTGTACTGGTCTTCGCAATCCTGGACCCCCGGTATAAAGATAACGTCTCTTCTTTTATTCCGGTAGAGGAGAGGACAAATCGATTGCTGGAATACCAGAGGGAACTCGTGCAGAACATGATGGAGATTTTCCCACCCACCATCGCTGGCGGCAGAGAGGAGAGGGGTCTCCCAGAGTCCCACAACATCTATCAGGCCCACAGCCACCAGGGGAACACTCTCCAAGGTGTGGGACACGTTCATGGCACCCCCTCGTGCAACTTCCATCACTGCGGGGCCCGCTATCAGCAGGAGGGACAAGTATCGGCGGATGTTGCGGGAGTACCTGGCAGACCGTAACCCATGTCCTCCCCGATCCTCGGCGTCCTACACTTACTGGGTCTCCAAGTTGGGACACGTGGCTGGAACTGTCCCTGTACGCCTTGGAGTGCTTGCCTGCCCTGCCGCCAGCGTGCTATCAGAAAGGGTGTTCAGCGCAGCCGGGGGGCATTATAACCGATAAGCGCAGCCGCCTGTCAACCGACAGTGCGACAGGCTGACGCTAATCAAAATGAACAGCAAGTGGATTGACCCGGACTTTGCTTCTCCAACCGTGGAAAGCAGCCAAAAGTGAAGTGCCATCTGTATGAAGTGCCATTTCCTCCTCCACCTCCTCCTCCTACCTCCTTTACCGCCTTAGAATTGCCTCCGTAAAAAAAAATATATATATATTTATGGCTCTCCCTTGGGCCTCCACATAATTTTAAGAGGTCTCACCTCTTGGGCCTCCACATAATTTTTAAGAGGTCTCACCTCTTGGGCCTCCACATAATTTTTAAGAGGTCTCACCTCTTTGGGCCTGCACAAAATGTTAAGAGGGTCTCACCTCTTGGGCCTCCACATAATTTTTAAGAGGGCTCACCTTTTGGGCCTCCACATATTTTTAACAGGTCTCACCTCTTGGGCCTCCACATAATTTTAACAGCGTCTCACCTCTTGGGCCTCCACATAATTTTAAGAGGTCTCACCTCTTGGGCCTGCACAAAACTGTTTAAGAGGTCTCACCTCTTGGGCCTGCACAAAATGTTTAGAGGTCTCACCTCTTGGGCCTGCACAAAATGTTTTAAGAGGTCTCACCCTCTTGGGCCTCCACATAATTTTTTAAGAGGTCTCACCTCTTGGGCCTCCACATAATGTTTTTAAGAGGTCTCACCTCTTGGGCCTCCACATAATTTTTTAACAGGTCTCACCTCTTGGGCCTCCACAAAATTTTAAGAGGTCTCACCTCTTGGGCCTCCACAAAATGTTTAAGAGGTCTCACCTCTTGGGCTCCACATAAATTTTTTAAGAGGTCTCACCTCTTGGGCCTCCACATAATTTTTAACAGGTCTCACCTCTTGGGCCTCCACAAAATTTTTAACAGGTCTCACCTCTTGGGCCTCCACATAATTTTTAAGAGGTCTCACCTCTTGGCTCCTCCACAAAAATTTTTCAGAGGTTCACCTCTTGGCCTCCACATAATTTTTAAGAGGTCTCACCTCTTGGGCCTCCACAAATTTTTAAGAGGTCTCACCTCTTGGGCCTCACATAATTTTTTAAGAGGTCTCACCTCTTGGGCCTCCACATTTTAATTTTTTAAGAGGTCTCACCTCTTGGGCCTCCACAAAATTTTTAAGAGGTCTCACCTCTTGGGCCTCCACAAATCTTTAAGAGGTCTCACCTCTTGGGCCTGCACAAAATCTTAAGAGGTCTCACCTCTTGGGCCTCCACAAATCTTTAAAGAGGTCTCACCTCTTGGGCCTCCACAAAATTTTAAGAGGTCTCACCTCTTTGCCTCCACAAAATCTTTAACCCTGACACAATTTTAAAGTCTCACCTCTTGGGCCTCCACAAAATCTCACCTTAAGAGGTCTCACCTCTTGGCCTGCACAAAATTTTAAAAGTCTCACCTCTTGG
>ONZH01006208.1:0-14999 GCA_900303285.1 Rhinella marina
GTGGAGGAGGAGGGGTCGGAGGAGGAGGCATAGTACGTCTGAGAGACCGTGACCGAGGTAGGCCCCGCAATCCTCGGTGTGGGCAGTACATGAGCGGCCCCAGGGTCAGTCTCGGTCCTAGCCTCCACCAAGTTAACCCAATGTGCCGTCAGTGAGATATAGTGTCCCTGCCCGGCAGCACTTGTCCACGTGTCCGTGGTTAGGTGGACCTTTTCAGAAACAGTGTTGGTTAGGGCACGGATGATGTTCTGTGACACATGCTGGTGTAGGGCTGGGACGGCACATCGGGAAAAATAGTGGCGGCTGGGGACCGAATACCGAGGGGCAGCCACCGCCATGAGTTTGCACGCAGGCTCAGCATTTTGGAGATGTGGACGTTGAGGGCTTGGGCATGTGGGTGGGTGGAACTGTATTTCCTCTTGTGCTCCATCGTCTGCTGTAAAGACAGCTGAACGCTGCGCTGGGACACATTGGTGGACACTGTGGAGGATCGTGGAGGCGAAGGTGTGGTTTTCCGGTGGGAGGCGCTCGTGCCGGGGTCCTGGGCAGGGGGTTGACTAGCAGAGGCAGCGAGTGACACAGGGGAAGGAGCAGTGGTGAGACCCGCAGGAGGTGGTAAACGACCTTGGTTCCATTGAGTGGGGTGTTTAGCACTCATATGCCTGCGCATGCTGGTGGTGGTTAGGCTAGTAGTGGTGGCACCCCTGCTGATCCTGGTGTGGCACAGGTTGCACACCACAGTCCGTCGGTCATCCTCACTTTCTTTAAAGAACCTCCAGACTTGCGAACATCTAGGCCTCGCCACGGGAGCTTCACTACGTGAAACAGTTGCTGCTGATGCACCAGCTCTGGCCCTGCTTCTCCCTCTGGCCACACCACTGCCTCTTCCAACCTGTTCTGGTGCAGCACTCGCCTCCGCCTCCGCCTCAGAAGCACTGTCTTCACTCGGCTTATCAACCCAGCTTGGGTCAGTCACCTCGTCGTCCTCCGATTCCTCAGTCTGCTCCCACCTTGGACTTCCTGCCCTGACAACAACTTCACCACTGTTTGACAACCATGTCTCCTCATCGTCCGACACCTCTTTTCAAACTTCTTCCACTAAGTCAACATTGTCATCATCATCACCCACAGACTGCGACAGTTGGAAAACTTGGGCATCGGGAACGAGGTCAGCAGCAACCTGAGAAGTGGTTTGTGACTCTGGGAAGGGTCCAGAAAACAGTTCCTGAGAGTATGCCGGATCGCATTCCAAATTTTCCTGGGAGGGGGCAGACTGGGGGGAAGGAGTTTGAGGTGGAGGAGCCAGAGGAATGCTCCCTTGGGTAACGTGGGTGGACTGCGTGGAAGACTGACTGGTGGACAAATTACTTGAAGCATTGTCCGCAATCCACGACATCAGCTGTTCGCACTGTTGTGGTTTAAACAGTCCTCTACCACGTGTCCCTGTAAGTTGAGACATGAAGCTAGGGAGTGTAGCTCTGCGGCGTTCTCCTGCTCCCTCATCAGCAGGTGCTGTCTCACCCTGCCCAGGACCACGGCCTCTGCCCCCTGCAGTAATTGAATGCCCACGCACACGCCCTCGTAATCGACCCTTAGCCCTCGGGTTCAATATTTTCTGTATATAAGTGTATTATATAAAAGTCTGAACAAGTGAATATATAGGTGGATAAGTTATATCAAAATTACGTATGTTATTACGTACAGTGCAGTATGGAGCAATTACACAGAAACTATTAGATTAGGCAGACTTGGTCTGCTTAGTTGCAACCCAGACAAATGTCGCACAGAGATTTTTGTGATTTAGCTGTATGAGTGAGAGCAAAAGACCTGGTTTAATTAAGTGACGTACAGAATGTGTCACCTGGACAGAAAATACGGATTGTAGTGAGTGGACAGCTAAACTGTGACACACAGAATGGTTCCACGCAGCTGTGTGAAATGGATTTGTATCACTGAGATAAAACAACAAAAAAACTATTTTTTTTATATATATATTTTTTTTATATATTTTTTTTTAGTTTTGTTTTTTTTTGAACGTGACGTGCAGAAACTATCAGAGACCTAACTCAGCCCCTGCTGATGGTGGCTATTTTGACTGAAACCCAGACAAATGTCGCACAGAGATTTTTGTGATCTAGCTGTATGAGTGAGAGCAAAAGACCTGGTTTAATTAAGTGACGTACAGAATGTGTCAACTGGACAGAAAATACGGATTTTAGTGAGTGGACAGCTGAACTGTGACACACAGAATGGTTCCACGCAGCTGTGTGAAATGGATTTGTATCACTGAGCTAAAACAACAAAAAACTTTTTTTTATATATATATGTTTTTTTATATATATTTTTTTTAGTTTTGTTTTTTTTTTGAACGTGACGTGCAGAAACTATCTGAAAGCTAACTCAGCCCCGGCGGACGGTGGCTATTTTGACTGCAACCCAGACAAATGTCGCACAGAGATTTTTGTGATCTAGCTGTATACGTGAGAGTAAAAGACCTGGTTTAATTAAGTGACGTACAGAATGTGTCACCTGGACAGAAAATACGGATTGTAGTGAGTGGACAGCTGAACTGTGACACACAGAATGGTTCCACACTGCTGTATGAAATGGATTTGTATCACTGAGATAGAACAATAATAAAAAAAGGTGTTATATATGGCGATAGCTGCACTACTAGTGCCAGCCAGCCAGCCAAGCCAGGAGACAATAAAATAATTTCTTGTAGTCCTTAGAAGGGCTGTTGGGTTCTTGTGAGATCACTCCTGCCTAACAAAGAACTAAATGCAGGCCCTAACACTCTCCCTGAAACGCAGCAGCTCTATCCCTAACGACATCCAGACAGCATCTGAGCCAAGCACCGCGGCAGTCACTAGTATATTCCAGGGTCACCTGATCAGGCCAGCCAACCCCTGCTATCGACATGTAAGGGCCCCACGTGATGCTGGGTGTACCACAGAGTCTCCTGGCTTGTGATTGGCTGAGTTTATAGGCGCCAAAAATGCACAATGCGGAAGTTGCCATTTCCTCGAGCATGGCGAGATACTCGTCCGAGCAGCGAGCACTTACGAGTACCGTAATACTCGAACGAGCACCAAGCTCGGACGAGTATGCTCGCTCATCTCTAGTAATGTCGCCTTGATTAGCGGCAGAAAAAAATACACTGGATTTCAGGTATTTAGGACACAGAAACGTTAGACTGCAAATGCAGCACAGGTAATGTCGCCTTGATTAGCGGCAAAAAAATGACACTGGATGTCAGGTATTTAGGACACAGAAACGTTAGAGTGCACATGCAGCACAGGTAATGTCGCCTTGATTAGCGGCAAGAAAAAATACACTTGATGTCAGGTATTTAGGACACAGAAACTTTAGACTGGATACGCAGCACAGGTAATGTCGCCTTGATTAGCGGCAAAAAAATGACACTGGATGTCAGGTATTTAGGACACAGAAACGTTAGACTGCACACGCAGCACAGGTAATGTCACCTTGATTAGCGGCAGAAAAAATGACACCGGATGTCAGGTATTTAGGATATAGAAATGTTATAATGCACACGCTGCGCAGGGGGTGTTAAGGTCAGGCAAACTTGCGCAATTTTTGCCCCAAAAGAATAAAAATATACTGCAGCCAGATATAACAATAGTCCTTAAAAGGACTTTCGGGTCTTTTAAACAGAACAACTAGCCCTGTCTAGCCAAATCCTATCCCTACACTATCTGTCCCTCCTTACGCAAACGTTATACAGCAGTCACAGCACAGGTAATGTCGCCTTGATTAGCAGCAGAAAACAATACACCGGATGTCAGGTATTTGGAATACACAAACGTTATACAGCATATGCTGCGTAGGTGGTGTTAAGGTCAGGCAAACTTGCACAATTTTTGCCCCAAAACAAAAAAAAATATTGCAGCCAGATATTACAATAGTCCTTAAAAGGACTTTTTGGTCTTTTAAACAGAAAAAACTAGCCCTGCTTAGCAAATTTCTATCCCTACACTATCTGTCCCTCCTTGCAGCAGCTCTCCCTGACTCGTACTGAGCCGGGTCACTGGGTGCTATATAGCACCCGATGACGCCTTCCCGGCCAGCCAATCACTGTAATGCCAGTAGCCAACATGGCTACGGCATTACAGTGAATGCAAGTACCTCCCCACACGCTGATTGGATGCGTAGCAGCCACGAAACGTGCGGGGGGGGGACTTGAGCATGGCGCTCGAGCACACGCGGTGTTCAGCCGAACACCGCGTGGTCCCGAGCACCGCCATGCTCGGCCGAATACCGTATTCGGCCGAGCATGTTCGCTCACTCACTAGTTATCAGTGACAGTCATTTTCAAATGTATAATAGCAGCCATACTGCTTGCCATGTAGTATTCTCTATACGCTGTCATGCACAGGATTGTCATATATGTGGAGAATGTACAGAGGAATACCTGCAGGTACTCTATTATATCGTTATAAGCAGAGGCTTAACTTACCTCCTGGGCCGCAATACAAAGTCTCTAACAGGGTCATCCACCTATCATATGCACCTACCTATTAGAATTCTGTGACAGAGAGGTCTTTGGGCTGACCTGGTAACTTGACCTGGATACAATTGCTATTTCTGTACTCCGTATGGTTATGGTCCTGGCATATGGACCCAAAATCACAAGCCATACAAAGCATGCTTGAAGAAAGCTTTGTATAACCAAAACATTGTATCTGGATTGGATGTCTCAATTATTTGAGATACCGGATTATACTATTTGGGGGCATTGAGCCATACCCCAAGGGAGGCGTGCACCCATTACCTCATCCATTATAATGCTGTCTACAGTATATTGGCAATTTTTGGCATAGGCACCCAATGTTCCCCAATATGGGGCCCCGTAAAGTAACACATAATGGATATCCCAGTAGGTGATATAATGGACCTCCCAGAGCTTCTGGAGAAAATGTTCTTCTTAATATGGCTTACTGTATAATACAGCATACTACAATTTTTTTCTGTCAGATCTGATGGAAACTCAGTATGATATTAAAAGCATATGGACAACGGGTATCAAATTACAACTCCATACAATTTGGAAGTTGTAAAGAACCATAATATGGGCATGTACATTTGGCCTACCAAATGTACATGCCCAAATGTGGTTGAATTTAACAGCTTGACACAAAAGACCAACACAATAACTTATTTTAGGAGCGTAATTATGTGCGAAAAACCTGACATTGTAGAGGATTATGGCACACATTACTACAGGCAAAATTTGGCAATAAATAACAAAATAATAATAAAATAAAAGCATATACACAAAAAGCCTATGCACTCACAAAATAGACAAATATTTAAATGATAAATATTTACAATTTCAAGATTTTTTGGATCATAAAGAATTCTCGGATATTGCGACCTTGAACACACAACTGTGAATCTAATTTCTTTCCTATTACCATGTCCTAATTATTCTTTTGTCATTTTATGTTGGTGAGGATTATGTTAGTTTTCCCGAGCCCTGTAATTAACAGCGCAGTTTAGTACTGCCATGTGACAAATGTGTTTGATTTTTTTCCCTCCCTTTGCTGGAATGTATTTTCACTGCTTGTTTACCAATAAAGTTCAAGAATATGGCATGCGGAGGATATTTCAAGGAATTTGTAATGCCCCATTAACAATGCTGAATTGCTGAAGTATCCTTCCAAAATGCGAAACAAAATCACTCTGTAGCAAAATATCTCAATGTAAACAAAAGCAATTGTATTGAGTCTACGAATGAACCTCAGCACAAAGGCTAAAAATGTATACAGTAAATATGCAGCAGATTTGCTAACGCTTTATTTCTCCAGGATTGGCAGACGGTGCACTTTGGTTAGAAGGATGGCATTCAAACAACAATAACTCCATAATTGATACCAAGTCTATATAGGGAAACGCTTAATTATGTTAATGTTACTTGTCAATATTTCAAGGGAGTATTAGAAACAGAGTATTTTATTGCTGGAATGAAAGTAAAGTGCAATAATTCAAATGAAAATTAGTACTTAAACCAGAAAATATAAAGGGGTATTGACACATAAAGGGAACGTAATTATTGACTGGAGGGTCCTTGCAGGGATGTATTAATGACTCAGCTATTGATATGTAAACTGTGGTATGTCAACAAATTGCTTTAATGTCATTTTGTGGTTGTACAGTAATTGGAAGGATTATGAGGCATTAGCTAAAACTGGTATTAAATCTGTCAGGTATTCAGTTTAAACTGGCGAATAGAGCAGAGATAGGAGAAAAATCATGGAGCGCGGATTGTGATCAGTGCTGTGCAGATGAAAGTATTTTATGTTGCAGTATAAGCAGTTAGAAAGTAGGACAGGACAAAGATTGTCATAGGCTAGATCAGGGCAGGCGTTTCTTGTAGCTCCAGTGACACAAAGTAAACTAGCAACAAGGGTCCTGTAAAAGGAAAGAAAAGAGGGACCATAGTCACCGGTGGGTGTTTTACCTTGCACTAAGACTAGGAATATAAGAATACAGCCACTTTCAGACAACCGTATTTGCAATGCGTATATAGTCTGGATTTTATGTTCTGGAATCCGCCACTAATGTTAATGAATAGCTATTCACATGGGTAATTAATTTCCGTCAGTATTTGAAGTCCACAGCATGTCTGAGTTTTGTGCAGATTTGTTTCCAAATACACACATTACAGTCTGTGCACTGCATAAATAACGAAGGAAGGAAGAAATACGCATGGAAATCCTGATGAAATCTTGAAGCAATACTGATGACAATACTGACGGTATTTTGAGCCAGAATGCTGACGTATTTCAATACGCTCATCTGAAAGCAGTCTACATCTGCCCTGCAATACATTGGCCTGTCACCATAGAGTCTTTTTCATGTTCCTAAAATAAAATTGTGTATTACGAAAACATGTTAAAGGGGTTGTTTCACTTCAGCAAATGGCATTTATCATGCAAAGTTAATACAAGGCACTTACTAATGTATTGTGATTGTCCTTATTGCCTTTAAAAAGACCCCTGCAATTGGTCACCATGATAATACATATAGTACATGAGTAGCACAGCAAATAAGAGGTCTAGTGCACCATATTTTTTCTACTGTCTTCTGTTTCCCTGCTATCAACACTCAAAAAATGCTCTAATACAGTATATACTTCGGACTGCTATCCCAACATAATAGAGAGGAATCATATACACAGGCAGACAAAGTACTACAGCGGAGCCTTAAACACTGACATTAGGAGAATGGTGGGGAGTAGGAAAATAAAAATTATTAATGTGGACTCCTTATCCGTTATACTATTCATGTATTACTGTAGCTAATAGTCCAAGATCCTGGTGATGGATTCTCTTTAAGGTGAAGGTGCACCTTTAAAATATATTTTCATTACACTAATGTTCTGCTTGATTCTAAAATTTCAATACAAACATTTACCTTAACACCATTTCCAAAGGGAGTAAATTAGATCTCAATGCCACTTAACCCTTTCCTAAACCAGCAGTTTTCCATATTTTGTGTTTTTGTTTTTTACTCCCTGCTTTCCCAGAGCCATAACTTTTTTTTTATTTTTCCATCTACATAAACGTATGAGGGCTTGTTTTTTGTAGGACAAGTTGCACTTTCTAATGTCATCATTTAATATTGCAAATGAGGTACAGTAGTATAAAAATGCAACTGTGCCATAGTTTTATGGGTTTTGTTTTTACATTATTCCCTATGTGGAAAAACGGACCCATTCTCTTTATTCTCCAGGACAGTACGATTACAGTAATACCGCATTTATATAGTTTTTATTGTGGTTTAATACTAAAACAAAATATACAAACTGAAGAAACAGTCTTGGAGCTTAGTGAGGGCCCATTTTTTGCTCATCAATCTGTAGTTTTTACTGATGGCATTTTGAAGTGTGTATCAGTTTTGACAACTTTTTAATCAATTTTTTTGGGGGAAGTGAGTGACGAAAAAACTGCAACTCAGACATTTTGATTCTTTTCTGTTATGGCATTCACTGTATGGGAGAAATACAGTTCCACGGTGGTCTGATCACTATATGTGCAGGGTCTGTGCACATAAACATAGATACACAACCGCATAGCTAGGTTTAGCGTAGGACCTGCCTGAACTGAGACCACCGTGGCGCTGGGTAGGTGGGCACAGATGTGTTTTGATCAAAATATATTGGCTAAGAGTCTCAGATTGTATCATTAGAGTGAGGGCTTAGTCCATATGTTGTGTTTGCATCTACAGTGTCTTGCGAAAGTATTTGGCCCCATGGAACTTTTTAACCTTTTGCCACTTTTCAGGCTTCAAACAAAAAGATATAACATTTTAAATTTTTGGTGAAGAATCAACAAGTGGGTCACAATTGTGAAGTGGAACAAATTTATTGGATCATTTAAACTTTTTTTGTAATAATAAAACTGAAAAGTGGGACGTGTAAATTTATTTGGCCCCCTTGCATTAATATTTTGTTGCGCCACCTTTTGCTGCGATTACAGCTGCAAGTCGCTTGGGGTATGTCTCTATCAGTTTTGCACATCTAGAGACTGAAATTCTTGCCCATTTTTCCTTGCAAAACATCTCGAGCTCTTTGAGGTTGGATAGAGAGCGTTTGTGAACAGCAGTTTTCAGCTCTTTCCACATATTCTCAATTGGATTCAGGTCTGGACTTTGACTTGGTCATTCTAAGACCTGGATACGTTTATTTTTGAACCATTCCATTGTAGATTTTGCTTTATGTTTGGGATCATTGTCTTGTTGGAAGATTAATCTCCGTCCTAGTCTCAGGTCTTTTCCAGACTCCAACAGGTTTTTATCCAGAATGGTCCTGTATTTGGCTCCATCCATCTTCCCATCAATTTTAACCATCTTCCCTGTCCCTGCTGATGAAAAGCAGGCCCAAACCATGATGCTGCCACCACCATGTTTGACAGTGGGGATGGTGTGTTCAGGGTGATGAGCTGTGTTGCTTTTACGCCAAACATATCGTTTTGCATTGTTTCCAAAAAGTTCGATTTTGGTTTCATCTGACCAGAGCACCTTCTTCCACATGTTTGGTGTGTCTCCCAGGTGGCTTGTGGAAAACTGGAAATGAGACTTTTTATGGATATCTTTGAGAAATGGCTTTCTTCTTGCCACTAGAGATGAGCGAGCACTAAAATGCTCGGGTGCTCGTTATTCGAGTCGAACTTTTCCCGATGCTCGGGTGCTCGTTTCGAATAACGAACCCCATTGAAGTCAATGGGAGACTCGAGCATTTTTTGCAGGGGACCAAGGCTCTGCCTAGGGAAGGCTGGGTGAAAACCTGGAAACCTCAGAAAATGATGAAACACCACGGAAATGGACAGGAAATAGCAGGGGCAGCATGCATGGATGCCTCTGAGGCTGCCTACTCCCACCATTACCCCAAATTCTCAGGCAACAGCCTGGTGGTTACCCTCATGGCAATTGTGCTCACCCAGACCAAGAAAGGCGAGGCACATGCCCATCACATGTTAGGGAAGCACCCAACTAGGTGCAACGAAGGTCCATCACCGCCAATTTTCAGGGACACGGTAATGGTGACCCACTTAAAAATGCTGCCTGACAACCTGGCGGTGAACCCCTGATTGTCTGTCTTTCAAGCATGGTGGTGAGCCTCAGTAATAAGATTGCAGTTGTATGGGAAGCAAGTTACAGTGGGGACTCCTTGGGGGGCTTTCTCATGATGGGACAGATTCAATTGTGTTTAGAAAGGCTGATGGGCTTCCGTCAGCACTGTGTGTATAGAACCCCATGGCCTTTCATAAAAATAGTCTGGCGATGACCCCAAGGCAATTTTCAGGGACACGGTAATGGTGACCCACTTAAAAATGCTGCCTGACAACCTGGCGGTGAACCCCTGATTGTCTGTCTTTCAATAAGATTGCAGTGTAAAGCATGGTGGTGAGCCTCATTAATAAGATTGCAGTGTAAAGCATGGTGGTGAGCCTCAGTATGACTTTTTGGATGGAGATTGCATGTGGTCACGTAATCCCTGGAACCCCATAGTCACCCCTTCTCTGATGTGCTACCCCAGAACATTCTCTGCCCCAATTCGCAAGACCTTTTGCAGTCTCCGTGTGCTGACAGTGGGGATTTACCAGTGTTGTCTGAGGAGGTGGTGGACAATGGCGAGACACAGGTGTCGGGGGGTGAGTTAGTTGTATGGGAAGCAAGTTACAGTGGGGACTCCTTGGGGGGACTTTCTCATGATGGGACAGATTCAATTGTGTTTAGAAAGGCTGATGGGCTTCCGTCAGCACTGTGTGTATAGAACCCCATGGCCTTTCATAAAAATAGTCTGGCGATGACCCCAAGGCAATTTTCAGGGATACGGTAACTTGGGTGGATCAGGCAAAGGAAAAGATCAATTTTTTTTTTGTTGTGTTTATTTAACTTTTATTTAGCACAAATAACCACAGAGATATTTATTCGTTCTCTTCGCTGCGCAGTCTGGCGTTGGGGTTCGTCACTTTGATGGCGCGCTGTGCCGCTCTCTCCACAATGGTCTTTCGGTTCTTTGAGGAGACGTTGAGGAGATCAGTGAAATTCAGTGAATGATGACGCAGGACCCCAAATTAAAAATTTAGCATCAACCAATACAGTCGTAAATTATTAGCTTGATCAAGTGTGGCATGTGTTCTCTGTATTCTTCTCAGTTTATTACCGTATATGGCAGCTATCCGGAAAAATAGTTTGGAGAGAGAGAAAGATAGGAAAAAGACGTAAATTGTTTGGAGAGAGGGCCTGTAGGTGGACCTCCGGAAAAATTGTTTGGAGAGAGGGCCTGTAGGTGGACCTCCGGAAAAATTGTTTGGAGAGGGGGCCTGTAGGTGGACCTCCGGAAAAATTGTTTGGAGAAAGGGCCTGTAGGTGGACCTCTGGAAAAATTGTTTGAAGAGAGGGCCTGTAGGGGGCCCTCCTGAAAAATTGTGGTAAAAGAGTGCCAGTTGGACCTCTAAAAAATGGCGTTTTTTTGGTCAGCGTTAGGCAAAGACAACATGGAGGAGGAGGTGGAGTAGGAGGAGTAGAGAAGAGGAATCGGATACATAAGTAATGTTAATCTTTAGCTGCTTTCCCCCGGAGGAGATTTGAATTCCGGTGAAATCCAGGCTTTGTTCATTTTAATAAGCGTCAGCCTGTCAGCGCTGTCAGTTGACAGGCGTGTACGCTTATCGGTGATGACGCCACCAGCTGCACTGAATACCCGCTTTGACAGCACGCTAGCGGCAGGGCAGGCCAGCACCTCCAAGACGTACAGCGCCAGTTCAGGCCACGTGTCCAGCTTTGAAACCCAGTAGTTGTATGGAGCAGAGTGATCACTACGGACGTTGATATGGTCAGCTAGGTACTCCCTCACCATCTTTTTGTACTGCTCCCCCCTACTCTGCCTAGACTGGGGACAGGTGACAGTGTCTTGCTGGGGTGACATAAAACTGGCAAAGGCCTTGGAGGGCGTTCCCCTGCCAGTGCTGGACAAGCTGCCTGCTCGGCTCCTCTCCCCCGCTACTTGGCCCACAGAACCATGCCCTCTGCCGCTTGCGGCGTCAGATGGGAAGGATTGTTTCAGCTTGTGCACCAGGGCCTGTTGATATCTATTCACTCTCAGACTCCTTTCCTCTGCAGGTATGAGAGTAGAACGGTTCTGTTTGTACCGTGGGTCCAGGAGAGTGAACACCCAGTAATCAGTGTTTGAAAAAATGCTTCTAACGCGAGGGTCACGGGATAGGCAGCCTAACATGAAGTCTGCCATGTGCGCCAGAGTCCCAACACGTAAGAATTCCCTCTCCTCACTGGCCTGACTCTCCATTTCCTCCTCCTCCTCCTCATCCTCCAAATCCTCCTCTTCAGCCCATACACGCTCAAGAGTTAAGAAGGACTGAGCACTGGTACCCTCTACTGTCTCGCCGACATTCTCCTCCTCTTCCTCCTCATCCTCATCCCCCTGCTCCGATACGCGTTGAGAAACAGACCGGAGGGTGCTCTGGCTATCAAGCGACGTATCTTCCTCCACCATCTCTTGTGACAAGCGCAAAGCTTCCGACTTCATGCTGAGCAGTGAGTTTTTCAACAGGCAAAGCAGCGGGATGGTGAGGCTGATAATGGCGGCATCTCCTCTGACCATCTGTGTTGACTCCTCAAAGTTGCTCAACACCTGGCAGATATCAGACATCCACGTCCACTCCTCATTGTAGACTTGAGGAATCTGACTGACCTGACTACCAGTTCTGGTGGAAGTTGACATCTGGCAGTCTACAATCGCTCTGCGCTGCTGGTAAACTCTGGATAACATGTTTAATGTCGAATTCCATCTCGTGGGCACGTCGCACAACAGTCGGTGAGCGGGCAGTTGTAGGCGGCGCTGCGCTGCCCTGAGAGTGGCAGCATCTGTGGTGGACTTGCGGAAATGCGCACAGATGCGGCGCACCTTGGTGAGTAAATCAAACAGATTGGGGTATGTCTTGAGGAACCGCTGAACTATTAGATTGAACACGTGGGCCAGGCATGGCACATGTGTCAGTCTGCCGAGTTGCAGAGCCGCCACCAGGTTACGCCCGTTGTCACACACAACCATGCCTGGCTTGAGGTTCAGCGGTGCCAGCCACACATCGGTCTGCGCCGTGATGCCCTGTAACAGCTCTTGGGCGGTGTGCCTTTTGTCACCTAAGCTCAGCAGTTTGAGCACCGCCTGCTGGCGCTTACCCACGGCACTGCTGCTGCGCCTAGAGCTACCGACTGATGGCGCCGTGCCCACGGATGGTAATTCGGAGGAGGAGGTGGAGGAGGGGTCGGAGGAGGAGGCATAGTACGTCTGAGAGACCGTGACCGAGGTAGGCCCCGCAATCCTCGGTGTGGGCAGTACATGAGCGGCCCCAGGGTCATTCTCGGTCCCAGCCTCCACCAAGTTAACCCAATGTGCCGTCAGTGAGATATAGTGTCCCTGCCCGGCAGCACTTGTCCACGTGTCCGTGGTTAGGTGGACCTTCTCAGAAACAGCGTTGGTCAGGGCACGGATGATGTTCTCTGACACGTGCTGATGTAGGGCTTGGACGGCACATCGGGAAAAATTAGTGGCGGCTGGGGACCGAATACCGAGGGGCAGCCACCGCCAGGAGATGGCAAAAGGCCTCGGTCTCTACCAGCCTATAGGGCAGCATCTCCAGGCTCAGCAATTTGGAGATGTGGACGTTGAGGGCTTGGGCATTTGGGTGGGTGGAACTGTATTTCCTCTTGCGCTCCAGCGTCTGCTGTAAAGACAGCTGAACGCTGCGCTGGGACACATTGGTGGACACTGTGGAGGATCATGGAGGTGAAGGTGTGGTTTTCCGGTGGGAGGCGCTCGTGCCGGGGTCCTGGGCAGGGGGTTGACTAGCAGAGGCAGCGAGTGACACAGGGGAAGGAGCAGTGGTGTGACCCGCAGGAGGTGGTGAACGGCCTTGGTTCCATTGAGTGGGGTGTTTAGCACTCATATGCCTGCGCATGCTGGTGGTGGTTAGGCTAGTAGTGGTGGCACCCCTGCTGATCCTGGTGTGGCACAGGTTGCACACCACAGTCCGTCGGTCATCCTCACTTTCTTTAAAGAACCTCCAGACTTGTGAACATCTAGGCCTCGCCACGGGAGCTTCACTACGTGAAACAGTTGCTGCTGATGCACCAGCTCTGGCCCTGCTTCTCCCTCTGGCCACACCACTGCCTCTTCCAACCTGTTCTGGTGAAGCACTCGCCTCCGCCTCAGAAGCACTGTCTTCACTCGGCTTATCAACCCAGCTTGGGTCAGTCACCTCGTCATCCTCCGATTCCTCAGTCTGCTCCCCCCTCGGATTTCCTGCCCTGACAACAACTTCACCACTGTCTGACAACCGTGTCTCCTCATCGTCCGACACCTCTTTTCAAACTTCTTCCACTAAGTCAACATTGTCATCATCATCACCCACAGACTGCGACAGTTGGAAAACTTGGGCATCGGGAACGAGGTCAGCAGCAACCTGAGAAGTGGTTTGTGACTCTTGGAAGGGTCCAGAAAACAGTTCCTGAGAGTATGCCGGATCGCATTCCAAATTTTCCTGGGAGGGGGCAGACTGGGGGGAAGGAGGTTGAGGTGGAGGAGCCAGAGGAGTGCTCCCTTGGGTAACGTGGGTTGGCTGCGTGGAAGACTGACTGGTGGACAAATTACTTGAAGCATTGTCCGCCATCCACGACATCAGCTGTTCGCACTGCTGTGGTTTCAACAGTCCTCTACCACGTGTCCCTGTAAGTTGAGACATGAAGCTAGGGAGTGTAGCTCTGCGGCATTCCCCTGCTCCCTCATCAGCAGGTACTGTCTCACCCTGCCCAGGACCACGGCCTCTGCCCCCTGCAGTAATTGAATGCCCACGCCTAAGCCCACGCCCTCGTCCTCGACCCTTAGCCCTGGGGTTCAACATTTTCTGTATATAAGTGTATTATATAAAAAATAAAAAATAAATGGGCCTGCTGTACAGAAACCCACAAACTTGTTCAGTCTGGTTGAATTAAGTGACGTACAGAAAGTGTCACCTGGACAAAAATACGGATTGTAGTGAGTGTACTGAACTGTGACACACAGAATGGTTCCACACTGCTGTGTGAAATGGATTTGTATCACTGAGCTAAAACAACAAAAAAACTATTTTTTTATATATATTTTTTTATATATATATTTTTTTAGTTTTGTTTTTTTTTGGACGTGACGTGCAGAAACTATCGTAGAGCTAACTGACACCCTGCTGACGGTGGCTATTTTGACTGCGACCCAGACAAATGTCGCACAGAGATTTTTGGGATCAAGCTATATACGTGGAAGCAAAAGACCTGGTTGTATTAAGTGACGTACAGAAAGTGTCACCTGGACCGAAAATACGGATTGTAGTGAGTGTACTGAACTGTGACACACAGAATGTTCACGCAGCTGTTGTGAAATGGATTTGTATCACTGAACTAAATCAACAAAAAAA
>ONZH01006209.1:0-25905 GCA_900303285.1 Rhinella marina
ACAGAAAGTTACAAAAAAAACACCTTTACCTTCTTCTTAGCATCATCTGCAGGCACAGGACATTGGTTGATGTGGTCTGTGAGGGGGAGGTCAGGGCTGACGGCCGGCTCCGCCTTCCCGACCAGAGGTATGGAGAGCCTGCAGGGGGGAACAGAGGGATGATGAAGCAGGCAGCGATGCTGGCTGTCTGCTTCATCATAATACAGGCAACTGTCTCTGCATCCATAGGACGCAGAGACAACTGCCAGAAAGCGGGACATAGCTCCCCCGTACCGGGACAGCGGGACAGCCACTGCAATCCAGGACTGTCCCGCTGGATCCGTGACGGTTGGGAGGTATGAGAATGTATCCTGCGCATGCGCTCCATGAGGGACACTGTGTGTCTCTTCTTCATCTGTTATCATTCCGGAGCTTGGAGCGGCCGATTCCCAGATCCGCAATAAGTCAAAATTCTCCGCAGACAGTGCCTAAGGTTCTTGCACGAACAATTTAGACAAGTCTTCGGGTGATTCACAGGTCATGACGGTTCTATCAGGCAAAATGTAGTGCGAATGATCAGAGACTACATCCTCACTTTATCATGGCATGTCTCTGCCTGTCTCGTCATCATACACGTCACACTCCCTTACTGATGGTTTCCTTTGAAGCCAGCAGACGGTGCAATCATCCCACCATAGACCATTAGCTCAGTGGACTGCGGGACTCCTTGTTTCTTGCTCCTTGCCTCTTCCTCTGGATCGGCTGGTGGTCATGTGACATGCTGCGTCCTTATTACTGCAGGAAGTCTATCCTCTGTCCAGTGAGATATGGGCGACACCAGAGACAATAGAGCAGTGTGAAATCCTAGAATTGTAAAATTAAAAGCATGCAGCTGCGCTCACATCAGGACATAGAATAACCGGCATCAGGTTACAGTTGTTTTCACCAGGTCACAGTTGCCTTCACCTTCAAATAGATCTCATCCTTTAGATGTGAAAGATGTTTTAATTCACTGACAGCAATGAGAGATCTTGATATATTCACGTGGAGGTGTTTATGTGCAACATCTAGGGTGAACGTGGCAGAGGCTGTGCCGCTGAGCACCCTACACTAAAGGGCGGGAGAACCCGCTGTATAATCTGGGTGACTCTTACAGGAACAGGGATCCAGCTGATATTTTAGTGTCCACATTATTAATATTATTAGATTATGGCTGCGGTAACTGGATCTCCAGTGCTCCTGCTGGAAAGGACTTCAATCACCAAGTCCGTTTCAGAAGAACCACAAGGTGCTGCAGCTGTAATATAGAAGTAAGTCTGCACTGGAGATTCTTGCAGTACAATGCAGCTTTCAGGATCCCATCCACATGTAGCGCTCAGTCTACTGCAGGAAGGTCCTGGCGTTTTGAGCCACGTGCACGCCACCGTGTATTCAGTCTGTGTCATCAAACGTGGACCCATTTGTTTCTATGGGTCCGCCAAAAATGCGGATAGCGTGCCGGTGTCATTCGTGGACATTAGTGCATGATGGGAAAGTGCGGGACGCTCACGGCAGGTATCTGTGTTTTGCGGATCCTCGGTTTGTGAACGGTAAAACACATACAGTTGAGTGCATGAGGCCTGATTGCGGTTTCACCTCTGCGCCAAATCTAGAACAACCCCCTCTGGAAGACATGCAGATTTTGTGGGAGATTTCTTGGGAATTTGTGCAGAAATCTGCAGGAGAATCACCGGTCCCACCAAATATATTTGGCCCATTCCCCGGGATAAATCTTCCCCCCCCCGCTTGCTCCTTGAAGAGATTTTCCAAGACGTCTTCGTTTTCAGATTCCGGACGCCGCTTAATAATTTGCTCCTAAGTTTGGAGAGTGAACTCTGCGCCCGAGTAATTAGCGGCTTCTTGAAGTTTGCAGTCCTTTGTTTCCAGCGCTTGTCCTTGTGCTCTCTCTGCCCCGCCAGCCTCCTAATTAGCAGAACGCCGGCGTGATTAACAATTCTCCCGGAGATTCGGCTGGATATTTGCCGCTCTTAATGAGTGTTTGCGGACAGCTGGGAGCTCCCTCATCCCGGGACCTCCACTCTGCTGCGCGGACCTCTGTCAGGGCCCAGGAGTGAGAGCTGTCATTTTCTAATGTGGATGAAAATTGGTCAAAAGCGGCGCGGTCCTCGAGGAGCCAGAAGCCTTGAAATATAAATGAGGATGAATATTCATATTTAGTTCAATAAGTGCCAACTATTAATATACATGTCTGTCCGCGCGAGAAAACGGAAAAGTTTTACTGGAAACTTTCTAGAATAAAAGTTACACTCCAGAACTGAGGAGCAGGACTGTGAGGGCCCCGGGCCCCTGGGGGAGGGTCTGATGATGTCACCACGTCTGGGACGGTGATGTCACTTAAAGGGCCGGTAGGTAAATAGATTTAAATAATAATATCAGCTACGGTCTCGTGAACCTCTTCCCCTCCCCTCATGTGTTTCAATTTCTTTTCACATTTCAGATCTCTGCTTGCAGTCAGTGAATGAAAACAGTTTCGTACAATTGTGCATGAAGGAAGTCTACAAGAAGTTCTGCACAATGAGGAGCCGTACTACAGCCAGTGGAGGGTTTGTTACAGTGTATCATTTTAGACAATATTCTGTGCCACAAGCCCATCAGATAGATCTCTCTCCTGTCTTGATAGTTTGTTACAATGTACGAATAATATTTACTTCACAGAGGATTGTCTACACCGGATACAATGGGAACGAACCCTCAGCTGTGCAAGCAGGACTAATGGGGGGGGGGGGGGGGTATGAGTTGCTTCAGAAAACCAAAAACATCTTTTAGTTTGGGAAGTGTCAATTATACTACATAGGATTGTATCTGCGCTCCATTATCAGGCCTGCCATTAACCCTTCCCACCCCTTCTCCACAGCCTTGACCAGTGACCGGAGCGGACAATAATGCCGTAATTATGATATGATTATAATGATCCCACTGCATGGATTTTAAAGAAGCAATGACCAAAAAAAACATGAAAGATTCACCAGAAATAATGCAGCTGCCGCATCGATGTGGAGGGCGGATAATGAGCGAGTGCGGCTGATTTACATAATTAACTAATTAAACATACATTTACTATTACAACAGCTGCTTACTGCATAATGAATGGAGGAGGCTTCACAGTCACATCATCCAGTGCAGGGCGGTGGAGAGACCGCATTATATACAGAGATACCCAGGTTATACCAGCATGCTCCATATCACTATATACAAGAAGATGTATAACTTATACCAGCTGTACATATATAATTATATACAGGAGATGCCCAGGTTATACCAGCATGCTCCATATCACTATATACAGAAGATGTATAACTTATACCAGCTGTACATATATAATTATATACAGGAGATACCCAGGTTATACCAGCATGCTCCATATCACTATATACAAGAAGATGTATAACATACCAGCTGTACATATATAATTATATACAGGAGATACCCAGGTTATACCAGCATGGTCCATATCACTATATACAAGAAGATGTATAACTTATACCAGCTGTACATATATAATTATATACAGGAGATACCCAGGTTATACCAGCATGCTCCATATCACTATATACAGAAGATTATAACTTATACCAGCTGTACATATATAGTTATATACAGGAGATACCCAGGTTATACCAGCATGCTCCATATCACTATATACAGAAGATGTATAACTTATACCAGCTGTACATATATAATTATATACAGGAGATACCCAGGTTATACCAGCATGCTCCATATCACTATATACAGAAGATGTATAACTTATACCAGCTGTACATATATAATTATATACAGGAGATACCCAGGTTATACCAGCATGCTCCATATCACTATATACAAGAAGATGTATAACTTATACCAGCTGTACATATATAATTATATACAGGAGATACCCAGGTTATACCAGCTGTACATATATAATTATATACAGGAGATACCCAGGTTATACCGGCTGTACATATATAATTATATACAGGAGATACCCAGGTTATACCAGCTGTACATATATAATTATATACAGGAGATACCCAGGTTATACCAGCATGCTCCATATCACTATATACAGAAGATGTATAACTTATACCAGCTGTACATATATAATTATATACAGGAGATACCCAGGTTATACCAGCATGCTCCATATCACTATATACAAGAAGATGTATAACTTATACCAGCTGTACATATATAATTATATACAGGAGATACCCAGGTTATACCAGCTGTACATATATAATTATATACAGGAGATACCCAGGTTATACCAGCTGTACATATATAATTATATACAGGAGATACCCAGGTTATACCAGCATGCTCCATATCACTATATACAGAAGATGTATAACTTATACCCAGCTGTACATATATAATTATATACAGGAGATACCCAGGTTATACCAGCATGCTCCATATCACTATATACAAGAAGATGTATAACTTATACCAGCTGTACATATATAATTATATACAGGAGATGCCCAGGTTATACCAGCATGCTCCATATCACTATATACAAGAAGATGTATAACTTATACCAGCTGTACATATATAATTATATACAGGAGATACCCAGGTTATACCAGCATGCTCCATATCACTGTATACAAGAAGATGTATAACTTATACCAGCTGTACATATATAATTATATACAGGAGATACCCAGGTTATACCAGCATGCTCCATATCACTATATACAGAAGATGTATAACTTATACCAGCTGTACATATATAATTATATACAGGAGATACCCAGGTTATACCAGCATGCTCCATATCACTGTATACAAGAAGATGTATAACTTATACCAGCTGTACATATATAATTATATACAGGAGATACCCAGGTTATACCAGCATGCTCCATATCACTATATACAGAAGATGTATAACTTATACCAGCTGTACATATATAATTATATACAGGAGATACCCAGGTTAATACCAGCATGCTCCATATCACTATATACAAGAAGATGTATAACTTATACCAGCTGTACATATATATTATATACAGGAGATACCCAGGTTATACCAGCATGCTCCATATCACTATATACAAGAAGATGTATAACTTATACCAGCTGTACATATATAATTATATACAGGAGATACCCAGGTTATACCAGCATGCTCCATATCACTGTATACAGAAGATGTATAACTTATACCAGCTGTACATATATAATTATAATACAGGAGATACCCAGGTTATACCAGCATGGTCCATATCACTATATACAGAAGATGTATAACTTATACCAGCTGTACATATATAATTATATACAGGAGAATACCCAGGTTATACCAGCATGCTCCATATCACTATATACAGAAGATGTATAACTTATACCAGCTGTACATATATAATTATATACAGGAGATACCCGGGTTATACCAGCATGGTCCATATCACTATATACAGAAGATATATAACTTATACCAGCTGTACATATATAATTATATACTGAGATTACCCAGGTTATACCAGCATGCTCCATATCACTATATACAAGAAGATGTATAACTTATACCAGCTGTACATATATAATTATATACAGGAGAACCCAGGTTATACCAGCATGCTCCATATCACTGTATACAGAAGATGTATAACTTATACCAGCTGTACATATATAATTATATACAGGAGATACCCAGGTTATACCAGCATGCTCCATATCACTATATACAGAAGATATATAGCTTATACCAGCTGTACATATATAATTATATACTGAGATACCCAGTTATACCAGCATGCTCCATATCACTATATACAAGAAGATATATAACTTATACCAGCTGTACATATATAATTATATACAGGAGATACCAGGTTATACCAGCATGGTCCATATCATATATACAGAAGATGTATAACTTATACCAGCTGTACATATTATAATATATACTGAGATACCCCAGGTTATACCAGCATGGTCCATATCACTATATACAGAAGATATATAGCTTATACCAGCTGTACATATATAATTATATACAGGAGATACCCTGGTTATACCAGCATGCTCCATATCACTATATACAATAAGATGTATAACTTATACCAGCTGTACATATATAATTATATACAGGAGATACCCAGGTTATACCAGCTGTACATATATAATTATATACAGGAGATACCCAGGTTATACCAGCATGCTCCATATCACTATATACAGAAGATGTATAACTTATACCAGCTGTACATATATAATTATATACAGGAGATACCCAGGTTATACCAGCGTGGTCCATATCACTATATACAAGAAGATATATAACTTATACCAGCTGTACATATATAATTATATACAGGAGATACCCAGGTTATACCAGCTGTACATATATAATTATATACAGGAGATACCCAGGTTATACCAGCTGTACATATATAATTATATACAGGAGATACCCAGGTTATACCAGCATGCTCCATATCACTATATACAAGAAGATGTATAACGTAGATCATACACACATACCTAGTGCCCAATATAAATGATTTCTACTAGAGCAGAACTTTACAGACAATGGGGGGAATTTATGATTAGGAGAATATTTGAAGTCAGTTTTGCTTCAGTCTGTGTTGGAGTACTTTGTGCCACATTTATCAAACGTCACAGGTTGTGTGATAAATGTGGCTTGTCCTTAAACCTAACACTTCTGTCTAGAGAAGCCACTCCACTTTTCCTACTCCACCCTCCTCCTGGAGTGAGATTGCGACTATTTTGCGACTTTTTAAAAAAAGTCGCAATGATAAATCTGGAGTGAAACTCATTAACATGGCTAACCACACCCACTTTTCCACCCATATTACAAACTGGAGTGAGTGGTGTACACATGCAAAAAGTCGCAAAAAAATGCGCAAAAAAGTCGCAAAAGCCCTATCGTGAGACTTTTTGAAGACAGAATTCTGGAGTGAAGGTGTGATAAATCAGGGCCAATGTATCCTCAGATGCAGCTGCAATAAATTCCTCACATGTTGACCTTTTCTTATTCTGTCTACTGTATATTAGGAAGTGGTCAGGAATAAGAGGGTCACAGAGCCTAGAGTCTTGTCACATTGACGTTTTCCCATTATGGTCGGGCTTAGGGAGTCATGAACCATTGGACATTACACCTTGTAGGTTGGTTGCATCAGATTTTCCCACTTGTTGGTTTGAGAGGTGTCATGACGCATTGAAATTTTCTCTTGTGGTTTTTCTAAAGGGATAATCCCCTTGTTGTTGGGTCTAAAGGGGTCATAACCCATTGAACTTTCTCCTTGTAGTTGGGTCTAGAGAAGTCATAGGCCATTGAACTTTTCTCATCGTGGTTGTATCTAACAGAAGTATGAACTAAAGGTCATTAAAATTTGGATGTTGAATCTTGGGGCCTTCCCATTGTGGTTCCATCTAAACAAGTCTTGACTGTTTGGAAGTTCCACCCTGTATTTGGGTTTCTTGGACTTATGACCTATTGAACTTTCCTCCTTGTGTTCCAGTCATGGCCCAGTGAATTTTTCTTTTTGTGGTTGGTCTAGGGGAGTCATGAACCACTGGATATTCCCACATGTTGAGTTTAGAAGAGTCATGACACGTTGAGCCATTTCCATGGTTCTAGAGGGTTCTTGACCTACTGAACATTTCTCTTGTAGTTAAGTCTAAAGAGGTCATAAACCAATGAACTTTCTTGATCTAAGAGAATCATGAACTACTGGACATTAAACCTTGTAGGTTGAAACAGTTGACGTTTCTCCTGTGGATCAGTCGAAGAGAGTCATGAACCATTGGATGGTCTACCTTGTAGCTAGGGTTTGTGACTAGAGATGAGTGAACGTGCTCGTAACAAGCACTGTAGCGCTCGGCTCCCCTGCGCTCGCATGGGCACAGGCATCCGCTTCCGTCCTCCTCACCCGACAAAAGCGGATGCCTGCGCCCATGCGAGCGCAGGGGAGCCGAGCGCTACAGTGCTTGTTACGAGCACGTTCACTCATCTCTATTTGTGACCTAATGGACTTTCCCCCTTGTGGTTGAGTCTAGGGTTCATGCCTCACTGAAGTATCCCCTTGCAGTTCGATGTAAAGGGGTCATAAGCCATTGAACTTTCCCATTGTAGTTCGGTTGTAGAGGAGTTATGACCCACTGAACTGTTCCCCTTGGAGTTGAGTCTAAAGAAGTCATGGACCTTGTGCTTGGATCTAGAAAACTGACAACACATTGGACCTTACTGCTTGTAATTCATTGGAGTTCTATCCTTTGCGGTCTAGTCGAAGAAGGTGAAGCTTATTGGACTTTTCACTTATGATGGGTGAAGGACAATCAGGATCCACAGAACTTTCCACCAAGTCCTCTGGTCGCCCACCATATTTGGTGAAGAACCTCTAGGGTATTTGCTCCTCTCTATGTATGTGTATATGTATGTGTGTATGTCTGCTAAAGGAATCCGCACCGTCGCAGCTACAATCACGAAATTGGCACACAGGTACAAACAGGTGTCCGGGAAGGTTTTAGAACAAGTCTCAGCTCTCCAGGACGTACCGTTCCAGAGATATTCCCAAAAAATTCATTAGCCAATACGAGCCTGGTCATATGACCCTTATCAGCCAATGGAAGCTCACAGGCAGTTAGTCTCCACATACACCAGGTTTCCATAACAACACAGCCAGTTCACTGCTGTAGGTCTGCTTTAAAGGGGCATAGCGCTGTGGATGACACTGTTAAAGGGATATTCCGGTTACCATAAATCTAACTTTAGACTAACTCATCATCAATCATTACCTCACATAATGTAAATTTGACATATTTACCGTTTAGCAGTCATAAAATATGTTTTCTTCTACTGCTATCCACTGTGTTTCCTCATAAATTACTATGGCATCGACCAGTAATTCAGGCCACCCTCAAAAGAAGGACTTAAAAGCCCCACCCCCAGGTCCTGCTAAGACACGCCCCTTCCACTTCGCAGCCAACGTGGATTGAAAAAATGAAGGTAAAAATCACCTTCTGTCAGCTGCAGGGGAGGGAGGGTGACTTTCTCTCCGCAGCTCATGCTCAGACTGCACAGTGCTGCTGTGGAGGTCACAGTTAAAGGGGAGGGCACTGTGAATGTTACTGTTAAGGGGCAGGCACTGTAGAGGTCACGCTCGATATCTTTTAAAAACGCACATACAAACATGAAATAAAATAGATTAAACATACCCGGGCGAAGCCGGGTCCTTCTGCTAGTCTTTAATAGCAATGAGAAGACGCGTCCAATCGTCCACGACAAACTGCAGAACTTTTCCAGGATTTGCAGCTTCCATCTTGTCAGTCCGGTCCATCCGGTCCGGTATCGTTCATGTTCTTGTTGTCTTAATTAGAATCTGCAGAGATGTCAGATATGGCAGGGCGCTGTGATGTGTCGCTTTAGTTATGGCGCTTGTCCCTGGCGACGGTGGCGGACGCTATCTACAGCCGCTTTTTGCTCAGGAACATTAAGATAATATCAGCCATTATTCTAAGTAGCCGGGGCTTGTCATCTTAATTGATTCCTGTTTTGTCTTGTCAGCTTCTCGCCTTCCTTTGTGTAAATAAAATGTGAGCGGTAGAATTTGCTTCGTGTCATGCTCCTGGTGTCTGGCGGTAATTAGGCCCAGAGAAGCCTGTGCCGTTGGCTATATGTATACGTGTCTCCCATATAACACCGCCATACATGAGATAAGATAGTGCCGCCAATACACAGCACACATATAACACCACTATACAATAACTGATAATAGGAGCAGTATTATAGTAGTTATATTCTTGTACATAGGAGCAGTATTATAGTAGTTATATTCTTGTATATAGGAGCAGTATTATAGTAGTTATATTCTTGTACATAGGAGCAGTATTATAGTAGTTGTATTCTTGTACATTAGAGCATAGAGCAGTATTATAGTAGTTATATTTGTACATAGGAGCAGTATTATAGTAGTTATATTCTTGTACATAGGAGCAGTATTATAGTACTTATATTCTTGTACATAGAAGCAGTATTATAGTAGTTATATTCTTGTACATAGGAGGCGTATTATAGTAGTTATATTCTTGTACATAGGAGCAGTATTATAGTACTTATATTCTTGTACATAGGAGGCAGTATTATAGTAGTATATTCCTGTACATAGGAGCAGTATTATAGTAGTTTATTCTTGTACATAGGAGCAGTATTATAGTAGTTATATTCTGTACATAGGAGCAGTATTATAGTAGTTATATTCTTGTACATAGGACAGTATTATAGTAGTTATATTCTTGTACATAGGAGCAGTATTATAGTAGTTATATTCTTGTACATATGTACATAGGAGCAGTATTATAGTAGTTATAATTCTTGTACATAGGAGCTGTATTATAGTAGTTATATTTCTTGTACATAGGAGCAGTATTATAGTAAGTTATAATCTTGTACATAGGAGCAGTATTATAGTAGTTATATTCTTGTACATAGGAGCAGTATTATAGTAGTTATATTCTTGTACATAGGAGCAGTATTATAGTAATAGTTATATTCTTGTACATAGGAGCAGTATTATAGTAGTTATATTCTTGTACATAGGAGCAGTTATTATAGTAGTTATATTCTTGTACATAGGAGCAGTATTATAGTAGTTATATTCTTGTACATAGGAGCAGTATTATAGTAGTTATATTCTTGTACATAGGAGCAGTATTATAGTAGTTATATTCTTGTACATAGGAGCAGTATTATAGTAGTTATATTCTTGTACATAGGAGGCAGTATTATAGTAGTTATATTCTGTATATAGGAGCTAGTATGTATAGTAGTTATTATCTTGTACATAGGAGCAGTATATAGTAGTTATATTCTTGTACATAGGAGCAGTATTATAGTAGTTATATTCTTTGTATATAGGAGCAGTATTATAGTATTTATATTCTGTACATAGGAGGCAGTATTATAGTAGTTATATTCTTGTACATAGGAGCAGTATTATAGTAGTTATATTCTTGTACATAGGAGGCAGTTATAGTAGTATATTCTTGTACATAGGCAGTATTGCAGTAGTTATTATATATTATGTAGTTATATTCTTGTACATAGGAGGCAGTATTAATAGTAGTTATATTCTTGTACATAGGAGCAGTATTATAGTAATTCTGACATAGGAGCAGTATAGTATATCTTGTACATAGGAGGCAGTATTATAGTAGTTATATTCTTGTACATAGGAGCAGTATTATAGTAGTTATATTCTTGTACATAGGAGCAGTATTATAGTAGTTATATTCTTGTACATAGGAGCAGTATTATAGTAGTTATATTCTTGTACATAGGAGGCAGTATTATAGTAGTTATATTCTTGTACATAGGAGCAGTATTTATAGTAGTTATATCTTGTACATAGGAGCAGTATTATAGTAGTTATATTCTTGTACAGGAGCAGTATTATAGTAGTTATATTCTTGTACATAGGAGGCTGTATTATAGTAGTTATATTCTTGTATATAGGAGCAGTATTATAGTAGTTATATTCTTGTACATAGGAGCAGTATTATAGTAGTTATATTCTTGTACATAGGAGCAGTATTATAGTAGTATATTCTTGTATATAGGAGCAGTATTTATAGTAGTTATATTCTTGTACATAGGAGCAGTATTATAGCAGTTATATTCTTGTACATAGGAGCAGTATTATAGTAGTTATATTCTTGTACATAGGAGCAGCAGTATTATAGTAGTTATATTCTTGTACATAGGAGCAGTATTATAGTAGTTATATTCTTGTACATAGGAGCAGTATTATGCATAGGTAGTTATATTCTTGTACATAGGAAGCAGTATTATAGTAGTTATATTCTTGTACATAGGAGCAGTATTATAGTAGTTATATTCTTGTACATAGGAGCAGTATTATATAGTAGTTATATTCTTGTACATAGGAGCAGTATTATTGTAGTTATATTCTTGTACATAGGAGCAGTATTATAGTAGTTATATTCTTGTACATAGGAGCAGTATTATAGTAGTTATATTCTTGTACATAGGAGCAGTATTATAGTAGTTATATAGTTTGTACATAGGAGCAGTATTATAGTAGTTATATTCTTGTACATAGGAGGCAGTATTATAGTAGTTATATTCTTGTACATAGGAGCAGTAGTTATAGTATTATAGTAGTTATAATTCTTGTACATAGGAGCAGTATTATAGTAGTTATATTCTTGTACATAGGAGAGCAGTATTATAGTAGTTATATTCTTGTACATAGGAGGCTGTATTATAGTAGTTATATTATCTTGTACATAGGAGCAGTATTATAGTAGTTATATTCTTGTACATAGGAGCAGTATTATAGTAGTTATATTCTTGTACATAGGAGCAGTATTATAGTAGTTATATTCTTGTACATAGGAGGCAGTATTATAGTAGTTATATTCTTGTACATAGGAGCAGTATATTTATAGTAGTTATATTCTTGTACATAGGAGCAGTATTATAGTAGTTATATTCTTGTACATAGGAGCAGTATTATAGTAGTTATATTCTTGTACATAGGAGCAGTATTATAGTAGTTATATTCTTGTACATAAGGAGCAGTATTATAGTAGTTATATTCTTGTATATAGGAGCAGTATTATAGTAGTTATATTCTTGTACATAGGAGCAGTATTATAGTAGTTATATTCTTGTACATAGGAGCAGTATTATAGTAGTTATATTCTTGTACATAGGAGCAGTATTATAGTAGTTTATTCTTTACATGTACATATATTAGTATATTCTTGTACATAGAGCAGTATTATAGTAGTTATAGTTCTTGTACATAGGAGCAGTATTATAGTAGTTATATTCTTGTACATAGGAGCAGTATTTATAGTAGTATATTCTTGTATAGAGCAGTATTATAGTAGCTATATTCTTGTATATAGGAGCAGTATTATAGTAGTTATATTCTTGTACATAGGAGCAGTATTATAGTAGTTATATTCTTACATAGTATTATAGTAGTTTATATCTTGTACATAGGAGCAGTATTAGCTAGTATTATATTCTTGTACATAGGAGCAGTATATAGTATAGTAGTTATATTCTTGTACATAGGAGCAGTATTATAGTAGTTATATTCTTGTACATAGGAGCAGTATTATAGTAGTTATATTCTTGTACATAGGAGGCAGTATTATAGTAGTTATATTCTTGTACATAGGAGCAGTATTATTTATGTAGTTGTATATATTCTTGTACATAGGAGCAGTATTATAGTAGTTATATTCTTGTACATAGAGCAGTATTATAGTATCTTGTACATACGAGCAGTTATGTATTATATTATTATATAGTAGTTGTACATAGAGATTGTTTGTATTCTTGTACATAGGAACAGTGTTATGTTAGTTATATATGTTTATATTTTGGCACTGACATCTTCTAGAAGTGTCTTATGAACACTGGAAGAATTTTCGTTGCTTTTAATATTTTACTATTTTACATTTTTCTCTTGTGATGACGGTAACAGAGATGATAATGATGGGAGTTGTTGCTGTTGTTCTTGGTCTGGTTCCCAGTTCTGTAGTTTTGTTGAAGTCTTCTTATCCCCGTCACCTTGTGTGCAGCGCTCTGATCCTGAGAAAATCATTCACGTTGCGCTCTGGTATTATTAAGCGCCTTTCTCATTACTGTCTCTTTGGTGTTTTGTGGCATTTTGTGATTATCACAGGTTCAGTATCGGAGGGGTAGAAGAACCTACAATTTCTAATGCGTAGATCTGTCAGAAGCAGATTTTACGTTTTGTTTGCCGGCTGATACAATGTAACCATCTGTGAGACATGGAAATATGAATTATTGATGCTGATATGATTGATGTTTTTGCCAACTAAATAAATGTTGATTTATCAGCTGCAAATGGCTGAGGATGAAGTTTCTTAAAGGAACAGTAACCATGTACTGTATACGTCACCCCATATATTACCCTTTAAATCCCTCGAAATATTATTGTGTAGTTTCCCGATTTCTAAGGTTCAGATGAATAACGTAAAGTTGGGTTTCTTTCCTACAACAATACCAGTTTCCAGATGAAAGCCATTAATTGCCACCGTTACAGGGGTCATCTGGTTGTTGGTCGTGGACTATGCATTTGCATTGAGTAAATTAAGAGGAGGATCCACTGACTAATGTAAAAAGTGAAAATCAAACACCACGTAGTACATGACAAACTCACATGGATCCAGAGATCTCCCCATTCATTGCTCTGCTAGATTTATATCAAGCTGACAGCTCAGACGGAGTGTCTTTTCTGCTGCAGCTCAGGGGGTGTGTCCTTTCTGCTGGAGCTCTCTTCCTGACACAGCTCAGGGGGTGTGTCCTTTCTGCTGGAGCTCTCTTCCTGACACAGCTCAGGGGGCGTGTCTCAGCTCTCCCTATCACTGCTCAGGAGGTGTGTCTCATCAGGAGGAGTGTCTCAGTTCTGCCTATCACAGCTCAGGAGGCGTGTCTCTGCTCTCCCTATCACAGCTCAGGAGGCGTGTCTCAGCTCTGCCTATCACAGCTCAGGAGGCGTGTCTCAGCTCTGCCTATCACAGCTCAGAGGCGTGTTCTCTGCTCTCCCTAATACAGCTCAGGAGGCGTGTCTCAGCTCTCCCTATCACAGCTCAGGGGGAGTGTCTCAGCTCTGCCTATCACATCTCAGGAGGCGTGTCTCAGCTCTGCCTATCACAGCTCAGGAGGCGTGTCTCAGCTCTCCCTATCACTGCTCAGGAGGCGTGTCTCAGCTCTCCCTATCACTGCTCAGGAGGCGTGTCTCAGCTTCTCCCTATCACTGCTCAGGAGGCGAGTCTCAGCTCTCCCTATCACAGCTCAGGAGGCGTGTCTCATCAGGAGGAGTGTCTCAGCTCTGCCTATCACAGCTCAGGAGGCGTGTCTCAGCTCTCCCTATCACAGCTCAGGAGGCGTGTCTCAGCTCTCCCTATCACAGCTCAGGAGGCAGCTGAAGGATGAAACTGAGTGTGTGTGGCCTTCTCAGAGAGCAGGTCAAAGAAATAAGAAAAAACAAACAGCAGGTGGCGCTTTACAGATTACATTTTATTGAATAACTCTGGCTATTGAATAATTTGGCTATGCTAAATTTTTAATTAAATGCAATTAGAAAAGTATTCAGATTCTGGGGCTGGTTTGAAAACTAGAATATTTTTTGTGGGACAACCCCTTTAACAATCACCCCATTTTTTTTTCTCCCAGGGCTTGTTTAGGGGGCGTCCAATGGCCCTCTATTTCCTAGGGCTCTCCAAGTTTAGAAACCTTTGAATCCAATTAAACAGTATTATTCACAGGAATAAATAGTAGCTTTATCTAGGATCTCTATGGCGGTGTCGTGGGTGCTTTATATGGAAGTACTGACAGTGTCGGCTGTAGCGATGTATGAAATGTAGGGCCTTCTCTGCTGCTTCTGTCATCCTGGTCCTGCTTCTCTCCTGCTGCCTTGTATGTTGGAGTGTCAGTCTTTACTGTAATTCCATCATTCTATTCATGACCCATCCTTGCCCCATAGAACCATTTAGGGAGTCATTTAGTATTATAAGTGACCCATGTCCCGTAGACCCGCATTAGTCCTGACACGTAACACGTTGGGATAATGAGAATCTGCTTTTCCAATTTTATTTTTTAAATATCTTTCAGGAAGGAAATAAATTTGCAGCTTTTGACTTGTGATAAGATCAGCGGTTCCCCAAGCGTCTGCCGCCCCTTCCATCATCTCCAACCTGAATGCTCCGGCCCTGAGAAATCCCATTATTTTCCTTTTAATTGGTAAAT
The DNA here is from genome assembly GCA_900303285.1 of Rhinella marina. NCBI lineage: Eukaryota > Metazoa > Chordata > Amphibia > Anura > Bufonidae > Rhinella > Rhinella marina. The sequence goes on from ONZH01006209.1 coordinate 15,809, forward strand.
ATTCATTATGTAGAGGAGACGCGCGTCACGAGACAAGATAAACGGGAGTCTGGGGCTCCGCGCCCGAAAACACTGAGATTTCCTGAATATACTTATTAAAGGGCCAGCGTCCCTCTGCAGTGTTTGTACAGCGTTATTTATTGGGCCATAAAAGAAGCAGAGCGATAATTAGACTTCAGATTAAAAAACCATCATCGTCATACATCTGCAATATAAACCAGGCTTTCAAATGTAAAAAAAAACATAAAATATTTTTTAAAAAATGGAAAAAATATTTAAAGATAATTCAGTTCAGCGAATGACAGAACAAGACACACAATACAATAATAAATATATTATACAATAATAAAGCTTCATGTAAAATACAAAAATATATGAAACAAAATTAAATGAAAAATTATTTGGACAAATAATAGAATAAACTAAATTAAAGATAGGATTACATTAAAAATAAAAATAAATAAGAAACAAAATAAAAAGTAAAAAACAGAATAAAAATAAAATAAATTAAAATATAAAATATATCACAGTAAATAAAATGCAGCCATTGACGCTCATCCTCTTCTTTTCCATTTTCCACTATAAGGGCTCATGCACACGAGCTTGTGCGGTCAGTTCCCGTGCTGTGCACCGTAATTTGCACGGGCGCTAACATTGTGGCCACCGCATGCGGATCGCGGACCCATTCACTTGAATAGGGTCCGTGATCCGCATCCGAGGGTTTGCACCGCAAAAAAGTAGTTCTTGCGCTACTTTTTTGCGGTGCGTAGGCGCGGCCAGAAACACCACGGAAGCAAACCGTAGTGCTTCCGTGGTGTTTCGATCCGTGCCTCCGATCCGCATCCCGTGATGCAGGGTGCACATCGTGTGCATGAGCCCTAAGGCCGTATTCTTACATCATGGCGTTTGCTGTAATTTTTTGTGACACGTGAATAAACTGTGAATGAACGCACAATATTTCTACATCCGCCCCGTATACGACTGTCTTCTTACATACGGTATTTGTATCTGTACACATCACAGGTTATATCAGTACATAGTTATGTTTTGTTTTGTATTTCCTGTATTTTGCGCTTTTCTATACTTTTGAGTGATGATATCTTTATATATTCTGCCCAGAAAGGTGCTCTTTAAGTCTACGGCACCTAAGGCTGTGTTCACACGGCAAGTTTTTCCTCATGAGGATTCAGCACTAGATGCTCGTAACGAACGGTTCAATGCTCGGATCCCCTGCCCTCCCCTGCCCGCAGCCATCCGGATCCGTCCTCACCGACTGTAAGTCAATGGGGACGGATCCGTTTGGTGTCACACACTGTCACATACCAGTGTGTGACACCAACGGATCCGTCCCCATTGACTTACAGCCGGGTGAGGACAGATCCGGATGGCTGGGGAGCGCAGGGGATCCGAGCATTGAACCGTTCGTTATGAGCAGGTTTGCTCATCACTATTCAGCACCCTTCACCTACTGTACGTGTGGTTTTTGACCACAATTTCACAATGCACCAAGAAAGAATGTATCAATCCCCAACATCCCTCTCCCCGGTGACATGGGTTTCACATCTGTGCGTGGAGAAATCCACCCTGTAAAAACTCATTAAAATCAATAGCACCGGGTGGACAGGCCCTAGACCCTACAGGGAAAAGTGGGGCGATGCCCAGGGGGTCACCCAGGCCCTCCTCACAGCCGCCAGCCGGGTGCATAACGCTCTCATGCTCTCTGCATTAACGCTAGTATTGTGGTATTTGGTTCTGCGGGGGCGGTATATTGTGCAGCACTGTGTATTGTAGACCACGCCCATTTGTGTTGCTCCGCCTTCTGTCAGTTTGTCACTTTTAGGTTTTTTCAAGGCCACTTTAAGTGTCTGCCTCAGAATTCGACACTTATTTTAGTTTTTTTACATGGATTTTGGGTCAAAACATGCATCAAAATCCTCATAAAAAACGCCTCACATTTTTTTTCACTCGACTAAAAATCTGCTGCAGAACTAAGGAGGAGACTTATATTTGGCGCTGCTGGAGGACTCACCGCAGTTATAGTGAGGCGCGGGCCTCATCATTAATTTGGCGCATTCGTCGTCAGGGTGCGCCTTCACAGAAATCTACAAAGCTCTGAGCGTCCGCAGACTCCTGGCTTCATTGGCACCAGAAAACTGGCGTAAATGAAGATAGATTTGTCTCTGCCGTTGGCCACGCCCCCTTTCAGAAAAACGCCGAGGGCGGCGTAAAAGGAGACACGTAAACAGTCACTCACAGCTTCCAGTTTACGATAAACCTCCCCCTATGTGTCGTGTATTTGGGGTAGAAAACGGCGAAGATTAACCGCGCTGGAAGACAATTGGGCGACTCCATGTGTGAATACAAACCGGAAAGCGGCGGCGGTACTCCATGAGGGCCCGTGAAGTTGCTGCATGTCGGGGTATGTGGCGGTACGTACTTTTTTCACGTGGCGGTTGTACTTTTTATGACCTTGTGACCCTGTATGACGAATGCTCTGAAGTCCTGGGCCATACTTTCCTGGGCTCATCAGCATTTTCCGTAGTCACGACATGCGGACGCTGCGGCACGGGAATTATTCCTTATTACAGAGTGAATTATGCGCGGCGGCCGCCGTCCTGCCCTCTGTACGGCTTGTTATTCTGCTCCTGATACAATTCTCTTTTTTGCAACCGCAAAACAAAGGGAAGCACAGACGGCTCGGAGCGGTGAATAGAGAGCGCCTGATTGATAAGCCGGCCGCGCCAAACCTGCTCTCGCTAATTGCCTTTCAAATGCCCTCATTAATCAAAGTGAGAAGAATCTCTGACAGGAGGCCTGTCACTGCTCGCTGACTCCTCGCCACTCACCTCACAGTGTGAGGCCAAACCCTGGCCTTTTAAATGGAAGTGTGCAGCCTGCGCACCGCCGCGCGCACCTGGGCTTATCTCCGAAAGGTCTGGCGGCTCCGAGGCCCGATCCGTCTCCAGAGGCCAATTTACTTCTTATTTAATGATTCCTAACTTTCATGTTTGTAAATGAGCGCGCCGCACGATAACGCAGATAAACAAATTTAATTAGTCTCCACGATTCATTTTTTTTTTTTTTTTGCCCCCGACTCCTGTGTTTATGTAAACGCAGCCAGGAAAACCGCGGCGCGGGGGCTACAATGGAATGCGGCGCCAGGACACAGTGAGGGGCGCCACAATATCATTGCAAATTATTTCCATCTCTTTACGTCCAACCGGTTTTGTTGCCGATCCTAATGGGCCCCTTGAGTGGGCTTTGGAAAAATAAAATCGTTAGAGGCTGTGTAAACAGAACCAACCGCCGCCGCCGCCACCGCCGCCACCGCCGCCACTTACCGTTCTGTCCTTTGTCTGTGTTTTTGTTTGTAAAGTTTTGTTTGAACAGTACAAAGAATATTAAAGGGGGTCTCTGGGTTTTTAATAGTCATGACCTGTCCTCAGGATAAGTAATCAATATGAGAAACGCGGGGGTCTGACACCCACCAATCAGCCCTTTTACTGCTTTCTGCTACGTAGTCTATGTCTAAGCACGGAGAACCCCTTTAATCCCCTGCAATCTGCCAGATACCCCTCTATAAGGGGTGTGATATATGTAGATAACAGGGGGCGGGGCTGTGACTACCCCTCAGACATGATATACAGGCAGGTTGTCAGCAGTAATAGATGTTCCTGTAGTATAAGGTGTGTGGATCTCATGTCTGATCACATGTCATTATATCAGTGATGTCATCAGCAGGGGGCGGGGCTGTGACTACCTCTCAGACAGGATATACAGGCAGGTTGTCAGCAGTAATAGATGTTCCTGTAGTATAAGGTGTGTGGATCTCATGTTGATCACATGTCATTATATCTGTGATGTCATCAGCAGGGGGCGGGGCTGTGACTACCTCTCAGACAGGATATACAGGCAGGTTGTCATCAGTAATAGATGTTCCTGTAGTATAAGGTGTGTGGATCTCATGTCTGATCACATGTCATTATATCAGTGATGTCATCAGCAGGGGGCGGGGCTGTGACTACCTCTCAGACAGGATATACAGGGCAGGTTGTCAGCAGTAATAGATGTTCCTGTAGTATAAGGTGTGTGGATCTCATGTCTGATCACATGTCATTATATCAGTGATGTCATCAGCAGGGGGCGGGGCTGTGACTACCTCTCAGACAGGATATACAGGCAGGTTGTCAGCAGTGATAGATGTTCCTGTAGTATAAGGTGTGTGGTTCTCATGTCTGATCACATGTCATTATATCAGTGATGTCATCAGCAGGGGGCGGGGCTGTGACTACCTCTCAGACATGATATACAGGCAGGTTGTCAGCAGTGCTAGGTGTGTGGATCTCATGGACATTACACCCTGGTCTGATACATTGTTTCTGTACGTTTGTTCTCTGGTCATTGCCCTGTTACAATGTTACTGGAGCCTCTTTGATCTATTTTCCACCATCTGATGGCTAATTTTCCGATAATGGAGCAGCTTTCGCTTTGGCGCTGTCGCGGCTATCTTCCTCGGTGCTGCGAGCCCTGCAGTCTTCTTCTTCGTCTCTCAGCTAATGGTAATGTTTAAAGCTTCTCCGGAAAGTTCACACATTAAGAATTTGACGCGTCGCTCGCTCTCTCTTGGGCAGATTAACATTTCAAACGTGTTATAAATGTTTCAAGTAGAAATTGGTGTAAGTGGGAATAATAATGGACGCCGCGTAAGACGCTTAATTTCAAAAGTGCTGTCAGCATTCAATTACGGTCTGAAAGCGAATCAGCGCCACGAGCGGAATAATGCGCCGCTTTAACCTAAAAATAGGCAGGATCCGTTTATAAAGGCTGCTATTTGTATAAAACCCTGGCGCTGGATTACCTGGTGATTGGCGGCCATGATTGGCCCCTATAGAAACCCCTGGATGAGATGAAACGCCCGTATTATAGCGGTGACACAGAGGTGATCATCATACATAGAGTGGGCAGAGCTGCAGTGTAAAGCATGGGGGAGAGACAGAACAGCAGACTGAGATACTGATGAGTAGGGAGCTGGATTTCAAACTACAGAAGACTCCAACAGACATTAAGTACATAGAGTTATTAAGTAAAGCAGAGCTGCAGTGTAAAGCATGGGGGATGGACAGCAGCAGTTTGGGCCTCTGTAGATTTGGGGTTTCGGACTCTAATTGGTAATGCAGCTAAGAGAGTCACGATGGTTGGATAGTGACCACCACTCATCACTGAGGGTCCGGCAGCGGATGATGGGGGTCACAGTGGTCGTGGTCACTCCCCTTTCTGCCTCTAAGATTCTGTTCATTTCCTTACAGAAGGACAAAGCGATGAAATATACATATAACATAAATAAAATAACGGGGAAGCATCCCGCGCCCGGTGCGGATATTACCGTCATTTATTTCTCTGCCGCCTGCGCAGCGTCTAATGAAAGATTCATATATTTCCATTCCTTATATTAATCTTCTCCCATCTCAGAGCGGTGGACGGGGCCCGGCGAATGTGCCGACTGGACGTTTCATACTGTGGCCCTTCATACCAGGGGATTTACAGGGGCCAGAAGTGAGAATCCTCCGCTGTACGGGAAGAGGATCCAGTGAAGCAGTATCATTTGGGAGCTCTATACCGGTATTATGTTGGCTCTGTAGAACAGTATCATTTAGATACCATATGGCAGTATTATTTAGGAACCCTATAGCAGTATCATTTTGGCATTAGCAGTATTATTTAGGAGCTCTATTGTAGTATCATTTCCGCACTGTAGAACAGTATTATTAAGATACCATATGGCAGTATTGTTTAGGAACTCTATAGTGGTATTATTTCGGCACCGTAGAACAGTATTATTTAAATACCATATGGTGGTATTACTTAGGAACTCTATAGTGGTATTAATATGACACCGTAGAACAGTATGATTTAGATACCATATGGCAGTATTATTTAGGAACTCTATTGTAGTATCATTTCGGCACTGTAGAGCAGTATTATTAAGATACCATATGGCAGTATTACTTAGGCACTGTATAGTGGTATTAATATGACACCGTAGAACAGTATGATTTAGATACCATATGGCAGTATTATTTAGGAACTCTATTGTAGTATCATTTCGGCACTGTAGAACAGTATTATTAAGATACCATATGGCAGTATTACTTAGGCACTGTATAGTGGTATTAATATGACACCGTAGAACAGTATGATTTGATACCATATGGCAGTATTATTTGGGGACTCTATAGTGGTATTATTTTGGCATTGTACAATGGTATTATTTAGATACCATATGGCAGTATTATTTAGGAACTTTATAGTGCTATTACTTTGGCACTGAAGAACAGTATTATTTGGATACCATATGTCAGTATTATTTGGAAACTCTATAGCAGTATCGTTTTGGCATTAGCAGTATTATTTAGGAGCTCTATAGTGGTATTATATTGGCTCTATAGAACAGTATTATTTAAATACCATATGGCAGTATTATTTAGGAACTCTAGCAGTATCATTTTGGCATTGGCAGCATTATTTGGGCATCATATGGCATTGTTCATTGTTTTTCTGGACATGAGGGGGCGACACTTGCTCCTGATTCGATGTTTCTTGTGTCTCAGGACGTGAAGATCATTCGTTAATATTACTGATTGTCTTTGTTAATTCTCCCGGCACCAGAGGCAGAATAAGCACAGACGGAAAAACCGCGGTCACTGTCCCTCTATCTATCAGACCTGAGACGAGGGCGCCGTCCTCTTTGTTCTAATAGATCCTCGCCATCTCGATATGCGACATCACGAAACGTGCTAAATAAAGCAACGTGAAAATAAAACATATAGAGAAATAGCATAAAAAACAAAGCGCAGCCCCTCCCCCGTCCTCCGGGGTGACGGGCGCTCTATAATGATAACGAGCGCTTATTACAGATGCACGGGGCTGTCTGGGAGTCATCCGTCAGCCCGCAGCCCGTGGAGGCGATCGCCGGTCGTTAGATAATAAGGATTGATAAAATGTTAGGGCCAAAATGTTAAAAATGCTGCTATCGATTAGCACGCAGCGTAATAATGAAGGCGCGGGGCCTGGGGACGGCAGCCATGGATCACTGTGCAACGCGGCCTCACAATCTGCGCCAGGACAATTAATCCCGGCAAGTCACAAATCGCAAATAAAGGAGTCGCCAGCTCATTACCGGACGACCTTGGCGAACGGCCTTGAGAGCGCCGCTGACCTTTCACTATCTGGAAAGTTTATAATGTGTCTGATTGAGAAAGAACCGCTACGGCTCTTTTTTTTTTTTTTTTTATTCCAGGACTTCTTGAGTTTCGTGGTGGCGGCGAGACGAGACGAGCGTCCGCCAGTTAATAGCTGGGATTAAAAATGCATTACCGGGCTAATGAATAAATACAGAGTAAACAGCGCGGCGATTGAAACATCAGGAATTCAGCTAAAAATATGCAATGAGCAGCAAATGGATGATGGATTCACGACCGGGAGACTGCGAAAAAGACAGAAAAGGGAGGGGCTTCCACAACGGCCAATCAGCTGTGGAGGAAAAGTAACAACTTGCATCTGATTGACGGATACAATTGATACAATGTTTCCTTTTGTCTGGAATTCTGGGTGATAAACATAGAAGGGGTTGTTCCACCATAAAAACGGATCCATGAGATAGAGGACAAGTGTCTGATGGGCGGGGTCCGACCGCCGGGGCCCCTGACAATCACCAGGACTCAGAGTCCCCGCATGCGCACTGCCACTCCATTCATCTCTATGTCCAGCGCTCACCTACCATCCCATAGAGATGAGTGAGGCAGGCAGCACTCCAGTCTCTCCAGGGGCTCTGTCCTTGTGATTGGGTCCCAGCGGTCGGAGTCCCACGGATCAGACACGTGTCACCTGTCCTGTGGTGGGAAACCCCTTTAAATTCAGTTGTAGCTATAGGGGGAGCAGTCACATGACAACCTGGATCACATACAGCGCCTGGTACTGTATCTGGGGGTCTTCAATCTTATGTGTCTTTCTTTACTCATTTTGACATTTTGTTCATTAATCTGGAAGCTCTGGATGAACAGAAGAAAGTTCCTTGCCCAGAAAATACGCTCCATTATATAACAATGATAGCTCCGTTGGTTGGCGGTGGGCACCAGGGCCGGGTGGTCAGTACGTTGGGAGCCCTGGGGCCATTAATCCATGAGATACCTAGCGATCTAACATTTCTGACTGCAGATTATTTTCTTTTGTTCTTTGGAATTCATAGATATTCTGCGTCTTTTCTGATAAACTGATTAGATGAATGTATTAAACGGATGGCAGCAAGTGGCTCCATCTAGTGGTGACAGGGAGAACTGCTCCCCTGCTGGACATCTAGTCTCTAATAGATGGTGACACATCTATCTATCTATCTATCTCATATCTATCTATCTATCTATCTATCTATCTATCTATCTATCTATCTATCTGTCTCTGTATCTGCATTGAATCCCACTGACAGTCAGCCATGTCTGTGTGTCGTTAGACGAGGTCATGTGAATTCCAAGCTCCGGCCTGGAGGTCTTATGAGCCCCAATATGAAGGAAATAATCACACTGAGGGCTGGGTCTCTGAACCCTGGAGTGATTGCACTTATATACTGTAATGTACGCGCTCCCACCTGATGTTGGGACGTATAGAAGTCTTGGTGGCTCGGGGGGGGGGGGGTTTCGTCGTCCATTAAAGGTCTGTGTGTTTGATGACTCCGGAGGCGGCTCTCTCCCCATCATCCTCACAGCGGGGGCTCCGGCCTCACACTGGGGCAGCTTCTAACATCAAGTTTAGCCGATTCATTTTCTAGAGAATATTTAACTTTTTATTAGAAAAAATATGAGTGGAACCGACGCAGAAAGGAAATCGGAGACGGCGTTAAGTAAATCGTGGAATTATTAAAAATGATGTCTAGACCGTGAAACTCACCGGATTCTGTGCGTGAACTCTGAGACTGGGTCAGGACGGGAAAGAGAAGTTCTGCAAATCAAGAACATATTTTATGCTTCACTTTCTTATCCTTTCAAGATTTCTGCTTGCTGTCAGCGAATGAAAGAATTCTGATTGACCTATTCCTTTCCCAGCTGGTGGTTTGTTACAATATATCAGTGCAGAGAATCCGCCGCTGTTCTGCCCCAGGCTGATACATTTTACCTGTATTACTGATACATTGTAACGGTCCCAGCGCTGGCAGCTCAGGGGGCGTGTGCCTGCTCAGGGGTGTGACCTTTATGCTGCAGTTGAAGGATGGAACTGAGCATGTGCGTCCGCTTCAGTGAGGTGGACAGAGAAATTAGAAAAAAAACAAACAGCAGGTGGCGTTAGACAGACAGATTTAATTGATTTACCAGGATTTTCATACCATGCGATCTACGGTATCCTCAGGATGGGTCATCAGTATCAGGTTGGCGGGGGTCCGACTCCCAGGTCTGTGAGTGCTTAGAGCCCTTCTTAGGGGTCACATGGCCTAGGTGCAGCTTAGTCCCATTCACGTGAATAGGGCTGAGCTGCAGTACCAAGCATGGCCACTATCCATCGGAGGGCGCTGTGCTTGGTGAGCTACAAGGAGTCCGCGGCATTCACCAGAGCTTCGGTACGCCCCCCTGGATTCCTTCCTTCGGCAGTGGGGGTGTCAGGAGTTGGCCCCCCCACTAACCTCATATTGATTGCCCATCCTGAGGAGAGGCCATCAGTATGGAAATCCGGTATTGTAATGAGAACATCTTGCTGCCACGTTCTGGGGGCGTCACCTCTGCCCATGTGACCCCTCCTTACTTGTGATACTGTCCCTCCATCCGAGCGGTAATGGCGGCCTCCTCTGGGTCGTATTCAGCGCTGATTTCCCACTTCTCTGTCACACAGGAACGAGGCGCGGGAGCGGCAGCTGTAATACAGCCGGCTGATTACTGCTCTGTGATGGAGATCACGCTGGGCTAAATCAATTGTGAATTTCGGCGGCCCTGGGGGGCTCCTAATCCCTTCCAATCATTGTATTACAAATACTTTTAGCAGCAGAACAGAAACATGAAAGGCCGGAGGCGCGGGGGCAGCAAACCTGCTCATTTCTGGAGATAATGTCATACATTTCT
>ONZH01006210.1:0-27454 GCA_900303285.1 Rhinella marina
TGACTTGGTTGAGTCCAATCTACGATCTTGTGCTGGGGGCACATAAAATGATTCCTTTAGTGTTAGGCTTGATTAGACCTGGGCATAAAAGCTGCAGAGCAGGAAGAGTCGGTGGTGTGGTATCATCTCGTTATATAACCGGGACGATCGTGATGTTATATGGGATCTGTAATGTGACAATATTTCCCGTAACAGCCCTTACTTTTATTGTATGCCTTCACTACGCCCCTTTATGCTGTTCTTACAGCTGAGTGATAAATCTACAAGTGCTGGTTTTGCATTTAATGATTTGTTTCTAGGACACGGCAGGAGGAAAATAATTCTGATTCTTCCTCAGATTGCTGCTTTTTCCCATGTTGAGATATATGGAGATCTAAGAATGCTCTTCACATTGTTTAAAGGGAATGCAACAAATGTATTTAGAACAATTAAGCAATCTTGAAACAGCCTCGCTTAAAAAAATCTACTACAGTTGTGTGTATAGCTCCTATAAGAGCTGCAGTCGTGCTTGAAAGTTTGTGACCCCTTCAGAATTTTCTAAATTTCTGCACAAATTTCACAGAAAATTACATCTGTGTTATGTAGGGTCCGCTGTCTTACTTGAACAGATTTGGCTTTGGGCTACTTCCAAGGGCATTATCTAAGTGGCCCTGCTCATCTTCACCATTTAACCTCTATACAGGGATCTGGACTCTGCTGCAGAGGAATCACTAGGCCACGACCTCTCAAGGTAGTTCGAGTGACTTACCTAGGGGGGTCAAGAGACACTGCTACAGAGGACAAGGCAGGGGTGTAATTATAATTCATAGGGCTCCATGGCAAAATAAGATGGGGCCCCCACCGCCTAGTGTAAGAAAAGTAAAGCAGCAGCATAAATAACAACAAATAAAAGTATGTATTATAGCACCATGTATCAGAAAACACACATTATAGAAAAAAAGCCTCCATATTGTTATTATTCACAAAAAGTTACAATGTTTTCTTGCACCTGATAGGCCCCTACCCTCCAACCTCTGGGCCCCATAGCAAGTGCTATGGCTGCTATGGTAATGGTTATGCCCATAGCACCAGAGGATCAGGCAGAGCGTAGTCAGAGACAGGCCTAGGTCAGGGCAGGCAGAATACGTGGAATCCAGCCAAAACGTTGAGGTCACTGCAAGGAGCCCGGGGTAAGAATTGAATTCAGGTCAGGTAGTGAAAGCTCAAATCCAGGAAGCAGGCATAAGTTGATACACAGATACACTAACAAATACAGCAGACCTTTGCAGGAACTTTATGAACTGGAACCTATTGCTCAGGCACCCTCTCACGGGGGAGATGCCTAAACTACCCAGGTTGATCAAAGGTGCACAAACACAGGTCCTTTAAGAGTCAAAAGAAGTGTATACCCTATAGGCAGTGCAAAGAAGTGCTGGCAGAGAGCAGGCCTCAGTAGATGAACAGTGGCTGGCCTCGACAGACAGTAGATGACAGGAATGGGCTGTCTGAAGACCAGGCAGGGAGCAGGTGAATGGAAGGGCTGTCACCATAGCAATAAGATTTTCACACAAGTTCTAAAAGTAAATAAAGATAAAAATATGAAACAAATAAGACAAATAAAAATATTACACTTGGTCATTTATTTATTGAGGAAAATGATCCAATATCATGTCTGTAAATGGCAAGAGTATGTGATCCTTTAGGATTAGCAGATGATTTCAAGGTGAAATCAGAGTCAGGTGTCTTCAATCAATGGGATGACAATCAGGTGTAAGGGGTGAAGGGGTGACCTGTTTTATGTAAAGAACAAGAATCTATCAAAGTCTGATCTTTACAACACATGTTTCTGGAGGTGTATCATAACACAAACAAAGGAGATGTCTGAGGACCTCAGCAGAAGAGTTGCTGATGCTCATCAAGCTGGAAAACTTTACAAAACAATCTTTAAAGAGTGTGGACTCAACCAATCCACTGTCAGATTGCCTTGTACAAAAGGAGGAAATTCAAGACCACTATAACCCTCCCCAGGAGCAGTCCACTAATAAAGATCACACCAAGAGCAAGACGTGTAATAGTTCACAAGGTCACATTAACTAATTACCATTAGGAGGACTCTCACCATCAATAGTGTACATGGCATGATTGCAAGGATAAAGCCGCTGCCCTCCAAAAAGAACATTGCTGCCCATCTGCAGTTTGCTAAAAAAACACCGGAAGAGCCAGAAAGCTATTGGAACAATGTTTTGTAGACCACTGAGACGAAAATAGAACTTTTTGGTTCAAATAAGAAGCGTTCTGTTTGGATAAAGGAAAACCCTGAATGTAGCATAAAAACCTCATCCTATCTGTGACACACAGTGCTGGTAGCATCATAGCTTGGGCCTGGTCTGTTGCATCTGGGCCTGGACGAATCATCAACATTGATGGGACAATGAATTCTGAATTATATCAGCAAATCCAGAGAATGGTTAAAGAAGAAGAAAGTGAAGGTTCTGGAATGGCCAAGACCTAAATCTAATAGAAATGTTCAGCAGAGCTGAAACTGTTCTGTATGGAGGAATGGGCTAAAATTCCTCCAAGCTAATGTGCAGTACTAATCAACAACAGATCCTGAAAGCAAAGGTTCACATACTTTTGTTACTCACAGAAATTTGACATTGGATCATCTTCCTTAATGAATAAGGGACAATGTCTAATATTTTTGACTCATTTGTCTGATATGGTCATCTTTATCTATTTTAGGACCTATTTTAAAAAGCTGAAGATTTACAGTAGGTCAACTTTAGGAAGAAATATAGAAAATTTTGAAGGGTTCACAAACATTCAAGTTCCTTTGTATGTGTCACCATGACTACTCACAAACTGTGTGTTTTCTGATCCTGCTGTTACTGTATGTGCACCATCCCCATTTTGACTGTCTTTAGGTGAACAACAAGAGGAAGCAGAAAGAAAAAGGTAGGTAACGACTGCAGGGTCAGACTACACAGGGATTGTTTGTAGTCTGTAACCGTGGTGACTGCAGGGTCAGACTACACAGGGATTGTTTGTAGTCTGTAACCGTGGTGACTGCAGGGTCAGACTACACAGGGATTGTTTGTAGTCTGTAACCGTGATGACTGCAGGGTCAGACTACACGGGGATTGTTTGTAGTCTGTAACATAGTGACTGCAGGGTAGACTACACAGGGATGTTTGTCTGTACCATGTGACTGAGGCACTACAAGGGATGTTTGTAGTCTGTAACATGGTGACTGCAAGGGTCAGACTACACAGGGATTGTTTGTAGTCTGTAACCGTGGTGACTGCAGGGTCAGACTACACAGGGATTGTTTGTAGTCTGTAACCATGGTGACTGCAGGGTCAGACTACAAAGGGATTGTTTGTAATCTGTAACTATAGTGACTGCAGGGTCAGACTACACAGGGATTGTTTGTAGTCTGTAACTGTATTGACTACAGGGTCAGACTACACAGGGATTGTTTCAGTTTGTAACCGTGGTGACTGCAGGGTCAGACTACACAGGGATTGTTTGTAGTCTGTAATCGTGGTGACTGCAGGGTCAGACTACACAGGGATTGTTTGTAGTCTGTAATCGTGGTGACTGCAGGGTTAGACTACACAGGATTGTTTGTAGTCTGTAACCATGGTGACTGCAGGGTCAGACTACAAAGGGATTGTTTGTAGTCTGTAACTGTAGTGACTGCAGGGTCAGACTACACAGGGATTGTTTGTACTCTATAACCGTAGTGACTACAGGGTGAGACTACACAGGGATTGTTTGCAGTTTGTAACGGTGGTGACGGCAGGGTCAGACTACACAGGGATTGTTTGTAGTCTCCGTAGTGACTAGGGTCAGACTACACAGTGTTGTAGTCTACGTGTGACTACAGGGTTCAGACTACACAGGGATTGTTTGTAGTCTGTAACGTGGTGACTACAGGGTTAGACTACACAGGGATTGTTTGTAGTCTGTAACCGTACTGACTACAGGGTCAGACTACACAGGGATTGTTTGTAGTCTGTAACGTGGTGACTACAGGGTCAGACTACACAGGGATTGTTTGTAGTCTGTAACCGTACTGACTACAGGGTCAGACTACACAGGGTTGTTTGTAGTCTGTAACGTACTGACTACAGGGTAGACTACAGGGATTGTTGTAGTCTGTACCGTATGACTACAGGGTACACAGGGATTGTTTGTAGTCTGTAACCGTACTGACTACAGGTCAGACTACACAGGGATTGTTTGTAGTTTGTAACCGTGGTGACTGCAGGGTCAGACTACACAGGGATTGTTTGTAGTTTGTAACCGTGGTGACTGCAGGGTCAGACTACACAGGGATTGTTTGTAGTCTGTAACCATAGTGACTGCAGGGTTAGACTACACAGGAATTGTTTGTAGTCTGTAACCGTAGTGACTGCAGGGTCAGACTACACAGGTATTGTTTGTAGTCTGTAACCGTGGTGACACATAGCTCTGCACAGGAACTGTATACAGGAAATGGTAGATTATTCATTGAGGCTTTTTGCTAATTTTCATATTTCATTGCAAAGGTATACATACCCTTACACATGAATACTCTGGTTGGTATTTGTGTATGCCGTTTATATCTTAACGAGGTATTTTATGACTAAAGAAAAAGCATTTTTTGTAAAAATTTGCAACTAAATGACTAACTACATGGATGTGTCTACACAAGGTTTTGAACAGGAGGAAATGTCCAACATGGTGTAAAGCGATGAGTCTATTCTGTTGCTATTTTACGCTAATTTCTGCCAATTCCTTACCATTATCAGAATCTCTGCTTGCTGACTGTGAACGTAAACATCCTTGTTCACATTGTTACAATTGTACCTAAACCTTAGAAACGTAACCTTCTAATTGCACTGATACAATGTAACAAACTATCAGACTGGGAGAGATTTCTGCTGCTGATATCTCCAGGAGCATAGTCTAGACTGGATATAACTGTAACAACACCTCAGCTGCGAGTAGTGTTAGATCAGGAAGAATTGTACAGCTTCTGGATGGAAACCTGAATGTTTTTTATTCACTGACTGATAAATGATGAAGGAAACGGTAAAACTCCTCTTTGTACGGCGGTTGCGCTCTCTGCATTAAACACTCACCTGCCCCTTTAAATGACTCCTGCCTTTGATAGGGACGTGGGCTGTGATGCGGAGAGCTACGGCAGCTCTTGTAAAGCCTATTTCTTTCCTGCAGTCTTTGTATAGCGCTGGGTCACGTTTTATGCCGTCTTCTGTTTTCTCCAGCCATGAAAAGTTTAATAACAGTCATATTTCATGTCCCAACTTTCTCCAATGTACAAACTATATTTTGAAATTGGCAGGAGATACAAACAGCAAAGATCCCTTCTGTTCCTCAGCGGCGTGGACTTTATAAGCCGTAAATGATGGATCGTTCCCTGTACCTTTAGTAAATCTCAGAGATATTCCTCTTATAGCCGCCGGGGGAGGGGAGTTCTTGGCAGAGAGCAGCCATGGGTTTAGTGGCACCAGTTTACAGATGGGAAGACTGATTGGTATACGCTCGTTACTGACTTATGGGTTTGATGTGTATTTTTATGTCATGGCTGCAGCTATAGATGTAGCACTGCCTGATGATGGTAATTATATGGCTGCATCCTCAGGGGTGCACCACCAATGAGCGCTTTCATTGTGGCAAAGTGGTTAGGTTAAGAAATTGGCATTGGGGTGGGGCGCCGTTTCAGTTTTCACCTCAGGCAGCAGAAAGGCTAGGTGCGCCCCTGTGCACCCTTTCATACATATAGACTAAGGACTAAAAAAGACGCACCCATCTGTAATGGCCGGTAGAAGAGTAGATTGTTCTTAATTGTGCTGAAGACAGTTCTTAATGACATTGACTGGATGTCTGGGGTTGTTGTCCTGCCGCAAAATAAAATTTGGAGCCAATCAGATGTCTCCCTGATGGAGCTGTATGATGGATAAGCATCTGCCTGTATTCTCAGCACTGAGGACACCATGAATCCTGACCAAATTCCAAACTCCAGTTTCTGCAGCAGCAGGACTACCACCCAAAACATCTACCCAAAGTCATCAAGAACTATCTTCATGTAAAGAACAAGAGGGAATCCTGAAGTAATGATGTGGCCCCATAGTGCCCGGATCTCCCCTGGTCTGTCTGGGATTATATGATGAGACTGAAGGATCGGAGCAAGCCTACATCCACAGTTCTCCAAGATGTTTGGAAGAACCTCCCTGCCTAGTTCCTTCAAGAAGAAGGCAAAGGGCCGTCACCCAAAAATTGATTGGCTTGAGTTCTCTCTTTTCTTTATTCACCTTGCACAAGGGGTTATCCCATGACTAATGTAAAAAATGAAAATCAGAAATCATACAGTACATGGAAACCTCTTTCTAACAAAGCTAGAACCAGCCCTGTACCTCACATGGATCCAGAGATCTCCCCATTTATTGCTCTGATAGATTTATATCAAGCTGACAGCTCAAGGGGAGTGTCTTTTCTGCTGCAGCTAAGGGTGTGTGTCTAAGCTCTCCCGATCACAGCTCAGGAGGCGTGTCTCAGCTCTCCCTATCACAGCTCAGGGGGTGTGTCTCAGCTCTCCCTATCACAGCTCAGGAGGTGTGTCTCAGCTCTCCCTATCAACAGCTCAGGGGGTGTGTCTCAGCTCTCCCTATCACAGCTCAGGAGGTGTGTCTCAGCTCTCCCTATCACAGCTCAGGGGGTGTGTCTCAGCTCTCCCTATCACAGCTCAGGAGGTGTGTCTCAGCTCTCCCTATCACAGCTCAGGAGGCGTCTCTCTCAGCTCTCCCTATCACAGCTCAGGAGGCGTGTCTCAGTCTCACAGCTCAGGTCTCAGCTCTCCTATCACAGCTCAGGGGGTGTGTCTCAGCTCTTCCTATCACAGCTCGAGAGTGTGTCTCAGCTCTCCCTATGACAGCTCAGGGGGCGTGTCTCAGCTCTCCCTATCACAGCTCAGGAGGCGTATCTCAGCTCTACCTATCACAGCTCAGGGGTGTGTCTCAGCTCTTCCTATCACAGCTCGAGAGGTGTGTCTCAGCTCTCCCTATGACAGCTCAGGGGGCGTGTCTCAGCTCTCCCTATCACAGCTGCAGGAGGCGTATCTCAGCTCTACCTATCACAGCTCAGGGTGTGTGTCTCAGCTCTCCCTATCACAGCTCAGGAGGCGTATCTCAGCTCTACCCTATCACAGCTCAGGGGTGTGTCTCAGCCTTCCTATCACAGCTCGGGAGGGTGTCTCAGCTCTTCCTATCACAGCTCGGGAGTGTGTCTCAGCTCTCCCTATAACAGCTCAGGGGGCGTGTCTCAGCTCCCCCTATCACAGCTCAGGAGGCGTGTATATGCTCTCCCCTATCACAGCTCAGGAGGCGTGTCTCAGCTCTCCCTATCACAGCTCCGGGGGCGGGTCTCAGCTCTCCCTATCAGAGCTCAGGAGGCGTGTCTCAGCTCTCCCTATCACAGCTCAGGGGGCGGGTCTCAGCTCTCCCTATCAGAGCTCACGAGGCGTGTCTCAGCTCTCCCTATCACAGCTCAGGGGGCGGGTCTCAGCTCTCCCTATCACAGCTCAGGAGGCGTGTCTCAACTCTCCCTATCACAACTCAGGAGGCAGTTGAAGGATTAAACTGAGCATGTGCGGCCATCTCAGTCAGCAGGTCAAAGAAATAAGAAAAAAAACAAACAGCAGGTGGCACTATACAGATACATTTTACTGAATAACTCAGTGGCTATGCTAAATCTTTAATTACATGCAATTACAAAAGTATTCAGATCCAGGTGCTGGTTTGAAAACTGTAGAATATTTTTCGTGGGAAAACCCCTTTAATTGATAAAAGAATAAACTATTAAAACTTTCTTACTTTGCAGTGTTGAGAGAATTGAAGTTAACGAAGTGGACTTCAATCCTAATTTCAGGAAAAGCAGAATTTTCTTGTGCTCCGTGGTAATCAATCAATTTTCCCTGAAGCGGCTGTAAAAATGTAAAAAAAAAAACATACTTACCACATCCATTTTAGCACAAAGAGGCCGTCGTGGGCATCTTACTTGAAGATCCTACGCGAAATCTCGCGCACGGTGATGTACTGTATGACAACACCATGCCAGCTGACGTGATGACGCCATTACGCGCTGCACGAGATTTCGCCCTGTATCTTCAAGCAAGATGGCTGCAGTAGCCTCTTCGCGGTCAAATGGATGCGGTAAGTACAATTGATATAATATATTTTTTTATGAGCAACCACTAAAATGCTTTTACAGTATAATGATTTCAGATGCCGCGATCGTTGATGAACGCGGCACGTGAGGGATCGCCGTCCCCTGTCATTGCACCCGCTACTTACAAAAAAAGTTGTTAATCACGAAGCAAATTTTTTAGTAAAATTCAGCGAAGTAGCTGAATCTAATTTTTAAGAAATTCGCTCATCTCTAATATATATAGGACACATAACACATTAGTCACGTACAAAAATAATAACTCTGATTGACAGCTGCTACCTGAAAATAATAGCCAAGATCAGAGAAATATGCACTCCTGGCCATTTGACTCCTTTAGCGCTATGCTTGATGTAGATGGAAATGCTGTTATATGGAGGGGGCTACCTGTGGTAGCGGTGTACATTTATATACAGCAGCCCGGGGCACAACTATAGCCCTCAGGGCTGTTCTATGATAATGTCTGCCACACTGGGTTTAACAGCTTCTGGTGCATTTTATTATGGAAAGACATAATGCGCTGTAATCCGTTTTGTGATAAACGTCCTGGACATCAGGCTGATACATTGTAACAAACTATCGGGACAGAGGAGAGATTGCTGTGATGATTCAACCATGCTGCTTTGTTACAATGTATCAGTCTGGAGTCCAGGAATGTTTATGTCTAGACTGCATACAATAGTATCCACTTCTCAGCTGACAGCAGGACCAGCTCTATACTGTACATGATCACTGCATCTGCATGGATGCAAGAGTATTCTCATTCACTGACAGCAAACAGAGGTCTAAAAATTGTGAAAAAAATTACACATGAAAGGGGTCATTTATGACCAAATAAACACTTTTTGGCATATATTTGGTGCAGATTCTGTCACATACACCCCTTCTACTTCACATACACCAGTACTAAAAATAAGGGTGTGGTGCGGGCGGGGAAAAGGGTGGGCCGGCCCACCGGTCTTATTTATCATTTTATGCGGCAGAAAATTATCTTAATCTATGCCAGCTCCCTTTAAGGCTGTTGTACTCCGGCAGGGGAAGCGCCTAAGTTATGTCAAGGCCTCCACCTAACTTAGGCATAGAAAGCACCAGCGAAGGGGCATTAAGACCTGAGTCTAAAATTATCTTAATAAATGACCCCAAAAGTCATATAGAAAGATGTATAGTGTTTATATAGAGCTTAATTCTAATGAAACAAGAAACTTAAAAGAGTTAATTACCCCTGTTTTTCTCCATTTCCACCCCAGGTGCTTTCTCTCTATAGATGTCCACCTTGCTAAATGATTGGATTGTGCTTGCCTATTGCCACCACCAGGGGGTGCTCACTCCATACAGATTTACACAGCTGTATAATATAAATCTGTGTACTACCCCCATGAGTCACAGCGAATAGCGGAAGTAGTCTTGTCAGACCTTTCACACACCATGGACCCCATAGAGGTTGTTTGCCCATCTTGGATGGTAAGGACACCATGATGATGACATTAGAGAATAAACTTTTAAAGGAGTAGTCTCTTTATGACAACCCCTGTCTATATATCCTACAGGGTGTAGATATCACAGAGACAGGTCCTTGCAAAAAGCAGCTCTTGTAGACTTAGCCTAGGTAATGCTCAGTTTTTAGAATAGGCTTGTCTGGTTTAGACAACCCCTTTAAGAGCACGGTTTTGACATACCATCTATTCAGAGCTCTTCTATAGGCAGAAACACTAATATTACAAAATAGTTGTTAAAAGAGCAATGAGTTGTGTCCCTGGGATAGTAATTGTGTGAAGCTAAGAGATACATATTATCAGGGTAAGGCAGCAGAATACGCTGTAGGTTCTACCATTGTTCCTCCACACTCTGGATTTGGAAAAGTAGACATATTAATGGAGAAGGATAACTCCCAGGGGCGGATTGGCAATGTACCCTGCCGGGAAGATTCCCGGTGGGCTGATTGCCTTTTACTATGTTGGGGGCCGCTGGCACTGTGTGCGCACAGGGCCGGCACCCTAAGATGTGTATGACAGACTGTACCTCATATCGCAGGTCCTGCTGTGGGTGGAATACTTTGAAGCTGCTGCTCCTCCCCTCACTTAGCAGCAGCCACCAACAGGGATACTGTGGAGCTTCAATGGCCTCGCACAGGCTGAACAGCAGAGAGAGGGATAGTGCGGGAGCCCAGCACTGCTCCTCCCCCTTCACTCCAGTGCCGAACGAAGCAGACGCTGATTTATGGAGCAGCTGCAGTCGTCTGCCCTGTAGACAGAGCTAGCGGCACGGAAGAAGTAAGGGCTGCCTCTCCTGACCCCCTGCTGAGAGCTGAGTCTGATTGTGTGTAGTTTAGTTTAGAAGTTGTTTGGTCAATGTTTATTTAATTCACTTTATCTTTATGGGCTGCGGACTCCTCAAAGTAGGGAAGGGTTGTTAGGGGGGGGGAGGAGGTGAAGCAGCTGTCAATCAATTGGCCATAGCTGAACAAGATAATGTCCTGCATAAGCATGACATTACACTTGTGTCAGTGGTAAATAATTGTCAGTTCCACTATACACACCAGGACCCCTGGAGTAATAGAGGACTCCATTGGATTGCCTGTATAGTGGCAGTAAAGCTGTATAGGCAGCTTTGGGTGTTTTTGCATCTGTAACACTCACTGCTGCTGTTATGTTGTATAAGGGCTCATGCACATGGCCGTGTGCCAGCCGGGCCATATTGCAGCCCCCAAACAGCGGGTCTGCAATATACGGTCACCAGCCGTTTGCGCACCGCATCACGGATGCGGACCCATTCACTTCAGTGTCATGTGGAACGGAGCCCCACGAAAGCACTATGGAGCCTCCGCATCGCAAAAAAAAAGAACGTGTTCAAACATGCACTATTTTTTTGCACTGTGGACGGATCCCAGACCTATTCAAGTTGAACGGGCCTGCATCCATCTGCAGCAACCGCAAGGATGTTGCCTGTGCATTTTTGGTGCAGCAAAGAAAAAAAAATGCACCTCACATACAGTTTTTGCAACAATATACTAGCATTTATGGTGCATTTTTTCGTCCAGCAAAAGGAAAAAACACAGCAAAACTAAATTACATTAACTAAAACTACAGTTAAATTAATGTAATTTGGGTCTGTTGTGTTTACTGGAAGAAAACGCACAATCAATGCAAGTATATTGTTGCATTTTTTTTGCCACACCAAAAATGCGGCAGAACCACTATATGTGCCAGCACCCTTTATAAACTTGCAGTTTACTGCATCATTCAATTAATCAAGTAAAGGCAATCTGTGCATTCAGATCTTCAGGAATAATAAGGGTCATTTATGAATGGCACTAAGCCAGGTTTTGGTGGAAAAAAAAAAGCAATGCCCCCATGGAGCCCCCGAAATAAATGGAGCGGCCTGTCAGGCATACTTGCAGCTGCTTCATTCATTTCTTTAGTGGTTCAGGAGATATGAGAGTTACAGCTACATTGGCTTGAAAATAAAAAAGGCACTCTCTTGGGACATGATGAAGAAAAATAACAAAAATGCTGTCACTAAGGTGCAAAATAGGCTGGTGTCTTGACCCCGCCCATTTGGCTTGGTCACACCTTCTGCTAATTTGGTTCCACCCACAACATGGGGCCACTATTACCTTTTTTCCAGGGCCACTTTGAGTTCCCAATCCGCCCCTGATAACTCCCAAATGCATATGCCATCACTGAACACCATTTTGTTATGTTAGAAGTGTATGGCAAAGTGTTCTTACCTCTACTCATCAGCATTTATGTATATTAGAGATGAGCGAACCTTTTGAGGCTCAGTTCAGAATTTTTCAAAAAGTTCATTTTGGACCAGAATAATTTCTATCCAAACCATTTGTACCATTTTCCCTGGAAATTGGTAAATAACCCCCTCTAGTCTCCTAGGATTCAGTATTTTTAGGAAAACATGTTATCTCTTTTCAAAATCTTTTTTTAATTTTTCCCTCTCCAGGCTCTTAAACACAATGACCGCAATAGTAAGTGATGTCTGAGCGGCACTGACATACATCGCTGTGGGTGAACGCATGTTTGACTGCGTTAACAAACAGCGTGTTAAAAAACTATACCTTAACAGGGGCAGAACGCTGCCGGTACGACACGCACAAGTGTTTATTGTAAAAAAAAAAAAAAAGGCTCATTGTGAAGGAACCTTAATAAATTCTCTGGGAGCAGCAGCAGTGTAGAGTGGATGTGGAAAGAGTACGGTACAGATATAGTAACATGTGACCAGTGCATGTTCTCTCTGCTGTATGTTTTAGTTTGCTTTTCCTCTGATGTAAAACACCTTGGGCCTTATGTATGAAAACTGTCTAGGTCTAGAAGTTTCTTTGTTGCCCATAGAAACCAATCAGAGCTCCCCTTTTATTTCATATAGTGCTCTGGAGAAATGAAAGGGGAGCTCTGATTGGTTGCTATGGGCAACAAAGAAAGTCTTAGACCTAGACAGTTCTCATACATCAGGCCCTTAGTGAGCTGTACCCAGAGACAGTTCAGAGTAAAGATATCTAGTAAAACATAGATTACAGACTCTTTTTGTCATGACATATCTGTGCTATTGATTTATGTAAAGTTTGTTTAAAGTTATCACTTAAACATGTGCCATGTATGAGGGAGTGGGGAGTCGGAAGAGTCGGGGCTCTGGATTACTAACTCCACAGCCCTGATTGTTACCACGCCCACCGCTCTTCTCCTCTGATGTCTCTTTCTCCTTATCAGATCCCCTATCCGGCTCCCAGGTCCTGTCCAACACAAAATTATCAACATCCCCCCCCCCCACCACTTTTATCAGATTGAGATATGTCATTGTGGGTTCTTGTCTCCCTCACAATTGACTGCTCTGTATTTGACCAGAGTGCCACTGCCGCTACCACTGCCCATACCTTCACCTCTCTGGTTACAATTGTTACTACTACTACCACCACCACCAACACAGCTATGCATGGAGTCCCCAACTTCAACCTGAACCTCCTCTTTATGGCAGTCCAAACACTGACTGTTCTCGCACAAGTCATAAACAGGAGGACTTTCTTGAGTATCTTCTGTAGGTCATGGAGTTTTGTTCTTTAGAGAAAAGGAAGGCGTCCACTAGGAGGGGGCAGTGACATACATAGTAACATAGTTTGTTAGTCTGAAAAAAGTCATCCATCCATCCAGTTAGGTTATCTTGCAATATTCCTATAAAGTTGATCCAGAGGAAGACAGAGATGATGCAAAGGTTTTTCTGTGGCCATAAGGAGGATAAGCAAGAGGAATGTCATGATGCTTGGATCCAAAGCACAGTGTTAGACTCAGAGGTGACATCCATGTCATCCTGCTGTGACCGAGAGGAGGAGTGAGCCACCCAATCTACAATCTAATCCTCTTTGTCCTCAATAATAATGTTGTGCCTTTCTGAAGCCAGTGAGAAATGTAGATGTCTACTTCTACTAACTGGATGGCTGCTTCTGCTGCTACTACTCACATTCTGACTCTTGGATGATGAGGCATCGGCTTTTCATTTGCACTCTTCCATTTACTAGACATTTTATAATGAGGCCTATAAATGAAAAGTCACATGTTTTGTACACAGATTATTAAACAGTTGCAAATGTTCAAGTGTTTTTTTTTTGGTAATTTAAAGACAGAGGCGCAATAACATATTTTCTACTTATACAAACACACTGCACACTGGTATTGACAATTTGCAATGGTAATATTGCAGTTTTTGCAGTAAAATGATTTTGCTATTCGATTCGCATAAAACTTTGAATACTGTATGGAGCCAGAGCTCTGTACAGTACTAGAATGTATTGGCTCTGATATTCTCATGAGACTTCAGCAATAACTTCAAAAATTTATTTCTACTATTAAAAACCTTTTCACGAACTTGGGTTCAGTTCGAAAGGTACCTTGGAACCTAAACCGAGTTCGGGAAAATAATAACTTCGGCTCATCTGAGCCAATACATTCTAATACTGTACAGAGCGCTCACTCTGTACAGTATTCAAAGTTTTATGCTAATTGACTTTGGATGTTTCAGCAGAAGTCGATTCGCTCATCCCTAAAGGAGATGTGTATATACTGTGGATGGAGGGGCTGTGTATATACTGTGGATGGAGGGGCTGTGTATATACTGTGGGTGGAGGAGCTGTGTATATACTGTGGATGGAGGGGCTGTGTATATACTGTGGATGGAGGTGCTGTGTATATAATGTGGGTGGAGGAGCTGTGTATATACTGTGGATGGAGGGGCTGTGTATATACTGTGGGTGGAGGAGTTCTGTATATACTGTGGATGGAGGAGCTGTTTATATACTGAGGTGGAGGGCTGTGTATATACTGTGGGTGGAGGAGCTGTGTATATACTGTGGATGGAGGGGCTGTGTATATACTGTGGATGGAGGGGCTGTGTATATACTGAGGGTGGAGGGCTGTGTATATACTGTGGGTGGAGGAGCTGTGTATATACTGTGGGTGGAGGAGTTGTGTATATACTGTGGGTGGAGGAGCTGTGTATATACTGTGGTGGAGGAGCTGTGTATATACAGTGAGTGAAGGAGCTGTGTATATACTGTGGGTGGAGGGGATGTGTATATACTGTGGGTGGATGGGCTGTGTATATACTGTGGGTGGAGGGGTTGTGTATATACTGTGGGTGGAGGGGCTGTGTATATACTGTGGGTGGAGGAGCTGTGTATATACTGATGGTGGAAGGGGAGGCTGTGTATATACTGTGGGTGGAGGGGCTGTGTATATATGTGGGTGGACTGCTGTGTATTATACTGTGGGTGGAGGGTGCTCTGTGGGTTATATACTGTGGGTGGAGGGTGTGTATATACTGTGGGTGGAGGAGCTGTGTATATACTGTGGGTGGAGGGGTGTGTGTGGGTGGAGGCTGTGTATACTGTGGTGAGAGTGTGTATATAACTGTGGTGGAGTGTGTGTGTGGATATATACTGTGGGTGGAGGAGCTGTGGGTGGGTGTGTGTATATAACTGTGGGTACTGTATATACTGTGCTGTGTATGTGGGTGTGTATGTGGGTCTGTGTATGTGGTGCTGTGGTGTGTGTACTGTATGTGCTGTATGTGGTGTTGTGGTGGCTGTATATGTGGTGGGTATGTGGTAGGTGGTGTATGTGGTACTGTATGTGGTGCTGTATGTGGTGATGTATGTGGTGATGTACTGTGGTACTGTATGTGGTACTGTATGTGGTGCTGTATGTGGTGTTGTATGTGGTACTGTATGTGGTGCTGTATGTGGTACTGTTTGTGGTGCCTGTATGTGGGTGCTGTATGTGGTGCTGTATGTGGCGCTGTATTTGGTACTGTATGTGGTGCAGTAATGTGGTACTGTATGTGGTACTGTATGTGGTACTGTATGTGGTACTGTATGTGGTGCTGTATGTGGTACTGTATGTGGTACTGTATGTGGTGCTGTATGTGGTACTGTATGTGGTGCTGTATGTGGTGCTGTATGTGGTGCTGTATGTGGTACTGTATGTGGTGCTGTATGTGGTGCTGTATGTGGTACTGTATGTGGTGCTGTATGTGGTACTGTATGTGGTGCTGTATGTGGTGCTGTATGTGGTGATGTATGTGGTGATGTATGTGGTACTGTATGTGGTACTGTATGTGGTGCTGTATGTGGTGTTGTATGTGGTACTGTATGTGGTGCTGTATGTGGTACTGTTTTGTGGTGCTGTATGTGGTGCTGTATGTGGTGCTGTATGTGGTGCTGTATTTGGTACTGTATGTGGTGATGTATGTGGTACTGTATGTGGCACTGTATGTGGTGCTGTATGTTGTACTGTATGTGGTACTGTATGTGGTGCTGTATGTGGTGCTGTATGTGGTGCTGTATATGGTACTGTATGTGGTATTCTATGTGGTACTGTATGTGGTGCTGTATGTGGTAACTGTATGTTGTAACTGTATGTGTTACTGTATGTTGTGCTGTATGTGGTACTGTATGTGGTGTTGTGTGGTACTGGCTGTATGTGGTACTGTATGTGGTGCTGTATGCTGTATGTGGTGCTGTAATGTGGTGCTGTTGTGGTATGTTGTATGTGGTTGTATGTGTGTACTGTTCTGTATGTGCTGTACTGTGGTGCTGTATGTGGTGCCTGTATGTGGTATTGTTGCGGTACTGTATGTGTGGGCTGTATGTGGTACTGCTGTATGTGGTGCTGTATGTGGTACTGTGGTGTATGTGTGGTGGTGTATGTGGTCTGTATGTGGTGCTGTATGTGGGTGCTGTATGCTGTATGTGGTTCTGTATGTGGTACTGTCTGTGTACTGTATGTGTATGTACTGTATGTGCTGTATGTGGTGTGTATGGTGGTACTGTATGTGGTACTGTATGTGGTGCTGCTGTTGTGTACTGTATGTGGTGCTGTATGTGGTACTGTATGTGGTTGCTGTATGTGGTGTATGTGGTCTTGTGTACTGTGGGTGCTGTATGTGGTGCTGTATGTGGTGCTGTTGTGGCTGTGTGTGGTATGTTGTATGTGTACTGTAAGTGGTGCTGTAATGGGTGCTGTATGTGGTACTGTATGTGGGTATGATGTATGTGGTACTGTATGTGCTGTATGTGGGTACTGTATGTGGTGCTGTATGTGGTACTGGTATGTGGTGCTGTATGTGGTACTGTGTGGTCTGTATGTGGTACTGTATGTGGTACTGTATGTGGTATGTGGTTGTACTGTATGTTGGGTATGTGGTATGTTGTGTATGTGGTATGTGTATGTTGTGGTATGTATGTGGTGGTACTGTATGTGGTACTGTATGTGGTACTGGTATGTGGTACTGTATGTGGTGCTGGTGGTACTGTATGTGGTGTATGTATGTATGTGGTGTATGTGGTGCTGTATGTGGTACTGTATGTGGTACTGTATGTGGGCTGTATGTGGTACTGTATGTGTACTGTATGTGTATGTATGTTTGTATGTGGTATGTATGTGGTACTGTATGTGGTGCTGTATGTGGTACTGTATGTGGTACTGTATGTGGTGCTGTATGTGGTACTGTATGTGGTACTGTATGTTGTGCTGTATGTGGTACTGTATGTGGTACTGTATGTGGTGCTGTATGTGGTACTGTATGTGGTACCGTATGTGGTACTGTATGTGGTGCTGTATGTGGTACTGTATGTGGTGCTGTATGTGGTACTGTATGTGGTACTGTGTGTGGTGCTGTATGTGGTACTGTATGTTGTACTGTATGTTGTGCTGTATGTGGTACTGTATGTGGTACTGTATGTGGTGCTGTATGTGGTGCTGTATGTGGTACTGTATGTGATGCTGTATGTTGTGCTGTATGTGGTGCTGTATGTGGTACTGTATGTGGTACTGTATGTGGTGCTGTATGTGGTACTGTATGTGATGCTGTATGTGGTGCTGTATGTTGTGCTGTATGTGGTACTGTATGTGGTACTGTATGTGGTACTGTATGTGGTGCTGAAGTGGTACGTATGTGATGCTGTATGTGGTCTGTATGTGGTGCTGTATCTGGTGCTGTATGTGGTGCTGTATGTGGTACTGTATGTGTACTGTATGTGGTACTGTATGTACTGTATGTGGTACTGTATTGGTGGTATGTATGTGGTGCTGTATGTGGTACTGTATGTGGTACTGTATGTGGTACTGTATGTGGTGCTGTATGTGGTACTGCTGTATGTGGTACTGTATGTGGTACTGTATGTGGTGCTGTATGTTGTGCTGTATGTGTACTGTTGTGCTGTATGTGGTACTGTATGTGGTGTGTATGTGGTACTGTATGTGGTACTGTATGTGGTACTTGTATGTGGTTGCTGTATGTGGTACTGTATGGCTGTATGTGGTCTGTATGTGGTACTGTATGTGGTGCTGTATGTGGTACTGTATGTGATGCTGTATGTGATACTGTATGTGGTGTATGTGGTGTGTACTGTATGTGGTACTGTATGTGGTGACTGTATGTGTGTACTGCTGTATGTGGTACTGTATGTGTGCTGTATGTGGTACTGTATGTGTGGTATGTGGTACTGTATGTGGTACTGTATGTGTTGTGCTGTATGTGGTACTGTATGTGGTACTGTATGTGGTGCTGTATGTGGTACTGTATGTGATCTGTATGTGATACTGTATTTGTGCTGTATGTGGTACTGTATGTGGTACTGTATGTGGTGCTGTATGTGGTACTGTATGTGGTACTGTATGTGGTGCTGTATGTGGTACTGTATGTGGTGCTGTATGTGGTACTGTATGTGGTACTGTATGTGGTGCTGTATGTGGTACTGTATGTGGTGCTGTATGTGGTGCTGTATGTGGTACTGTATGTGGTGCTGTATGTGGTGCTGTATGTGGTTCTGTATGTGGTATTGTATGTGGTGCTGTATGTGGTGCTGTATGTGATGCTGTATGTTGTGCTGTATGTGGTACTGTAATGTGGTTGCTGTATGTGGTACTGTATGTGGTGCTGTAATGTGGTACTGTATGTGGTACTGTATGTGGTGCTGTATGTGGTGCTGTATGTGGTGCTGTATGTGGTACTGTATGTGGTGCTGTATGTGGTACTGTATGTGGTGCTGTATGTGGTTCTGTATGTGGTACTGTATGTGGTACTGTATGTGGTACTGTATGTGGTACTGTATGTGGTGCTGTATGTGGTGCTGTATGTGGTACTGTATGTTGTGCTGTATGTGGTACTGTATGTGGTACTGTATGTGGTTCTCTATGTGGTGCTGTAGGTGGTACTGTATGTGGTGCTGTATGTGGTACTGTATGTGGTACTGTATGTGGTACTGTATGTGGTGCTGTATGTGGTACTGTATGTGATGCTGTATCTGGTGCTGTATGTTGTGCTGTATGTGGTGCTGTATGTGGTACTGTATGTGGTACTGTATGTGGTACTGTATGTGGTACTGTTGGGGTTAGTTCTCTCCATAAGACACACTGCCATTCCCTCCTCCCTTTTGTGTCTGATTTATACTTTCGGCCTTCGCCTCTGATCTTTTAACACCCTACCAATGCCCCGGCCATAACTACGTGGTATCTTGAAGTAACACAACCAATTCACTAACTATAACTATAGTACTGCATGTTTTGCAGTAAAATGCTTTTATTGTAACTGATTTCTATCTTGCGGTAATACAATGTATATTGATGCTCTGAAAATGCCTAATTACAAACAGTAAATTTTGGTGCTTAAGGTCCCTTTAGGCGCGACATTTAGCAGCCGATTGTCAGGAAGGAAGCGATCGCTAATGCCATCACTCTTCCCCATACAGACTTGTTGTT
Organism: Rhinella marina; assembly: GCA_900303285.1. Lineage (NCBI taxonomy): Eukaryota > Metazoa > Chordata > Amphibia > Anura > Bufonidae > Rhinella > Rhinella marina. The sequence continues at coordinate 19,467 of ONZH01006210.1, forward strand.
TGCTGGCAACGATTTAGGAGCCCACAAAACGATTCAATTACCTGACGAACAAGCATTGTGCTCGTACATCAGGTGATCAGAGGCATCTTTTTGTGAAATTTGTAACAAAACCGTTTGGTTTAGAATCAAGTCGTTCACCTCTAGTCAACTTTCCCTGTCCATTGTGTCCTCGGCCTTAGAAAAGACTGGAAGTCTTAACATATTTTATGCCTAGTGGCCAATGTGAAAACTTTGGGGTTTTTTTATATGTTTTCTAAAAATTCTTTAAAAATGTGTTTAACATACAAAAGTGATTTAAACAATAAGTCATTTTCTGATGACACATTCCCTTTAATGATAGGATATTCCGATATAAGGCATTAAGTTAAAAGGATGTGAGAAGAGGGAACAAGTAAGAACACAGGAAGAAGATGTCAGGAAGAAGAACGACTAAGGAATTAGTTACATGAGATGAAAAGAGCAAAGAGTGACTATTATTAGGAGAAAGCGTGAGACAATAACTGAGAGGACACAGTGTAACACAGTGATCATTAATAGTCAAGGAGTGATGAGATGCAAAATGTAAGAAAAACAAGTAGGAAAAGTGAAGCCAAGCAATGTAATAGGAAGAAAGAGGCAGAGTGATATACTAATGTGTGATGAGGCACAGTATGAACAAAAACAGGGGGGGGAGAAAATGTAAAATCAATTAATAAGATTATACAATGGGTGATTGGTGGTGCATTCAAGAAACCACAGGAGACAACAAAACAATGAGCGAAAGACAATGTAACAGAACAAGAAGAGACAAAAACTAACAGAACAATGAGTGAAAGAAGACAAAGTAACGGTGCAATGAGACAATGTAAAAGAACAAGAGACAAAAAGTAACAGAACAATGAGTGAAAGAAGACAAAGTAACGGTGCAATGAGACAATGTAACAGAACAATGGGTGAAAGAAGACAAAGTAACGGTGCAATGAGACAATGTAACAGAACAACAAGAGACAAAAAGTAACAGAACAATGGGTGAAAGAAGACAAAGTAACGGTGCAATGGAGACAATGTAACAGAACAAGAGACAAAAAGTAACAGAACAATGAGTGAAAGAAGACAAGTAACGGTGCAATGAGACAATGTAACAGAACAATGGGTGAAAGAAGACAAAGTAACGGTGCAATGAGACAATGTAACAGAACAAGAGACAAAAAGTAACAGAACAATGAGTGAAAGAAGACAAAGTAACGGTGCAATGAGACAATGTAACAGAACAATGGGTGAAAGAAGACAAAGTAACGGTGCAATGAGACAATGTAACAGAACAATGAGTGAAAGAAGACAAAGTAACGGTGCAATGAGACAATGTAACAGAACAATGGGTGAAAGAAGACAAAGTAACAGTGCAATGAGACAATGTAACAGAACAAGAGACAAAAAGTAACAGAACAATGAGTGAAAGAAGACAAAGTAACAGTGCAATGAGACAATGTAACAGAACAATGAGTGAAATAAGACAAAGTAACGGTGCAATGAGACAATGTAACAGAACAATGGGTGAAAGAAGACAAAGTAACGGTGCAATGAGACAATGTAACAGAACAACAAGAGACAAAAAGTAACAGAACAATGTGTGAAAGAAGACAAAGTAGATAAAGAGATGGGGACATTGTAAGGCCTCTTTCAGACTAGCGGCAGCACGGATCTGGCAGGTGAAGGGTGCCGCCGGATCAGTGCTGCCGCAGGTACATGTGTGGGGCCGGAACTGCGCTCTGGCCCCACACATGTCACACAGACATACACACAGACACATACACAGACACATACATAGTTGCATGCTCCCGGCAGCTCTGCGCAGCACAGTACAGGAGGAGGACGGCGCGCACATAGGACGATTCCCCACAGAGCCCTCTGCTGGGTGCTGGGTGGAATCGTCCTATGTGTGCGCCGTCCTGTTCCTCCTGCGCTGTGGAGACCTGTATTTGTATGTGTATATGTCTGTGTATGTCTGTATGTATGTATGCGTGCAGGTGACGGATCCGTCATGAACTCCATTGAAAGTCAATAGAGGACAGATCCGTTTAAAATTGTGTCACACCAAACGGATCTGTCCCCATTGACTTTCATTGGGGGTCCTGACAGATCCGTCTTGGTATGGATGCCTGGACCGTGTTGTGGTTTGCTCTCTGGTCTGAAGATGGAACGGAATGCTTTCAGGAGCCTCCGTTGTCTTCAGTTCAGTTTTGTCCCCATTGACAATGAATGAGGACAAAACTGAAGCACTTTATTCTGGTATTGAGCCCCTATGACGGAACTCAATACCGGAATTAAAAAACACTAGTGTGAAAGGGGCCTTACAAAACAGTGAATGAAAGAAGACAATGTAACAGAACAGTGAGTGACAGAAGACAATATAACAAAATAAAGAGAGACAACAACAGTTAGAGAGAAGAGACTAACAGGACAACGTGAGACACAAAACTGAGAAAAAGAAGAAAGTGTAACATTGTATGCGATAGGAAGCGATTAATAAGAACTATGGATGACAGTAGACTACATAATACAGCAAAGATTGATCAGTGTGATGGATACAATGTAACTGAGGAATGAGTGACAGGAGATGATATAGAGGAACGTGGGATGGACCTCAGTGTGCAGTAAAAAGGAAACCGCAGGAGACATTGTAACAAAACAATGAATGAGAAAAGACAATGTAGCGGGGAATGTGATGATACAACGTAACAGGACAATGATTGATGGGACAGAATGCTTCCAAACAATGAGAGGCGGGACGTTGTATGATGGAACAATGAATGGTTGGGGACATTGTGACAGAATAACGAGTAACAGGAGACTGTATGACAGATAAATGAGTACAAGCAATGTAACTGTGAATGACAAGGACACGTTGACAGCACAATGAGTGGCAGTGCGGGAACAGATCTTGCAGGTGAAAGGAGATTCATTGTTGTGGAGATGGCTTTAGCCTTTACTACACCAGGCTTGTGAGGGCTGATGTGATAAAGTGAAGCATTTCCATTTAACGATCCTATATAGAGTTACCGCATCCTGAGTGACAGAGCTGTGACTCAATATCAATGTGTTCAGATGAATGGCTTCGAAAATTCCAGCAGTGTCCCAATGAATATCTGCAGATCCATCAGTCCTGCAATAAGTCACAGGACCCAGGGCACCAATTTTTCCCTTCTGCTACCAGATCCAATCTATCCTCCTTACCTCAATATACATTGTTACCAATATCTCTCAAACTGGGCGCACCATCTGCATAGAGAGACAAGGAGTTTATTGTGAAATGCAGCACTCAGTGGTGGGTCCGGCGCGTCCTCCCTTCACGTAGACATTTTTCTCTTTCCCCTGCCTTACAAAAATAACATTTCAAATCAAGCAAACCCTGACGGTATTGTGAAAAGTCTCCGCCACGTTGAGCAATAATTGGGCAGCTGGTAAATTTCCCTAGAGGCAGGTTGAAGAATATATTTCTTATCTGGAAATGGAAACATCATCTTTAATGCTTGTTACAGGCATAGCCCACTGCAAACTACAGCGCCGACTTTTAATCACCCTCCATGCTGTAAATATCTAATATATAACTCAACTCGCTTGTTCTCTCAGTTCCCTTCCGAATGGATAAAGGACCATGTTACAGGAGACCTGACGTGCCGTTATATAGATGTCTTGTTTATTCAGTGCTTGCTCTGGAATTATCTTCTGGGGGCCGGAGCTTCGCTCTATGCATGATCCTAATACAACCCTCTATATAGTTACATTTTAAGAGCCGCTCCTTATAAAATGACCTTCTCTGGTAAATACCAGTCCTTGAATTAGACTTGCAAACAGACTGCAATTCACATCACAACCACCAGGTGGCTGCTTTTAGACACATACAGCATAAACAACTCCTGACAAAGTATCAAAAAAGCATATATTTTCCCTTTTTTTCCAAAACTGATCGTCCTTTGAGCTCTAAGGAGATGTTGAGTCATGAGAAAGCATGGAAGCAGAGGTTGCAATAACGCCTGTACAAGCGTCATAGGCGCCTGTTCAGGCGATTTTACTCCCTGAAAAAAAGTCTAAGGCATACCAAAACGCCTTAGACTTTTCCCTGCTTTTCATCAGCGCAGCGAGAGCTGTGAATGGCATGGGCAGTAAAGCGATGCTGACTGTGCCTGAAATAACCAATAACAAACCTCCTTACAGTAAGGAGCTTTGTAATTGGTTAGTTTGGGTGGGCGCTGAAGAGCTACAAGTCCTGCAAGCAAGGGAAGCCGGCGGGAGATGGAAAGAGGAGGGGCCGGCTCCAAGGGTGGCTGTTGTAAGGAGAGCAGGGCGCGCTGCCCAAGGACCCTAGGAAACATGACAGGACCACTGCTGGAGAGCCAAGACTCATACAACTGGTCCCCGTTCTGAGAGAAGAGCTGTCCCTGGGCCTGTGTTTCCCCCTGGCCACCGAGTGGAGCATGCTGGGAGAGTTGTGGCAGTGAAAAGCTCAGCCTGTCTGTCTTCAAGTGTGTGATTCCTCCCTCCCCCAATCATGGTTTTCTCTCAGTTCTCTGCAACCCCCTCTGCTTCTTTTTTGTTCTGTCCACCTCGCTATCACCCCATAACTATCCCCCTTCTCTGGCTGCAGGATAATGAGAAGCATAGTCTCTAAGTGTGACCCTGCTCCCCCTCCTCCTATCACCCCACTAGTGACCTGCTCCCCCTCCTCCTATCACCCCACTAGTGACCCTGCTCCCCCTCCTCCTATCACCCCACTAGTGACCCTGCTCCCCCTCCTCCTATCACCCCACTAGTGACCCTGCTCCCCCTCCTCCTATCACCCCACTAGTGACCCTGCTCCCCCTCCTCCTATCACCCCACTAGTGACCCTGCTCCCCCTCCTCCCTATCACCCCACTAGTGACCCTGCTCCCCCTCCTGTCACCCCACTAGTGACCCTGCTCCCTCCTCCTGTCACCCCACTAGTGACCCTGCTCCCCTCTCCTCCTGTCACCCCACTAGTGACCCTGCTCCCTCCTCCTGTCACCCCACTAGTGACACTGCTCCCCCTCCTGCTGTCACCCCACTAGTGACCCTGCTCCCCCTCCTCCTATCACCCCACTAGTGACCCTGCTCCCCCTCCTCCTATCACCCCACTAGTGACCCTGCTCCCCCTCCTCCTATCACCCCACTAGTGACACTGCTCCCCCTCCTGCTGTCACCCCACTAGTGACCCTGCTCCCCCTCCTCCTATCACCCCACTAGTGACCCTGCTCCCCCTCCTCCTATCACCCCACTAGTGACCCTGCTCCCCTCCTCCTATCACCCCACTAGTGACACTGCTCCCCCTCCTGCTGTCACCCCACTAGTGACACTGCTCCCCCTCCTCCTATCACCACACTAGTGACCCTGCTCCCTCCTCCTGTCACCCCACTAGTGACCCTGCTTTCCCTCCTCCTGTCACCCCACTAGTGACCCTGCTTTCCCTCCTCCTATCACCCCACTAGTGACACTGCTCCCCCTCATCTAGTCACCCTACAGGGAAGAAGCTGAACAGACTCCACCGACTATGATGGTATTCATTCAGTATTCGTTTAGGATCTGTCTTTTTACCGGACAAAAAAGTGCTGCATATCAGGCTTTTTTGTCAAGTCTTTCAACAGAATCTGCACCAGAGGTTCCACACACAGCCTCCAATGCAGATGTGAGCAAGTGTAGGCCTACATATAATATATTTATATTACCGCAACTTTCGTACTCCTCCTCGGGTAAAAATACTCCTCAAAAACTGTCAGGAGTATTTTTACTCTTTTGCAAAAAACGTAGTGCGACCTCTGCATGGAAGAACACATCTGTATATGTGTCCATCAGAGATGTTCTGAGTGAGCAAGACCACCATCATGGCCAACTAAATATTCTGGTAAAATTCAGAGAAACAGTCAGTGCTGACTTCAGTATCAATCAAAGTGAGCCCCTCCCTTCTTTGCAATCACATAGGAGACACCAGTGATGTCATTAACGGGGACGTCCTTCAGGTTTGGCAAGTTTCTGCAGCTATGGGGGACCTCAGCTGCCAGATCCATGGTGAGTTCCTGGAATTTGTGAACTTGGACAGAGAATTGTCCTGATGGGACCATACTAGTGTTGATATAGCACTGTAGTGTAGTGTAGTGTAGTTTGGCTGCTTGGGTCGACCACTAGGCGGTGCTCGAATGCTCGACCGAGCACCCGAGCATAATGGAAGTCAATGGGAGAACCTGAGCACTAAACCAGGCATCCCCTGCTCTGAAGAGGGGAGGGCGTCTGGTTCATAGGGAAAGGTGAGAAAATGGTGGAAACACCACTGAAATGGTTTGGGAACAGCATGGGGATTATGTCTGGATGCATCTTGGACTCCCAAGTATTTAGGATGTTCAAACGTTATACAGCAGATGTAGCGCAGGTAATGTCGCCTTGATTAGCGGGAGAAAAAATGACACCGGATGTCAGGTATATAGGAAACAGAAACGCTATAATGCACACGCTGCGCAGGTGGTCTTAGGGTCAGGCAAACGTGTGTTATTTTTGCCCCAAAAGAAAAAAAAATACTGCAGCCAGATATAACAATAGTTCTTAAAAGGACTTTGGGGTCTTTTAAACAGAACAACTAGCCCTGCCTAGCCAAATCCTATCCCTACACTATCTGTGCCTCCTTGCGCAAATGTTATACAGCAGACGCAGTGCAGGTAATGTGGCCTTGATTAGCAGCAGAAAAATGACATCGGCTGTCAGGTAAATAGGATATAGACACTTTATAATGCACACGCTGCGCAGGTGGTGTTTAGGTCAGGCAACCTTGTGCAATTTTTGACCCCCCAAAAAATATATATATCGCAGCCAGATATAATAGCCCATAAAAGGGCTTTTGGGTCTTTTCAACAAAAAAACTAGCCCTGCCTAGCCAATTTCTCTCCCTACACTATCTGTCCCTCCTTGCAGAAGCTCTCCCTGACGCGTTCCCGACCAGACAATCACTGTAATGCCAGTAGCCAACATGGCTACTAGTGTTGATCGAGCACCAAAGTGCTTGTGTGCTCAGGTGCTCTGGTAGAACACTTGGTGATGCTCGTGTGCTCTACAGATGTAAGTCAATGGGAGAAGACCAGGCACCCCCTGCTTGGATGAGGGGAGGGTGTTGGGTTCATAGGAAAAGGTCAGAATCGCAAATTCTCCTCTTTCACTCACTGAATTTGTACGCATTTGCATACNTCGAGCATCGCACTCGAGCATACGCGGTGTTTGGCCAAACACCGAGCGGACCCGAGGGTAGGCATGCTCGGCCGAACAGTGAGTTCGGCCAAGCATGCTCTCTGAACACTAATGGCTACGGCATTACAGTGAATGCCAGTACCTCCCCGCACGCTAATTGGCTAAGTATTGGCTAAGCTATATCGTATTCGGCCAAGCATGCTCGCTCAACACTAGACCATACCTTTAAAGTGTGTCCATTGACTATATCAGCCAATGAAATCTGTGGTTTCCATTGGCAGGACAGGAATATTTTTATGAACATAGATAGAGACACAGATGTGTCCATCGTTACTGTACCTAAGGGCTCCAATTTCTCACAATACAATTTCAGTACAACCCTTAGACACATATAGAGTAAACATCTCCCAACAGAATATGGCAAAATCATGTTTTTTTCAAAATGAGTCATCTCACGCCATTCATCTTGTGTCAATAAGGAAGACACATCTGTATTATCATCCTGATAGCAGAATTATCCAGGCATCTACGGCCACATGGACCACACCTCACGTCCACCTCATTCCACTGTATTAGTGGTAATTATCCAGTAGAGAAAAAAACAAAGTGATTTTTTTTCCACAGCCAGTTAGAATTATAATTTCTGCCTATTTTATAAAATTGCAAGTATTCAAGGCCAGCTTTAGAATAGAGCGTAATCACACAAAACAAGAGCTGGCAGGTGATATTTATAGAAAACCCATTTTCCTAAAGAAAAAAGCAGCG
>ONZH01006211.1:0-30388 GCA_900303285.1 Rhinella marina
GTCTTGATTGCGTGGTACATGTAGGTGTGTTTGCTCCTCCTCTCATTGTTGCTGTATGCACATAGAGGTCACTAGGAGCAACACGCCTATATGTGCAGCGTCCACCCCTAGATATAGATGCCCAACGGCATAGTTAGGTTTAGCGTAGACCTGCCTGACCTGAGACCACCGTGACGCTGGGTAGGTGGGCACAGATGTGTTTTGATCAAAAATATATTGGCTAAGAGTCTCAGATTTTATCATATCAGAATGAGGTCTTAGTTTATACAGTTACATTGTTTGCATCCATTTTTGTGCACTAAAACCCCTTTTCTGTGATTTACTTTGATATGTGTAGCCACTGACATCCGCAATCATTATTACATCATCATGCAGGATGTTTTTTATCTTTTGTCTCTGTGAGTTTTGCTTAGTTTATAACATGTACCTGAGGGAGTGGCACCTTCAGGTGTGAATGCGCTCTTAGCTTATCTTGAGTAGCATTCTTGTGCACTTTTGCTCCTCCTATCAAATTGAGCGTCTTGATTGCGTGGTACATGTAGGTGTGTTTGCTCCTCCTCTCATTGGTTGCTGTATGCACATAGAGGTCACTAGGAGCAACACGCCTATATGTGCAGCGTCCACGCTCCTAGATATAGATGCCCAATGGCATAGTTAGGTTTAGCGTAGGACCTGCCTGACCTGAGACCACCGTGACGCTGGGTAGGTGGGCACAGATGTGTTTTGATCAAATATATTGGCTAAGAGTCTCAGATTTTATCATATCAGAATGAGGTCTTAGTTTATACAGTATACATTGTTTTGCATCCATTTTTGTGCACTAAAAACCCCTTTTCTGTGATTTACTTTGATATGTGTAGCCACTGACATCCGCAATCATTATTACATCATCATGCAGGATGTTTTTATCTTTTTGTCTCTGTGAGTTTTGCTTAGTTTATAACATGTACCTGAGGGAGTGGCACCTTCAGGTCTGAATGCGCTCTTAGCTTATCTTGAGTAGCATTCTTGTGCACTTTTGCTCCTCCTATCAAATTGAGCGTCTTGATTGCGTGGTACATGTAGGTGTGTTTGCTCCTCCTCTCATTGGTTGCTGTATGCACATAGAGGTCACTAGGAGCAACACGCCTATATGTGCAGCGTCCACGCTCCTAGATATAGATGCCCAATGGCATAGTTAGGTTTAGCGTAGGACCTGCCTGACCTGAGACCACCGTGACGCTGGGTAGGTGGGCACAGATGTGTTTTGATCAAAAATATATTGGCTAAGAGTCTCAGATTTTATCATATCAGAATGAGGTCTTAGTTTATACAGTATACATTGTTTGCATCCATTTTTGTGCACTAAAAACCCCCTTTTCTGTGATTTACTTTGATATGTGTAGCCACTGACATCCGCAATCATTATTACATCATCATGCAGGATGTTTTTTATCTTTTTGTCTCTGTGAGTTTTGCTTAGTTTATAACATGTACCTGAGGGAGTGGCACCTTCAGGTCTGAATGCGCTCTTAGCTTATCTTGAGTAGCATTCTTGTGCACTTTTGCTCCTCCTATCAAATTGAGCGTCTTGATTGCGTGGTACATGTAGGTGTGTTTGCTCCTCCTCTCATTGGTTGCTGTATGCACATAGAGGTCACTAGGAGCAACACGCCTATATGTGCAGGCGTCCACGCTCCTAGATATAGATGCCCAATGGCATAGTTAGGTTTAGCGTAGGACCTGCCTGACCTGAGACCACCGTGACGCTGGGTAGGTGGGCACAGATGTGTTTTGATCAAAATATATTGGCTAAGAGTCTCAGATTTTATCATATCAGAATGAGGTCTTAGTTTATACAGTATACATTGTTTGCATCCATTTTTGTGCACTAAAAACCCCCTTTTCTGTGATTTACTTTGATATGTGTAGCCACTGACATCCGCAATCATTATTACATCATCATGCAGGATGTTTTTTATCTTTTTGTCTCTGTGAGTTTTGCTTAGTTTATAACATGTACCTGAGGGAGTGGCACCTTCAGGTCTGAATGCGCTCTTAGCTTATCTTGAGTAGCATTCTTGTGCACTTTTGCTCCTCCTATCAAATTGAGCGTCTTGATTGCGTGGTACATGTAGGTGTGTTTGCTCCTCCTCTCATTGGTTGCTGTATGCACATAGAGGTCACTAGGAGCAACACGCCTATATGTGCAGCGTCCACGCTCCTAGATATAGATGCCCAATGGCATAGTTAGGTTTAGCGTAGGACCTGCCTGACCTGAGACCACCGTGACGCTGGGTAGGTGGGCACAGATGTGTTTTGATCAAAATATATTGGCTAAGAGTCTCAGATTTTATCATATCAGAATGAGGTCTTAGTTTATACAGTATACATTGTTTGCATCCATTTTTGTGCACTAAAAACCCCCTTTTCTGTGATTTACTTTGATATGTGTAGCCACTGACATCCGCAATCATTATTACATCATCATGCAGGATGTTTTTTATCTTTTTGTCTCTGTGAGTTTTGCTTAGTTTATAACATGTACCTGAGGGAGTGGCACCTTCAGTCTGAATGCGCTCTTAGCTTATCTTGAGTAGCATTCTTGTGCACTTTTGCTCCTCCTATCAAATTGAGCGTCTTGATTGCGTGGTACATGTAGGTGTGTTTGCTCCTCCTCTCATTGGTTGCTGTATGCACATAGAGGTCACTAGGAGCAACACGCCTATATGTGCAGCGTCCACGCTCCTAGATATAGATGCCCAATGGCATAGTTAGGTTTAGCGTAGGACCTGCCTGACCTGAGACCACCGTGACGCTGGGTAGGTGGGCACAGATGTGTTTTGATCAAAATATATTGGCTAAGAGTCTCAGATTTTATCATATCAGAATGAGGTCTTAGTTTATACAGTATACATTGTTTGCATCCATTTTTGTGCACTAAAAACCCCCTTTTCTGTGATTTACTTTGATATGTGTAGCCACTGACATCCGCAATCATTATTACATCATCATGCAGGATGTTTTTTATCACTCAGCTAAAACAACCAAAAAAATTTTTTTTTTCTATTTTTTTTTTTAATATTTTTTTCTTTTAGTTTTGTTTTTTTGGGAATGTGACGTGCAGAAACTATCGTACAGCTGACTGACACACTAATGTAGGTGGCTATTTAGACTGCGACCCAGACAAATGTCGCACAGAGATTTTTAGGATCAAGCTATATATACGTGACAGGTAGCAAGTGACTTGGTTGTATTTTGTGACGTACAGAAAGTGTCACCTGGACAGTATATACGGTTTGGAGTGAGTATGCTGAACTGTGTCACACAGAAAGGTTACACGCAGCTGTGTGAAATGGATTTGTATCACTCAGCTAAAACAACAAAAAAACTAATTTTTTTTCTATATTTTTTCTTTTAGTTTTGTTTTTTTGGGAACGTGACGTGCAGAAACTATCGTAGAGCTGACTGACACCCTACTGACGGTAGCTATTTAGACTGCGACCCAGACAAATGTCGCACAGAGATTTTTGGGATTAAGCCATACACGTGACAGGCAGCAAATGACTTGGTTGTATTCGGTGACATACAGAAAGTGTCACGTGGACAGAAAATAGTGAGTGTACTGAACTGTGACACAAAGAATGGTTCCACACTGCTGTGTGCAATGGATTTGTATCACTGAGATATAACATAAAAAAGGGGGTTATACATGGTTCCAGCCAGCCAAGTGACAAAAAAAAAAAAAGGCTTCTAGCCCTTAGAAGGGCTGTTGGGTTCTTTGTGGGTGATCCCTGCCTAACAGACAACTAAATGCAGGCCCTAACACTGTCCCTGAAAGGCAGCAGCTCTATCCCTAACGACATCCAGACGGCATCTGAACCGAGCACTGCGGCCAGTCGGTAGTATATTCCAGGGTCACATGATCAGGCCAGCCAACCCCTGCTATCGACATGTAAGGGCCCCACGTGATGCTGGGTGGTACGCAGAGTCTCCTGGCTTGTGATTGGCTGTGTTTTTAGGCGCCAAAAAAGCACGATACGGAAGTTGCCATTTCCTCGAACATGGCGAGATACTCGTCCGAGCAGCGAGCACTTACGAGTACCCTAATGCTCGAACGAGCACCAAGCTCGGACGAGCATGCTCGCTCATCTCTAGATATGAACCTTTAAATAAAACACAATATTTCAGCATAAAATATAGTTTTCTGTAATGGTACCCATGTTTAAGACAGCATTAACCTGATGACTGGTTCACTTTAAACAGCCGGGCATAACCACCCAACCATCACAGCAGACCCAAGTTTTCCCAAAGACCTAGGGCCTCTATCCTTGTGCAGGCAGCCAGTAAGGGAAGTCAGACCTTACCAAGGATCTTTTTGGACAGTGAGTTGTGTTTGTTGTTCCCCACTCAAGGATGGCAGAAGTAAACAGGAGGACACAGATGTGACTTGAACATAAGCTTTACTATTCATGTGTGAGGCAACAAGTATGGAAATTACAATATTTATTTGTTACAAGAGGCAAGTGGTTTGGTGATTACAGGCTCACATGGGGAACATGTTTAGTGGTTATAAGTCGATGAGTTAGGTAAACGTACAGAGTGAATGTATCATGATGGGTGCAAGCAGGGGTGTTGCTAGGGTCTCAAAAGATCCGGGGCCCAAGCCCCAGTGAATATGGCCCAATTCTCTAAATCTCCCCTCCCCCGCACAACACATTTTCCTGTACTTACCATACAGCAGCACATACCTCTCACATCCAGAGCCTCCCTGGTGACATCTCCTCAGATGTAGATATTCTCTGTCATCATCTTCTCCATTCTGTCCGGACAACTGTTTTCATCCGCCCCTCATCTCTGCAGAGTATGACACACAGATATCTTAGCTTCTTCACATTTCTATCATCATCCCCTAACCTCGAGTCCCCACAGTGTTATCCTGCTTTGCTATTGCCTCGCTGTGCTCCCCAATACCCCCAAATACTGTCCTAAAGAAAAATTAATGCCATATAGATAGCCCCCCATAGTAATAGTGCTCCTCCAAGTGCCACCAATAGTAATACCCTTCTAGAGTGCCCTCATTAGTAATACTGCCCTCTACTGTGCCACCAACAGTGATAATTAGTAGAAGAGCCCTCCAGGATTAATACTGCCCTCACAGAGCCCACCCAGTAGAAATAAGACCCCCTATTTTTCCCCCAGTGGTAATAAAGCTCTGTACAGACCCCTCTGTAGTAATAAGGCCCCCATAGTGCTCTTAGTAGAAATAATGCAGATCTATAAGTCCCTCCTATAGAGCCCCTAGTAGTCATAAGAACGCCTAATGTCCCCTGGATTTAAATGCCCCAACAGTGCCCCAGTATTTATACTTCCCCCTACTGTTATAATGCTCACCCTGAAGTGCCCCCAGTATTTATATTGCCCCCTTCTGTTATAATGCTCTCCCTGAAGTGCCCCAGTATTTATAATGTCCCCTGCAGTGCTCCTGTAGTTATATTCCTTCCTTAAGTGTCCTCACAAATTATTATTCCTCAGCCCCTCCACCATACAGTCCCATGTAAATAACACTATTTCCCTCCCTCCGCCATAGAGTCCCATCTAAATAACACTATTTCCCTCCCTCCACTGTAGAGTCCCATGTAAATAATATCCCTCTCTATCTACAGCCCCCTCCAATATACAGTCCAATGTAAATAACATCCCTCTCTATCTACAGTCCCTTCAACATACAGTCCAACGTAATTAACATGACTCCCCTCCCTTCAGCCCTTCCAATATACAATCCCATGTAAATAACATCACTCCCTCCAACAGCCACCTTCAACATACAGTCCCATGTAAATAACATCACTTTCTCCCACAGCCGCCATCAACATACAGTCCCATGTCAATAAAATAACTTCCTCCCCAACCGCTTTCAACACACAGTCCCATGTAAATAACATCATCCATTCCCACAGCTCCCTCCAACATTCAGTCCAATGTAAATATAGTCCACTCCCCAGCCACCTACAACATTCAGTCCTATGTAAATAACATCATTCCCGGCCATAGCCGCCTTCAATATACAGTCCCATGTAAATTACATCACCCCCTCCCACAGCCACCTTCAACATACAGTCTCATATATATAACATCACCCCATCCTACAGCCACCTCCAACATACAGTCCCATGTAAATAACATAACCCTGCCCCTTCCAACATACAGTCCCATGTAAATAACATCGCTCCCTCCTCCCCTCCCCATATAGTTAATGAGGCCGGTGGGTATCAGGTAGCATCTGGCAATGGAGGATTCAGACATCTCTGGCAGTCTTCTCCCTGCTGGAACAGCCTGCTGAGATGTCTAACCCTAGTGTGAAACTAGCCTTAGGGATGGCTGTCTTTCCCAGCACTTGTTGCATCTCCCAGCACTCTCACTGGGCTGCCTTACTGCATCTGACCATGAAGTCCTTTGCAGCTATTTTTAACTCAAGGTAACCAACCATTAACATATGGAAAATTATTTTTTCCATGTTAAAGTTGACCACAGCATGTAGATGGTTTGTCTGGCCAATATATTTTTTAACAGGAGTCAAAATGGCATGCCAAAATGAAAAAAAACCTAACTGATGTCCGGCAGTAGGGATCCACCTCAGCCAGTGAAGTGTTGGAACAGGAGCTGTGGAGATGGGTAAAGTGAGCATCCTTTTTATTTAAATTTTGCTATGCCATTCAGTTATGTGATTAAAGAAACAAGTCATTGGCTGGACAAAACCTGTAAGACAGCTTTAGGATTTGCATGAAATTCTATACCAAACTCAAAAGTAATACATCAGACTATAAATACAGTATAGCTGCATATAATTTATTACATTCAAACTCCATAGCAAACAGAAAACAAAGAAACATTAAATGACTTTTAGATGTATGATAAAAGCTTACAGAAGCAGCAATAACATCTGCCCAAGTAGAATATTGAAGACTGCCACTATCTCTTGCCCTTCTCTCTTTCTCCAGTGCAATCTTTGCTTAATAAAATATATGATTCATTTTTATGAAGCTGTTTCTAAAAGCAATAATGTAATATATTGGGATTTGCTTATATGAGCTAGAAGACTGCAGGTACTGTAGCACAGTACATATAGTTTTATAGAACTTAGCTAACTCAATATTAAATTCCAATAAGAACAAACATGTTTTGTTGACTCAATGTTTCTCTTGTTTACATTGTATTAACTGAATTGTACCGAACAGATTATTGACTACGTATGTTAATCCTTGACATATTCCTTGAAATCTTTATTGACACTCCTAAACGTATTGCAATTTATTATTGAGTATTCTACAAATCTGAAAATCAGAAAAGAAAGCTACTAATTGACTAAATGCACCAATAGCTGTCTACGTCTAGCAGGCATCTGTTACTGCCATTACATTGTGAACAAATATTGAGCTCATTCATATTGTTCTAGTAAAGCTAATGACATTACCAGGGATTCAAAGTCCAAGATAACCCTAAAGCATATTCACTTTAGTTTCATTTAAAGAACAACAGTATTTGCTGCACTGCAGTCACTAATCATTGCTCTCCGCTATTTGTGCAGAGCTAACATTCAACCAGCAATGAACAAAAAATATCCCTTGCAAGTAAGGGCTCATGCACACAGCCGTGATCGGCCCAGGAAACACGGTCCGTGTGTCTGCTGCGTCTTCCTGGCCGACCTTGACTCCCCCGAACTGAGAGATCTGTGATCAAATACTAAATGATTGTATTATAAATTATTATGATACAGTCAGCACAGGGAAGCCATGGTTGGCACAGGAGATCTGTGCACATGGACCGTGTTTGCCGGGCCAATCATGATCATGTGCATGAGCCCTAATGCATACACAATGCAGAGAATAACATAGAGATCATCCTTTCTTTTATTAGATTTCAAGTCAAATTACTATTAATGCATGTTTCCAGTAAAAAAGGAAAATTTTGAAGTGCTCTTAGATCCTTGTGCACAACCTTTCTCTCTGCTCGGCCATCAGTGCTAGAGACATTTCTTTCTTTCTAAAGGTACCTTTACATGAGGTGTTGATCGAAGTCATTCTTGGTGTAGTGAAAGTTTCAACAATAACCCTTTAGACACACCGATTATCATTCACAAACTCATAATTTTGATTACATATTCCATAGTTTGTAAAGCAGACTGCTGCATTTTCACAATGCAAAATTTAATTGGGGAGCAGTGAACAATTCCTGTTTACACGTATGAAATGGTTAACGTCCAACGATGATTTTTGTGCCCACACAAACGATCAGACCAACGAGAAATCTACTGATTGTCAGTTGTTGCTCTATTGTTCATTGCTTTTACACTGCTCAATAATCATGCAGTTTCCCTTGCTTTAACAATAATTTACATGATAATCGGCTGGTGTCAAGGTACCTTGGCATCTGCAAGTAGTAGATATGATTGTCTGCTATGTCACAGACAAGGTGGAGCTACAGCCAAATCATTATTTGCTGTTTCTCCAAGTCTGTTAGATTACAAAACTCTTCTCCCTGTTAGCACACTCCTACAAATTGTTTGAAACAGTGTAAAGGCTGCTGTAATCAAAGGACTTAATTAACTAGGAGGAAAGAGAATGCAAGCTCACTCATACAGGTTTCCCTAAACAGTATGTGAGCCTCTAGCCATCTAGCATGGTTACCTGGCAGCTATAGTGCATTTAAACATGAAGAAAAACTAGTTTATGACATAACAGTAGAAATCCCAGGATGGTGACTGTAATTGAAAATGCATCCACTTAAGATTAGAATTCTTGTTCCAGGACAACAGCTGCAATCTACATATAAAAATATCTATGCTCACGAAATTACGTTGTGGAATTATGAATAGTAATTGTAATGCAAATGCATTAGTTATTTTAATTATACAAAATACCCAGGACAGACCGACATAATAGTCTTTTCATAGACACTGAATCCACCCCCTGTGCTTGGGCAGCAGGAATAGTTTGGCAAAGGAGCCAGTAAGCATGGCCTTCCTTGTGTTTTCTAGCATCCACATCACACTGTACATTCCTGTAGAGCACTTCAATGTGGATTCTGTGCACAGAAGCTGGTGAGCAAGCCATCTGGCTTGGGATGACCCATATCACGCTGTACATCCCTGTACTGCACTTTAATGCGGGCGCTGAATGCAGCAGGAGCAGACAGCCACAAGCATTCAAGTTAGTGTAGTGGGAGCTGCTTTCCACTTCACTGCCGAGTGCAGGGCACAGTGGAGTGTGGATGAAATGGCTTCCTTATCCCTCCCCCCAACTTGGTACCACCCACATCATGCTGTTCATTCCTGTACAAAACTTCGATGTGGTTGCTGACTGTGAGTGCTGCAGGAGCTGCTCTCCGCTGCACTGGTTGGTGAGTGGCACAGCATTGTTCTCCCTTAACCCACACTCCTGGTGAGTATGGGCCACAGTGTCCTCTATGTATAAACAATTAGATGTCAAGTTCCTCTCTATTGACCCACATATATACCATATTTTCCAGACAATAAGATGTAATTTAGACAACAGAAAATTTGAAAAAATAAAAATATATATCTTCTACTTATTAAACCTTCTCTAGTGGTTTAATGAAGTGGAGCGGTCAAGGTCAGTATTATACACACAGAATTGTTGCATACACTCCTAAACAAACACAGCTCTGCTAGACAGCTAACATACACACACAGTACAGCTGCATACACCCATGACAAACAGCTATGGTACACAGCTTACATATATCAAGGTTGATAAAGGCAACTTTTACTGCCAAAATGTTGCACTGCCTTAATAGATATACTTTTTTAAATAAACGGCTTGGATTCTTCAATTAGCTACAATGCCGTGGACTTCCTATTTCGGATGAATAGTCCATGCTGTTCTAGTGACCACAAGCACAGTGGGCAAGGGGTTTGTTTGCTGACCTTCTTCTTTCCTATATACAGCTGGCATATATGTCTGACCTCAGATCAGACACTCAATCAGAACCCCAATGTTAATCAGACCTCATCTAAGACCCCTAATGTTAATCAGACCTCAGCTAAGAGCCCCTGTCGGATCCCCAATGTTAATTAGACTGGAGCTCAGGTCCCAAGACCCCTCACAATATGCACAGGTCACAACCTAGAGTGAAGTGCTGGCAGATGAAGTCCAGTAAGCAGTGACTACAGAGCCATCACAGGTAGTGCTGAATTCACTGCTCCCCAATCCTACCGTACTAATGAGCGCTTCCATAATGGAAGAGCTCATTATTATTTGCCCTATAAGACGCACTGACATTTTCTCCCACTTTTGGGGAGGGAAAGTGCATCTTTAAATATATTTTATAAATTATTTATAATAAATTATATATTTATTAGAGAACAGAAAATAACGTGAGCAAGTTAGCCCTACATAAGATTAAACAATATTTGACAAATTGTCCACCAAATGAATACAAAGCTTTGGGATTCATTTTGGACAAATTGCATAAAAACAGCACCGAGCTCCATTTTATTGTGAATATTGGCGGGAAAACCATGAAGGAAGAAGAACATGGAGGATCACATGACACTGGGAGGAATTTGAATGGGGGGATGACTTGTTATGATTGGTTCAGGGGCTGACAGCTTGGATCAGCCTGTGAAGGTGTGAAGATAGACCGGTCGAAATACTGAATTTTCCCCTCACAGTGTTATGTCATTTGTAGATACATGTATTTAATGCTATACAAATATATATATATATATCTCAGCTTTGTAAATGCTTATGCAGCTGTATAGAAAGGAGTCTATATCCTGGTATTGTGTCCAAGATGCTGTGGTGCGGTGTGTCACAAAGGAATGTGTGTATATTTATATATACTTTTTATATTATGTTTTTATACTTTGTAACTTTTATAAAGCTTACGTATAATATATGTATATATTTAACTAGTCCAAGATGGCCCCCGTACTCTTATCAAAATGACTTTTTCAAGCTAGTGACGTAGAATGGAATGCAACTTCTATCCAATCAAGAATGATATTGTTTGCTATTTGCATGCTTACGCCCACCTTTCCTTTTTGTATCGAATAAGTACGTGTGTTAATAAAGGAAAAGCCCAGAGGCTGTAATGATTTTGCCACAGAAGCACGGCCAAAGGACTTAATACTGGAATCATAAGTCTGTGTTTTGTCCTTAATTATTGTGCGCACCCGTGTTCAAAACAATTCGGAATGACTGACTGAATTCCAGAAAGGACAGGTTTATGTCCACCTCAACAAGCCAATCAATGGCAAGCTTCAAAAAGGTGTTTTGCTGAGAATGTCATAGAAATCTATTGTGTTCAGCGTCTGACCTGGAAGGATGTGTTGAGGCAGTGTCTGACAAAAAGCAATTGCAAACAAACTAGTAATCTAGATGTACTAAGGACACTATAGGGAGAGAGTAGGGAGATATGATTGAGTAGATTTTAGGTAATTTATTCAAGGACAGCTTTGAGAAAGTGAGGGACCAGTCACTCAGCTGTGTGTTTGATACAGCTGCTGCTGGAAGCTAGTTCTGCTTTACACAACTCCTTGCAAGAAAAAAAGGTTCATTTTAGGGGGGTCATTTATCAAACTGGTGTAAAGTAGAACTGGCATAGTTACCCATGCAACCAATCAGATTCCACCTTTAATTTTGGGCAGCTTTGAGAAATGAAAGGAGGAATCTGTTTGCTATGGGCAACTAAGCCAATGCTACTTTACACACATTAGTGTCAGCATTGTGCTGCAAACGCTGAGCAACTGCACCATTTCAGTGCATTATACCCGTGTTATTAAATGTGTTTCAGATTACTGCAAGATAATATTCAGTTATAGCAAAAAGCATATTAGGGCAATAACGTCACTATTATTACCATGTTATTAAACATGTTGCATATTACTGCAAGATAACGGGTCTTTATGGCAAGAGCCTTTTTCACCAATGATGCAAATGTGTTGCATAGTACTGCAAGATAACGTTCAGTTACAGAAAAAGCATTTTATGGCAATAATGTCTTTATTATAACCATGTTATTAAGCCCATTGCATATTACTGCAAGATAAAGGTAAGTTAGAGCAAAATCATTTTACAGTAATAATGTCATTATTATACATGTGTCATTAAATACAGTACGTTGCATATTACTGCAAGATACCGTTCAATTATAGCAAAAACATTTTATGTCAATAACACCATTATAATACTCATTAAACATGTTGCATATTATTGCAAGATAACTTTCAGTTAAAGGGGTATTCCCATCTCACAAATGTATTTTGTATAGTTAGATATAGTCATACCGATATTATTACTAATAGAATGTATTTATATAAAATGTACCGTTTAGAAGATTTTCCTATTTGTATATCCATTGTCCCACACACATCAGTCAGGCCGTTGCCCCTGTTTACGGCCATGGAGTAATGATGGCCGGCTTGTTCAAACCCGCTCTAAGTTAACTACTGTGTTGTGAACGCACATTGCATGAGCGTGCGGAGAGACATATATTTGGGTACTTTCACATCTTTTTTCTGGACGCTACCAATGGTCAGGATCTGCCCAAAACGCAGACTTTATAAATGGATCCTGCTCCATTGAGATGAATTGATCTTGGAACAGGATCCGTTTCTCTGCGTTTTGGAAGCGCAGACAAAAATGCTACAACCCTAAGATGTGTCTCCGCATGCTGGTGCAAAGTGCGTTCACAATACAGCAGTTACCTCAGAGCGGGTTTGAACAGGAGCAAGCCGGCCACCTCTACTACACGGCCACGATGGTTGTAACTATGGGCAATGGCCTGACTGATGTGTGTGGGACAATGGATATACAAATAGGGAAATGTTCTAAACGGAACATTTTATATAAATACATTCTATTAGTAATAATATTGGTACGGCTATATCTAACTATAAAGACTACATTTGTGAGATGGGAATACCCCTTTAAGTTATAGCAAAAGCATGTTATAGCAATAAAAACATTATTATACTTGTGTTATTAAAGGGGTTGTCTCACTTCATCAAATATCATTTATGTAGAGGAAATGAATACAAGCAACTTACTAATGTGTTACTAATGTGTTGTGATTCTCCATTTTGCCTCCTTCCCTGGCTGGATTTATTTTTCCATCACATTATACAGTGATCCCTCAAGATACAATGGCCTCAGGATACAATATTTTCAACATACAATGGTCTTTTCTGACCCATCATAAGTTGAAACTAGACTCAACATACAATGTCTCAGATTCAAAATAGTTGTATCAGTTGCTAGTTATCAGCTATTCCGATTTATGTTATATGTAAGGACTTGTTTTACTTGTCTTAGTTATCTGCTTATTTTTCTTAAATCTTCATTTTCTCTTATCTTGGATGACATGTTTGGGCTTTAGAATCGATTACTCAAGTTACAATGGTTTCAACATACAATGGTCTTCCTGGGACCAATTAATATTGTATCTTTTCCATAGTTACTACCACCCTGCAATATCGGAAAAGCACTAGCCTACTTATGCTAACGTGGTACTACCAAACAAATAAGCTGGCACTTTTTCCTATAGTGTGCAGGCACAACCACCACTGAAGGATTGCAGGGTGGCCGTAACCATAGAAGCGAGCAGTGTATAATGTGATGGAAAAATGAATCCTGCTAGTAAAGGAGGCAATATGAACAATAACAATACATTAGTAAGTGCCTTGTATTCACTTCCTCTACATACTTTAATAAATGTTATTTGATTACGTGAGACAACCCCTTAAATGTATTGCATATTACTGCAAGATAACTGGTAGTTTTATCAAAAGCATTTTATGTTAATAACACCATTTTTATACCTGTGTTATTAAATGCAATGCATATTACAGTTATAGCAAAATCATTTTACGGTAATGTGGACTGTTCCTTGCAATTCTCGGTGTGTGACAAGGTGCATGCCATTGTGTACACCTAGAGAAGCTGTTACGGGAAGGAACAGTACATGTCCTTCATTACCCACTGGGTAATGAAGGACATGTACTGTTCCTTCCCGTAACAGCTTCTCTAGGTGTACACAATGGCATGCACCTTGTCACACACCGAGAATTGCAAGGAACAGTCCACATTCTCTGCAATGTGACAGTACAAGGCAGGGATGGCTTTTCTGGAGTGCTAACTGTGGCTAGGTATCTTCCAACAAGGCTGAGTGCATTCAATCAGCACCCTAAAGGCAAAAGAATCCACTAAGTGGTATGGCAACAACTGTAGCACCAGCAACTTGGCCAGGTGGAAGTTAAGCTTGTGCACTAGCAGATTGCTGAGTTTGTAGAGTTGTTTCCAATTATCAATGTTTTGCGTGGAAAAGAAGCACTGCAACAACGAGGCCTGGTCCTATTGACACCTCCACATTTGTGTCAGTCTGGTTCCTACACCAGCCATGTGTCCGCCTCCTCTACATCCTTTTCCACGGAAAGCCTCCTGTCTCCAACAGAAGCAGGGCAGAGCATCACTCCTCTTCCCCCTCCCTCCTATTATATGTGTAAAGTAATGCATTACAATTCTGTGTTAGAGCTGATCAGCCTGGGTGAGATTAGCCACACAGCCAATCACTTACTAGTGCATCAAGCAGCAACATCCTCCTGGCTTTCTCTACACCAACTCCAACTAGACATGGTAGCAACAATGGCAGGAACATCAAACTTTTGCTGCCTTTGGGGCAAATAACATATACTTCCTGCATGGTGCATGTGATAAATTTAGTTGTGCAAACCTTTAAAAAAAAACAGTTGCTTGAAGAGGGTGATGACCATGTCCTACAGACTGTCTTTGCATTTCAGTCATTCTTATTTGTCAATGAACGCCCTCCTGGACTTGCAGCAACAGAGCGGTCTGTCGCTGCAGCACTTGATCCACGACATTCGAATTCTCTGGAATTCCAGCTTACATATACTAGAGTGTCTGTACAAATAACATAAAGCAGTGAATGACTTTTTTTTCTTGCACCTGTCCACCTCAGTAGTGAACACATTTTGTTTCGAGGTTAGACAGTGGCAGCTCATTAGAGATGCTTGTCACATTCTCAGGACCTTCGAAGAGGCCACCATTCGGACATGAATAAAAAATTTTAAAAATTCAATGAACTGAACACAAAACAAATCTTAAGAAATGTGCCTATCTCTAGGATATATATATATATATATATATATATATATATATATATATACTCAATGCCATGTGGAGATTACTCTTTTTGTAGATACATCACAAAAATGCAAAACTTTATAAATCCGAGTGATGGAAAACAATATGAAAATAAGACAACTGATAACCTGCAGGACAAAGGGAGTCATATATGTAGCCAAATGTACATGCCCCAAGATTTATGTGGGCAAAACCATACAGGAACTACGATGTCACATATCGGGGCATTTGAGTGCGAATGAAACTAACAAAGACACTTCAGTTTCACAATACATTAAATATGTCCATGGAAATAAACCCAATATTTAGAAGTTTGGGGGAATTGAAAAGCTGAACTCAGGACCTAGGAGAGGCAGCCTGGATAAAAAATTATTACAGAATGAGGCACGTTGGATATATAGGCTCAACACAATGAGTCCCATAGGCCTTAATGAGGAATTTTCCTTCACAGCATTTATTTAGAATAGGGATTTTTCATTTATATTTTATTTTCATTTTTCATTGATTTATAATTAAGCTAAATAAACACGCAGGTGTGAAGCAAAGGGTATATTTACAAATAAATCCTCTTTTAAGGGCAACATCCACTTTATAAAAAATATATATATCAGGGCGAATAATATAAAAATATCTCCATCAGGGACAATTCAAGAGTAATAACAGCTCTTTTTGAGATAATAGGTATAATTCCTATTATGATAAAAAATTAAAAGGAAAAATAAATAGTAATATTGTAAATAGAAATAGTATTAAGGGAGCATGATTGCAAATAAGGGAGATCCCATGATTTACTGATTTATGAATTAAATAATCATGACTAAGAGAATAATAATTAATATGAAAAAATCTATGGATAAAGCATCAAGATCATGATTAAAAATTATATAAGAGGTCATGAAATAAAAGGTTCAGATAAAATTCCCAAAAACACTGATTAAGTATAAAAAGAACTAATAATCATGTTAATAGTAAAAAAAGTAATAAGCAATATCAATAAATAAATAAAAATAAAAATGAGCAATAAAGATCCTCACCAGAATTAATTATTAAAAATTGTGAGACCAATAGAAAAAATTTAGGTAAAAAAGACTAAGTCCTAATAAATGCGCAGTGTGATGGGAAACCAAGTGAAACTAAGTCCCGATATATATGCGCAAAGAGGTATAGATGAAAATTGGCAAAGTCCAAATACATGCGCAGTAGAAGTGAACAGTGGCCAGGAAGACTAAGAACGAACGGCTGCACACAGAGTGGGAGAGGTACGTCATGAATATAGATGGGGATATCGTCACCTGATAGGATAAACGGAATGTGGATCAATTGGTGAGTGGTAGGGATGATTGCCCTTCATACCCGAATGTCTGCCAACGGAGGAATGAAGGAAAGAGGTGAAAGATTCCAGCCAATAAAATACGGCATTTGGAGACATTCGGGTTAGCAGCTCCGATACCCCTGAGGACGCCAGTTACGTCGAAAGATGTTGGGGGAGCTCTGTTTATTTTAATTTAGCAGCAGCGTCTAGATGAGTAGGATCAGCAGGACGAGCTGCAGACGTCCTGCGGTATGATCCCAGACAGGGAGTGGATAATAGAAAAATAAAGAACAGAAAGAAAGTACTTTAGAGTATTGAAATAAGTAAGATAGAAAAAAGATCTAAAGAAGTACATACAGTATAGGGAAGAGAGTGACAAAAAGGTGTCACTAATATATACCAACTAAACCATGTTTCCGAAAAAGAGGACGGATGGGGTATGAATACCTATCTGTTCTAACATGGGAAACATACTCTGACTACACGACCCATACTAGACAAAGCTTGCAACTTTTAACATATTAGGAGATTTATTTAGTATGTTTTTTGTGTGTGACTATATAAGGAAAATGTTATTAAGGAGAAAAAGAATAAAAGCTTTATTTTAGTATATAAGAGTCCACAAACAGAGTAAATATAGCCTAAGGCTATTGGATCTAATTTATCTCTAGTACAAATGCAGAATGTTACATAAAACAAATTACCACTCTATATAACTTTTCAAATCTCATATTTAAAAAAACAACAACTAACAATAGTGTGAAATAAAAAGGTTGCAGTGCTTAACCACTTGCCTGCTGTTTCTGTTCTGACCCTTCCCTGGTGCTTCACCAGTCTCTTATTTTTGCTCCATCAATGACACGTGACTGCTGCAGGTAATCACTTACTTAGCTGTGTTGTGTTGACACTATTGAGGTCATCATTGTGCCAGTTATTGGCTGCAGTGGTCATATATATATTGTATTGACAAGTCATTGCTGGAGTCATTGCTAAACTGTTACTTCAATTGTTATATTACACCATTGTAAACTTTTTTTTTACTGTGATAGGGTTCGACAACCTGTTTAAATGACCGATAATGTAATTAATAGATTCTGAAATATTTGCTTAGTAAGGGTAACTGTTAATAGTGGTTGGGCTTACATTTGGTATTGCAAAATCTGAACTTTTATCACAATTTTTGCAGCAACTTACATGAAATATGAGATATCGTAAATTCAAAAATGCAACTCCACAGACCATTTTGCAAACAAGTGAGCAATGATTCATACTTGGGTGAAAATCATTATTATCACCAACATATTCACAACATGGGGGATGCAGAGTGCAATATCATTCTGGCCTCCTCACAGTAATAAAGCCCACCTTATGGCCCCTTCAAACTAGTTATGTCCTCCTTGTGGCCTACCACAGCAGTTATGTCCATCTTTGTTCCTGTCACAGTACTTATGCCCAGATATGTGCCCCCTCACAGTAGATATGCCCAGATATGTGCCCACTCACAGTATTTATGGCCAGATACATGCCCCCTCACAGTAGTTATGCCAGATACAGTGCCTTGCGAAAGTATATGGCCCCCTGGAACTTTTCAAACTTTTGCCACATTTCAGGCTTCAAACAAAAAGATATAACATTTTACATTTTTGGTGAAGAGTCAACAACAAGTGGGTCATAATTGTGAAGTGGAACAACATTTATTGGATCATTTAAACTTTTCTTGCAATAATAAAACTGAAAAGTGGGGTGTGCAAAATTATTCGGCCCCCTTGCATTAATTCTTTGTTGCGCCACCTTTTGCTGCGATTACAGCTACAAGTCATTTGGGGTATGTCTCTATCAGTTTTGCACATCTAGAGACTGAAATTCTTGCCCTTTCTTCCTTGCAAAACAGCTCGAGCTCTTTGAGGTTGGATGGAGAGCGTTTGTGAACAGCAGTTTTCAGCTCTTTCCACATATTCTGAATTGGATTTAGGTCTGGACTTTGACTTGGCCATTCTAAGACCTGGATACGTTTATTTTTGTACCATTCCATTGTAGATTTTGCTTTATGTTTGGGATGATTGTCTTGTTGGAAGATAAATCTCCAACAGGTTTTCATCCAGAATGTTCCTGTATTTGGCTCCATCCATTTTCCCATCAATTTTAACCATCTTCCCTGTCCCTGCTGATGAAAACCAGGCCCAAACCATTATGCTGCCACTAGAGATGAGCGAATCGAAGCTGACGAAGTGGAATTCGTTACTAATTTCATGGAAAATTCGATTCGCAATGAAAGCGAATTTCATGGCGATTCTTAGTAACAAATCTTTTTTTTTTTTTCCTAAAATGGCCTCAAGCACATGGCATGACATGGGGGAAGGATTTCTGGGACAAAGAAATGAGGAGATCAGGGATAGATAATCTGAATTGCAGGGATAGGAGAGGGAAGATTTCTAGACAGAATCCATAAGGGATTATCAGGCAGTGAAATCGCTATTCTGGTACACTGAGCAGCAGTGAGTGGGCATAGCGGTTAGCCTGTTCTACAGCACTGCACTCTGTTCAAAAGGCTGTTTTGGGGTGCTTTATTCAAAGAAGCACCACTAGTGTCACTTTTTGCAGTGCACTAAGAGGGTCAGAGCCTTGTTTGGGGTACATTCAAAAATAAATAAATAAATAAATAAAAAATAATTAAAAAAAACATTAAAAAAAAATCTTCTGGGTTGTGTTTGAGGAAAAACATATATAATCCGTGATTGGCAGCTTGCAAATTTGAAAGAAATAGTTGTGGCGTTATTCGCCATACAAATAAACAAGCGCCATATAGTGCTAAATTTTTCAGTGTAGTTAAATTGCCAAAAAAAACTGTGAATCTGTGTTTGTGGGTTTGTTCATTTTAAATAACTATGTGCAGCTTTATTCGCCATCAAAACAGAAAAGCGTGATATTGTGCTAACGTAGTCAGTGAAGTTGACTTACCAAAAAAACAGTGAATCCATGTTTGTGGGGTTGTTAGTTTTGAATAACTATTTGCCGCGTTATTCGCCATCCAAACAGAAAAGCGTGATATAGTGCTAACGTAGTCAGTGAAGTTGACTTGCCAAAAAAAACAGTGAATCCGTGTTTGTGGGGTTGTTAGTTTTAAATAACTATTTGCAGCATTATTTGCCATCCAAACAGAAAAGCTTGATATTGTGCTAATGTAGTCAGTGAAGTTGACTTGCCAAAAAAACTGTGAATTCGTGTTTGTGGATTTGTTCATTTTAAATAACTATTTGCGGCATTATTCGCCATCCAAACAGAAAAGTGTGATATAGTGCTAATGTAGTCAGTGAAGTTGACTTGCCAAAAAAACTGTGAATCAGTGTTTGTGGGGTTGTTAGTTTTAAATAACTATTTGCGGCTTTATTCGCCATCCAAACAGAAAAGCGTGATATTGTGCTAACGTAGTCAGTGAAGTTGAATTGCCAAAAAAACAAATCCGTGTTTGAGGGGTTGTTCATGTGAAATAATTATTTGCAGCATCAGTCGCCATAGAAAAAGAAAATCGTCATATAGTGTGTAGTGCTGTGCAGTAACCCATTGTACTGCAGTTCAGCAACCCATTGTTAACCCACTCTGTGGGTGATGGTATTTCTTAAAGAAATATTTAAGCAGTTGTGCAAGGCAGTGAGCAAAGTATATTTTTTGGGGGGATTCTTAATTTCCTTTTAAATTTTAAATTTTTTATCAAACAGTATGTCAGACATAGGGGTGACAGGCCCTTCACAGGGGAGAGGCAGTGGCACAAATGTTTCTGGAATAGGCACAGGTCTCAGCAGAGGAAGGGGACGTGGCATTAGGGGTCACTCGGCGAGGCCACAGCTACCGGTGTCATCTAGTGGTCGTGTGTTGACCACCAACCCAGATGTTCTTGAATGGTTGACTAGGTCATCCACTTCCTCCCAGATGACATCTGAAACCCCCAGCCAAGAGTCGTTGGGTTCGTCAGACACAACCCTTAGTTGGCATGGGCCTGGAGCAGCTCCAGTGCCCTTACCTGTCCTCAACCTGCCTCTGTCCTTTTCAGTTCCCTCAGCCAGAGAAGTACTATATGCTATGGGCTCTGCGCCAGGTGCTTTCTGGCCTTGAAAAGAGTGGCGCAGGGGCTCAGCCAGGCAGTGGAGGTACCACTCAGTCAGTGCGGCGTGTTGGTGGTAAAATCGCCTACTCTGCGGTGTGGAATTTTTTTGTTAAGACGCCTGAGGAGGTGAACATGGCTATATGTAGAATCTGTGGTCAAAGTGAAGAGTGGCCAGGGTGCTAATGTTGGCACCACGGCCCTACGCCAACATATGCAGCATCACCACAAAGTGGCCTGGGAGAACCGTGGCTCAGATGTGGCGGTCCAGTTGGCAGCAGCAACAGCAGCATCACCCAGTGGCACGCATCCCATTTTAGACAGTCAAGGCTCCAGCACCTCTGCCGAAGGGAGCTGTCTGTCATTATCCACCACTCCAGATGCTCCTGCTCCTCCTCTTATTCCTCGCCACTCATTACGGCAGCAGTTGTTCACCAAGGCGATTGCAAAGAGACAGCAGTACACGTCCAGCCATGCTACAGTGCAGAAGCTGACCATGCTCCTGTCCAAGTTGCTCGTGCTGCAGTCCCTCCCTTTTCAACTGGTGGACTCTGCACCATTCAGAGAACTGATGGCTTGTGCCAAGCCGAGGTGGAGAGTGCCAAGCTGTCATTTCTTTGCCAAGTCAGTCCCAGCCCTGCACAAATATGTAGAAGAGAAGGTGGCCCAGTCCTTGAGCCTGTCGGTGTCTGCCAAAGTGCACGGCAGCGCCGACGTGTCGAGTTGTAACTACGGTCAAGGCCAGTACATGTTCTTTAATGCCCACTGGGTCAATGTGCTTCCTGCCCAGCCACACAAGCAACTTGAACAGGTGACGCCACTTTCTCCTCCTCGTTGTCAAACTGCTGATCCTGCGCTAATGTCCGGCCCCTTCTCCACCACCTCAGCCTCCACTGCAGGGCCAAGTCATAGGGCACGGCGGTGTCAGGCAGTTCTGCACCTTGTTTGCCTGGGCAAACACAGTCACACAGGGGAGGAACTGCTCCGCGTCATGAAAGAAGAAATCGATTGCTGGCTTTCTCCGCGACAACTAAAAATCGGAACCATGGTGACAGATAACGGAAAGAACATGGTGTCCGCGCTGCGCCAAGGAGGGCTGAGCCATGCGCCCTGCATGGCGCACGTATTTAATCTGGTTGTCAAACGGTTCCTCAAGTCTTATACCCAACTGCAAAACATTCTAAAAATGTCCAGGAAACTTTGCATGCACTTCAGCCATTCCTACAGCGCCAAGCACACCCTCCTTGAGCTGCAGCGGCAGAATGGGGTCCCCCAACATAGGCTGATATGTGACGTTTCCACCCATTGGAATTCTACCCTCCATATGTTGGACCGACTGTACGAACAGAGAAAGGCCATAAACGATTTCTTAATGATCCAAGGAGTACTTCCCTGTGTAATTTTGATGTCAGCCAGTGGCAGCTCATGCGTGACACCTGCCGCTTGCTCAGGCCCTTTGAGGAGGCCACGTTATTTGTCAGTCGCCAGGACTATGGTATGAACAACGTCATTCCACTGCTTCATGTCCTGGAACAGATGCTGCAAAATCTTTCTGGTCAGGGGACTGGAGACGTGGAGACTGGATCTCACAGCCACATGAGTCCGGTGGGGGCTGAACTGGAGGAGGAGGAGGACATTGGAGCACAAGCATTTAGTGGTTTTTCTACCCAGGTGACAGAAGAGGAGGAGCAGGAGCAGCCAGAGGAGGTAGAGGGAGATGCGGAAGATGAGGCAGATGACCCAGAGACACCATGGCAGTATACAGTAGAGTTGGAGGTAGGGAGTACCTCCGAGTCACTTGCGCAAATTGCCCAATGCATGCTCACTTGCTTACGTAGTGACAGCCGAATATTCACCATATGGCAGAGGGATAACTTCTGGTTCTTCACCCTCTTGGTCCTTCGCTACCAGTCTAAAATGGGGGCCTTTTTTTCACCTGCTGAGAGGGAGGACAAACTGAAGTACTATAGAGACATCCTATGTAATCAGTTGGCTGCTGCCTATCTAAGTCATCGTCCATCCTCTCGCAGGTCTGACTGGGGGTTCCCTCAGCGCTCACGTACCACTGCCACGGCTACTGTGGGGGTGTCGGGGGTTAGGAGCAGTACCAGCTCCATCAGCAGCAACCTGAGTCTGGAGTCGCTGATAAGCAGCTTTCTTTACCCACCAAGTGCGGAAAGTACTCACCAGCAGCAGCAGCAGGTGGACCAGGAGCAGACCCTAAACCAGCAGGTGGTGGCCTACTTGGACAGCACCCTGCCACACCACATTGAAGATCCTCTGGACTACTGGGTAGCCAAACTGGATTTGTGGCTGCAACTGGCCGATTTTGCACTGGAGAAGCTGTCCTGCCCGGCTAGTATTGTGGCATCAGAGCGGGTGTTCAGTGCGGTGGGGGCCATAGTTACCCCAAGGAGAACTCGCCTGCTCTTCCAAAATGTGGAAAGACTCACCTTTGTCAAGAAGTATCGGGCGTGGATCAGCCAGGATTTCCGCCCACCAATACCTGATGCATCAGATTAGATCAGCCATGATGCGTCACCCAAACCTTGACAAATGAGACTGTATTCTTCAGGCTACCTGCCTCAGCCACTCTTATGATGCTGCCACCCGCCTGATGCCACACATCTACCAGCTGCTCCTTCTACCACCCAGCATTTTTACCAGTGACTGGTATTGCCACCCACCTCTCCACTCTGTCACTGACCCAATATGTAGCCTTCTGATGTTGCTGCCACCTCAACAATCAGGTCTCCTCATGATGCTACTGCTGTCACCTCCAGGTTATGTCACCATGCCACTCTGTGGCCTGCTGATGCTACTGCCGTCTCCACACGCTGTGTCCTAGCTGCCGCTACCTCCAAATTATGTAATTGTGCCACTCTACGGTATGCTGATGCCTCCACGCGTTGTGTCCTAGCTGCTGCTACCTCCTAATTATGTAAATGTGCCACTCTGTGGCCTACTCATGCTGCTGCCGCCTCCACACGCTGTGTCCTAGCTGCTGCTACCTCCAAATTATGTAATTGTGCCACTCTATGGTATGCTACTGCTGCTGCTACTGCTGCCTCCAACTGCTGTGTCCTAGCTGCTGCTACCTCCTAATTATGTAATTGTGCCACTCTGTGGCCTACTCATGCTGCTGCCGCTGGCTCCACACGCTGTGTCCTAGTTGCCACTACGTCCAAATTATGTAATTGTGCTACTCTACGGTATGCTACTGCTGCTGCTGCCGCCGCCTCCACACGCTGTGTCCTAGCTACCTCCAAATTATGTAATTGTGCCGCTGTATGGTATGCTACTGCTGCTGCTGCCTCCACACGCTGTGTCCTAGCTGCCGCTACCTCCAAATTATGTAATTGTGCCACTCTATGGTATATTGCATTTATATTTTTATGACTGCTGCTGCCTCTCCCACTCTGTGGCCTTGAAATGAATTTGACTGCTGTCTCTTGCAGCTGCTGTTATGGTGCCACACTGTGGCCTTGAAATTTCTTCAACTGCTGCTGCCTCTTGCAGCTGCTGTTACGGTGCTAATCTGTGGCCTTGAAATTTCTTCGACTGCTGCTGCCTCTTGCAGCTGCTGTTACGGTGCCACTCTGTGGCCTTGAAATTTCTTCAACTGCTGCTGCCTCTTGCAGTTGCTGTTATGGTGCCACTCTGTGGCCTTGAAATTTCTTTGACTGCTGCCTTTTGCAGCTGCTGTTACGGTGCCACTCGTTGGCCTAGTAAATTTCTTTGACTGCTGCTTCCTCTTGCAGCTGCTGTTACAGTGCCATTCTGTGGCCTTGAAATTTCTTCGACAGCTGCTGCCTCTTGAAGCTGCTTTTACGGTGCCACCCTGTGGCCTTGAAATTTCTTCGACACTGCTGCCTCTTGCAGCTGCTGTTACGGTGCCAACCATTGGCCTAGTAAATTTATTCAACTGCTGCTGCCTCTTGCAGCTGCTGTTACGGTGCAACTCTGTGGCCTTGAAATTTCTTCGACTGCTGCTGCCTATTGCAGCTGCTGTTACGGTGCCACTCTGTGGTCTTGAAATTTCTTCGACTGCTGCTGCCTTTTGCAGCTGCTGCTATGGTGCCACTCTGTGGCCTTGAAATTTCTTCAACTGCTGCCTCTTGCAGCTGCTGTTACGGTGCCACTCTGTGGCCTTGAAATTTCTTTGACTGCTGCTGCCTCTTGCAGCTGCTGTTACGGTGCCACTCTGTAGCCTTGAAATTTCGAGTGCTGCAGCCTCTTGTAGCTGCTGTTACGGCGCCACTCTGTGGCATTGAAATTTGTTTGACTGCTGCCTCTTGCAGCTGCTGTTACGGTGCCACTCTGTGGCCTTGAAATTTCTTCGACTGCTGCTGCCTCTTGCAGCTGCTGTTACGGTGCCACTCTGTGGCCTTGAAATTTGTTTGACTGCTGCCTCTTGTAGCTGCTGTTACGGTGCCACTCTGTGACCTTGAAATTTCTTCGACTGCTGCTGCCTCTTGCAGCTGCTGATAAGAACATATGCTACAGTTGATCTTAACCAAATTGCCGAGAATTCTTTTTTACGGTCTGGTCTTCAGGGTATGTCACCATGCTACTCTCTGGCCTGATGCTGCTGCCGCCGCTGAATTCACGTGCCATCTCCTAGCTGCCGCTACGTCAAAATTAGGTAATTGTGCCACTCTGTGGCCTCCAAATTGTACTACTACTTCCACTGCTGCTGCCACTTCCAGGGTCTGTCATTCTGCCACTCTGTGGCCTACTCATGCTGCTGCCACCTGGCCACACTGTCGTCGTGCCACTCTATAGTCTGCTGATGTTGCTGCCACTGCCATCTCCACGCTGTATGGGGGGGCTCTGCTTGTATAAGCGTGTAATAGAACAGGTTCTGTTGAAATGTATGTGGAATCAGTGAATCGGTGTAAAAGGCGTGCGTTTTTGGCGCTTTAGTAGGATCTTGGGCCTCTACACGATTCTTTATAGCTAGCGCTAACATTGACCTGTAAGGCTGAGTTCATTGGTGAGTTTTGGCCCCTTAACTGCCCAAATACATAAAAGTGTGCAGCGATTCTAAGAGCGAAGCCTGTTATGTGCGTGTCACACTGGCTCACAGTATTCTTTAACTACCACAGTAGACTCCCTAATAGTGTTATTGCTCGGTCGAACTCGCTGTTTGGCCGAGCATGCCTACGCTCGGCTCCGCTCAGTGTTCGGCCGAACACTGAGTGTACTTGAGCGCAATGTTGGCATTCACTGTGATGTTGATTTGTACGCTAATGCTATGCATTGTATGCTAATGCGTACGAATTTGTATGCTAATGCGTACGCATTTGGATGCTAATGCGTAAGCATTGTGCGCTAATGCATAAGAATTCAGTTAATAAGCATACTTTTACGAGCGAAAGGAGTAAAAGAGGAGAAGTCGCGATTCTGACCTTTTCCTATTAGGCTACTTTCACACTTGCGTTTTATAATTCCGGTATTGAGTGCCATCATAGGGGCTCAATACAGGAATAAAACGCTTCAGTTTTGTCCCCATTCATTGTCAATGGGGAAAAAACTGTACTGAAGACAACGGAATGCTCCTGAAAGTATTCCGTTCAGCCTACTGACCGGAGAGCAAATCGCAACATGCTGCGGTTTGCTCTCTGTACTGTTTATCCGCACCAAGATGGATCCGGATTGACCCCCAATGGAAGTCAATGGGGACGGATCCGTTTTGTGTGACACACTCAGTAAACGGATCCGTCCTCCATTGACTTTCAATGGAGTTCATGACGTAACCGTCACCTGCACACATACAAATACACACATACAGACATACACATAAACATACACAGACATATACACATACAAATACACATACATACTTACATGCTCCCGGCAGGTCTCCACAGCGCAGGAGGAGCAGGACGGTGCACATATAGGACGATTCCACCCGGCCCCCAGCAGAGGGAGCTGTGGGGAATCGTCCTATGTGCGCGCCGTCCTTCTCCTCCCTCGCTGTGGAGACCTGCTGGGAGCATGTAAGTATGTATGTGTATATGTTTAAGTCTGTGTGTGTGTCTGTGTGTATGTATTGTCTGACATGTGTGGGGCCGGAGCGCGGTTCCAGCCTCACACATGTCCCTGCGGCATCACGGATCCAACTGCACCCTTCACCTGCCAGATCCGTGCTGCCGCTAATGTGAAAGAGGCTTTAACCAGATACCCTCCCCTCTTCCAAGCGGAGGGTGCCTGGTTTAGTCCCAAATACACAACTACAAACCTCCCCACCAGGTGATGAAAAATGTAATTAACAAAATGCTGGAAGACAGCAGGAGCATTGGTCAACCCAAAAGGCATAACCAGGTTCTCAAAGTGACCCTCCGGAGTATTAAAAGCCGTCTTCCATTCATTCCCTTCCTTGATCCTGACCAGATTATATGCCCCCTTAAGTCCAACTTGGAGAACACCTTGGCATCCACAATCTGGTTAACCAAGTCAGGAATCAAAGGAAGGGGGTACGGATCACAGACAGTAATCCAATTTAGTTCACGGAAATCCAGACATGGCCTAAGAGTTCCGTCCTTTTTCTTTACAAAGAAAAACCCAGCTGCCACAGGAGATTTGGAAGGTCTAATATGACCTTTAGTCAAACTCTCAGCAATATATTCCTTCATGGCCGTTCTCTCAGATCCAGAAAGGTTATACAGCCTAGATTTGGGCAATTTTGCTCAATAAGATTGATAGTACAGTCGTATTCCCGGTGAGGGGGTAAATCCTGACATTCACCTTCAGAAAATACATCAGAGAAATCGGATATAAAAGAGGGAAGTGTCTTAGTAGTTAAAGCAGAAAAAGATGTATTAAAACAATTGTCAACGCAATAATCACTCCAATCCACAATTTGTCTAGTATGCCAGTCAATGGTCGGATTATGTTTGCTTAATCACGGTAAACCCAGAACCACAGGAGCAGGAAGACCTTCCAATACAAAACATGAAATAAGCTCCTGATGAAATTCACCACTCTTAATTTGATATCATGCACCATTTGAGACAAACACTTCTGGGATAGAGGTGCAGAATCAATGACAAATACAGAAATCTTCTTTTCCAAAGTACTAAGAGACAATCCATGCATACGGACAAACTGAGCATCAATCAAGTTCACCCCTGCCCTGCTATCAATAAACACCTCAATTCTCACAACCCTTGACTCTACCTTGGCGCCACCTCGGCAGTCAGGAGAAAACGGGTGCTACAGGATGAAGACAAATGCACATTTTCAGTCTCTCCACCCACCTCACCAAGAGTGAGACGATAATTCAATGCCCCCTTTTCTTTTCTCTCTTTTAGAGATTGAATGCATGGACATACATTGACAAAGTGTCCTTTCTGACCACAGAAAAAAAACACACACCCCTCTTATTACCAAAATGCTTAAGAGTGGAAACAGGAGTAGCTCCCCCTAACTGCATGGGTTCGTCCCCTGACATCAACCCAGGGGAATCTTCACCCAAAGTGTCATAGGAAGACAATACATTACGTGATAGTACGTCCTGAGAGTGGGGGGCCCTAGATCTCTCTCTCAGGCGCCTATACATGCATACCACAAGAGACATAGCAGCTTTCAAAGACACAGGGGTTTCATGAAAGGCTAAAGCGTCCTTCAGTCTTTCTGATAATCCAGAATTGGCTACGTAGAGCCAGATCGTTCCATTCAGTACTGGTCGCCCAATACTGCGCTCACCCTGACGAAGTTCACGTATCTGGGTCTCAGCCAGGGAGATAAGATCCAGGTCATCATAGATAATCCCCAAAGCCTTAAAAAATTCATCTACCGACCGGAGAGACTGCGATCCGGTCGGCAGAGAAAAGGCCCATGACTGCGCATCCCCTTTAAGCAGCGAGATGACCACACCAACCTTCTGCTCCTCATTACCAGAAAAATGTGGATGTAGTCTTAAATAGAATTTGCACGCCTCCCTGAATAGAATAAAATTATCACATCCCCCAGAAAATCTGTCCAGGAGGGCGACCTTAGGCTCCAAACAGGCCTGACACCAAGCACCCCCAGAACCACCAGCCTGTGGTCTCTGAATCTGGTTGCGGATGTCAGCTACCTCCAAACAGAGTCCTTGAAACCATTCAGTAAGCACAGAAATAGCATCCATGTCTGCACAAAAATGACATTAATTTTTGTTCAAACAAAACAATAGCTGATCTCAGAGAGACCAGCTACAAAAAACACCATGGAGCCTCATTTAAGAGTCTCAACACAGCAATCCAAAGTGCAAAGCTCCCTGGGAAACAGTAATATGCAAAATAACCGTGGAGCCCCAGTTATGGGTCTACAACACAGTGAAAGCCAGATATCCCTCAAAGGAAGGAAAACCAAGCAAAGGGGTGCCCCCATTACAGAGATCACCAAATCCACCATATTAAGTGGCCCCTATGTCAAGATCCCGCTCTTTTACAAGCTTTAAGGATGATTCTGGGTTAGCCAGAATCCTACTCCACACTGATGAGGAGCAATACCCCGAAACAGCTGTCTTTGGATGGATAACTGGCTTAGGTTTTCCCTGTCACATCCTTAAAGCTTTGCAGCTCTGCCTAGGGAAGGCTGGCTGAAAACCTGGAAACATCAGAAAATGATGGAAACACCATGGAAATGGACAGGAAACAGCAGGGGCAGCATGCATGGATGCCTCTGAGGCTGCCTAATCCCACCATTACCCCAAATTCTCAGGCAACAGCCTGGTGGTTACCCTCATGGCAATTGTGCTCACCCAGACAAAGAAAGGCGAGGCACATGCCCATCACATGTTAGGGAAGCACCCAACTAGGTGCAACGAAGGTCCATCACCGCCTACAGGTGACACCACTGCTCATGCTGGCACTGCTGTGCTATCCCCCACCCCACAACGCAGGCATAAGCCTGACACATCATGGTGACAGCGTAGTGACACCAACAAGTGACCAAGTTAGATTGAGGTAGCAGTCAAATGTCTGTAGGCGAGCCTCCCAAAAATGTGTTTTGGAGTGTCCAAAGTTGACCCTCCTAAAAAATTGTTTAGGAGTGTCTGTAGTTGACCCTTCTGTAAAATATTTTTTTTGTATTCCCTGTTATTAGTTAATGTACAACCCATGGCTGGCATGGTGGGAATATATAGGTTTTGCATCACAGATGGTCCACTGCACCGTTACATTTTCTTCATCATTGCCAATTACTTTTTCACCAACTGTTGTCTGGCAATGATAAAGGGGAAGGTGAATCCACTGTGGAAGAAAAGTGTCATCCTCCTACAATTCTATAGTTGCTCTCAATTGAAAAGGGGATGTTCTTGCCGTGGCCTTCCTCAAAGTGGCCGCTTCTGTGGACGACAGAGGTGGTGTACCTACTGACAGCCTGACCGAACACGATGGCAGACCGGGAGACACTCCCTCATGTAAAATTGTTTTGTAGTGTCTGCGGTTGACCCTCCTGTAAAATATTTTTTTTGTTTTCCCTGTTATTAGTTAATGTACAACCCATGGCTGGCATGGTGGGAATATATAGGGAAGCACCCAACTAGGTGCAACGAAGATCCATCACCCATGCCCATGCTGGCACTGCTCTCCTTTTCCCAGCCACATGATGCAGGCATAAGCCTGACACAGCATGGCGGTGACACCAACAAGTGACCAAGTTAGATGAGGTAGCAGGTGAGCCACCCAAAAATTTAGCCTGACTCAGCATGGCGGTGACAACAGAATGACCGAGTTAGACTGAGGTAGCAGGAGGTGAAGCACGCATGGTAATTCGAAGGTGGAGGAGGAGGGGTTTGGAGAAAGTGGCATAGTAGTTGTCAAC
>ONZH01006212.1:0-17893 GCA_900303285.1 Rhinella marina
AAATTAAAACCTATTAACCGCCCCCCAACATGTTTCACCAGCCTCTGCTGGCGTCATCAGGGGTTTGGGCAGCAATGAAGGCACATACCAAACACCAATTATTTATGCTGTCTCAGATTAGACTGACATATCTTGCATCCAATAGGTAAGTGACAGACAGGCGTTACCTCACAGCACAGCATCCAACTGGATCTTCTAAACAAGTAACATCAATATGTCATCATCTGCTGCAGTCAGCACAGCAATGTCTTTCTGGTTTGCTACATGTAAGTTACTATACTTCAGCCAACTGGCAGTATATTCAATTTATTAACAAAGTAACATAGTAGTCGTCTCTGAGTTGGTCCGCGATACGCATGTGCAAATGGGAATACAGCGCTCCGTAGTGCTGCGCTGTTGAAATAGAATCGCGGTGGAAATAGGCTCCGATATAGGTACTAAGTCAGAGCGCAGCGCTTGTTTGCGCAGTACGTCATATAGACAGCGCTGCAGTTATTTCCCTATTTGCTGAGTGCTGAGATAATGTTACTTGTTTAGAAGATCCAGTTGGATGCTGTGCTGTGAGGTAATGCCTGTCTGTAGCATAAGTAGTAGAAATTAATTGTTATATACCAATTCCCAGATAGGGTCCCAGTATATATATTTTGTCATCAGACCAAAGCACAGATTTCCACTGGTCTAAAGTCCATTCCTTGTGTTCTTTAGCCCAAACAAGTCTCTTCTGCTTGTTGCCTGTCCTTAGCAGTGGATTCCTAGCAGCTATTTTACCATGAAGGTCTGCTGCACACAGTCTCCTCTTAACAGTTGTTGTAGAGATGTGTCTGCTGCTAGAACTCTGTGTGGCATTGACCTGGTCTCTAATCTGAGCTGCTGTTGACCTGCGATTTCTGAGGCTGGTGACACAGATGAACTTATTCTCCGCAGCAGAGGTGACTCTTGGTCTTCCTTTCCTGGGGCGGTCCTCATGTGAGCCAGTTTCTTTGTAGCGCTTGATGGTTTTTGCGACTGCACTTGGGGACACTTTCAAAGTTTTCCCAATTTTTCGGACTGACTGACCTTCATTTCTTAAAGTAATGATGGCCACTCGTTTTTCTTTACTTAGCTGCTTTTTTCTTGCCATAATACAAATTCTAACAGTCTATTCAATAGGACTATCAGCTGTGTATCCACCTGACTTCTGCCCAACACAACTCATGGTCCCAACCCCATTTATAAGGCAAGAAATCCCACTTATTAAACCTGACAGGGCACACCTGTGAAGTGAAAACAATTTCAGGTGACTACCTCTTGAAGCTCATCAAGAGAATGCCAAGAGTGTGCAAAGCAGTAAGCAAAGGAAAAGGTGGCTACTTTGAAGAACCTAGAATATAAGACTAATATATATAATATACTAATGCACGTATCACCTTTATTACGATAGATGCCTTACAATATCACACGCTATATGACACTGTGAGAGCGCCTACTGTATAATATACAGCACAGATTTCAGCAAGCAACACTGGAGGGTATTCTGTATCTGTAGGGTCAGACAGTGACTCTACAGACAGCAGTATATTTCTGCTGGGCTGCTTGCAGAAATCTGATTCTGAAGTGTAGTGTAGTCTTTAAAGGGAACCTGTCACCTCCTGTAGCAAAAAAAAAACTGTTAGCAGTACCTTAATTTAGGGGCCAGGGTGATGCTAAAGAAGATCTTCATAAGGAGAAGAGATTCCTCTAACTGCCAGAAATTGGTTTTTTTAATCCTCCTGAGCGCGCTGTCTTGACTCCGCTTGAAGTCAAGGGGGCAGCGGCCTCCTTGCTTCAAGTCAAGCAAACCACTGCCCTGGTCAACTTGACTGACAGGTTGCCGTTGGGCCGGGGATCGCGCAAGTCTCGCGCATGCGCGGTGCGCGATTTCTCCCTGCGCGATCCCGGCCCCGGCTCTTCACTTTGCCGGCTCCTTTCTCTCTACAGCGCATGCCGGGCGTTAGGACGCTTTCAATGGCCCCTTGCATGCGGGGACGGCGGGCGTGCTCTGGCAAGCGCGCTCGCTTGCTTCTGCGGCACATGCGCTGTAGAGAGAAAAGCGCCGGCAAAGTGAAGACCCGGGGCCGGGATCGCGCAGGAAGAAATTGCGCACCGCGCATGCGCGAGACTTGCGCGATCCCCGGCTCAACGGCAACCTGTCAGTCAAGTTGACCAGGGGAGTGGTTTGCGTGACTTGAAGCAAGGAGGCCGCTGCCCCCTTGACTTCAAGCGGAGTCAAGACAGCGCGCTCAGGAGGATTAAAAAAACAATTTCTGGCAGTTAGAGGAATCTCTTCTCCTTATGAAGATCTTCTTTAGCATCACCCTGGCCTCTAAATTAAGGTACTGCTAACAGGTTTTTTTTTCTACAGGAGGTGACAAGTTCCCTTTAAAAAGACTTTTGGTTTCACAAATGCAGTTCCCTGCCTAATAGAAACTAATATTCGCTTATTGTGTACGCTTTCGCTATTCCTATCACACGCACAGTCTTTCCCTCTTCTAAAACCACTGCTGTGTAATCCAAGCCCTGGGCATATATATATTCGTACGTCACCTAATGCAGGCAGCCAATCACTCCTAGACACATACGAAAGGTAGTAGGTCATGGCGAGACGTCCCCTAGGCTTCCCTGCATGTTTTTTTGGTAAAGAAATAGGCGCTAAACATGCAGGTAGGAGTTAAAAAAAAAAGAATCTTGCATGCTACTCGGCCAAATAACAAATATTTACGAGTACGCAAATATTCGTGCGGATAACGAATATTTGCGAATATATTCGCTCATCTCTATTCTTAAACAAACCAAAAAAAGAAATAAAATACTAACCTTGTTGCCCTTCCTGTGTGTTGCAGCAGTGGGAGGTCAGCCTAATTTAGGCCTTGTTTGCGGAGGAGTGGCCTACAAGAAAGCCATGTGCTTGTGCTCTGACTCAGAACTTACATCAGTGCATGTATACCAGGCGCTCTCAAAGGCCACAGGCTCATGTAGGCCTTAACCAGCTTGTGTGCAGTGTGCAGCCAGTTACAGAGGAAATACAGCCCCCAAAGACACAGAGTTTTACAATGCTGTACAGCATCACCAGCCCCACTGCAGGGCTGATCTAGGTCTAGGAAGACCTGGCAGCCCCTACAGTCTCCTGGCCCGGCAGTCACATGATCGCTTGGGCCAGAACAGGAAGCGGTATAGCGCTTTCTAAGGTGTATATACTGCGCTTGTTCAGTGATGTGTATACAGTGAACTAGAAGGCAGGAACACAGAGGAATAGTCCCTGCCTTTTCTATGGGGTGCCCTAGTGTCACTTACAGCGGCCACCCGCTCCGCAGTTGCAATCCCTGATTGGATGTTTCAGAACGTCCATTCAGAGATAAGTCCTAACCGCCAGGACATTTATAATCAATGGGCAGTTGAGAACTGGTTAATGAAAAACTGAAGATCAGCATGAATTTTGTCTGGTGTTTTTCTACCACCAGAACATCATGCATTTTCTGCTGTACTTTGTGTGGAATTTTTTGAGTGTTTTTGCATACAGCAGGGGAGATTTATCAAAACTGGCTTAAAGGAAAACTGGATTAGTTGCCTATAACAACCGATCAGATTCCACCATTCAGTCAGTATATGTAAATATATTCTTGTTTCCTGAACTGTTTAGTTCTTAAGCATTTGTTCTTAAGATCTGACATTTGGAGGGTCTAAAATGAGCCCTATAACAGTTTAGCGCATTGAGAAGAGCAGTTACTTTGTTAGCATCTGGGGCATAACAGGGGGAACTATCTTTTTGGTAGTATTATTTTTGGGGGTGTTTTCTGATCTGATTTCTGAACTATTGTTTTCTGGGTGGCACTTTTTGTCGCAGGGTAACTATAGTTCTGTCATCTTTATTATTCATAGGGACACCTCCATCCGAAAGGGTTTTTTTTTTCACTCAATATTCATAGAGAACCATTTTTTTAAAAAAATGTTTGGTTGTTTTCCTTTTTTTTATTTTGGCAGTACTATACCAAAATTAAATACTAAATCTTGTTATTCTTGAGCAGTCAGCACAGAGATATAAAACTCCTATATTGAGAGGGATTCCATTGTGATTTTACTGCTGTTGTAAAGGGAAAAAAAGTTATCTGCTAGAATAATAGTAGATGTAGAATTTAGGATGACAGTATGACAGATCAGTTGTTCTTTTCATAGGTCTAGATAAAGATCTTATAGAAGGGCATTGAAATTATCAATATAATGTGTGATACTCTGAGTTCTTCTTCCCATTCTGGTCGAAGTCAGTAGTTTGAATGAGAAAGGCAAATGAGACTGTTTGCCATGCTAAAAGTAGGAAGTAGGAAGTAAAAGAGCCAGGAAGAAGAATATTATATCCAGAAAACCATTCACCCATTTTTTGGTAAAAAAAAAATTGCACAGAAGCTTCACATGAAGGGTGATTTAAAATAATTTGATGGTAGTGTCCCTTTAAGTATAGTTTTTCAGGCACTGGGCAAAATAGAAGAAGTCTTCATGGCACTCTTGAGCAGACAGAAAAGATAGGAAAAGTAAATGACTACAATCAGAGAAGACACCATTTGTGAGTCATTGAATGTTACTATACTGCATTCACTTAGTCTGCAGAGTGCCTACTGTATGTAAAATTGGTATCTTACACTATATGATAACTACGGTACACGGTGGTAATTTGGGTCTTTGGGTGTTTTTTATTCAGTTGTGTAAAAACAGTGTATAAGTATAATTTAAAGGGGTTCTCCTGGATTTTGACATTGATGACCAATCCTCATGATAGGTCACTAATATCTGATTGGTGGAGGTCCAAATGCTGGTTCCCCGGATGATCAGCTACATGAATAGGCCATTGCGCTTCATGAGCGTTTAAGTCTCTTCCTAGGTCATGTGACATCACATTCATCAAATAGGTCTGAGCTGCAATACCACAGCCTCCTCAAACAGCTGATCCGGGTGGAAGTGTGTGGTGTTGGAACCCTGCCGAACTCATATTGATGATCTATTCTGAGGATAGACAATCAGTATGAAAATCTCGTTTAATCACTTGGTGGTAGTATTTGGTCCTGGTATGGTGGTATAATTTGAGAACCATACAAATACACAAATCACTTTGTGTGTGCATGTGTGGATAGGCATATGCCTTGGAGCATGTGCCTCTGATCTTTTATTATATATAATTATTTAATTACAATCCTGGTAATATTAGCCTTAGCACTAATTATGGCAACAGAAACCTAATGTTTATGGCAAGTTTTAGAAGCAGATACAGTTTGGTTTCCATAACACAGTCTTTAAGATAATTATGTTTGGAAATTTATATCCTATGACCAAAGTTAGAAGGAAACACTGAGTTTGCCATCAATATTCTGTGGATCATTTCTTTATGTTTTTGTACTTGATAAATCTTCTTGAAAAAAAAAAAACTTAATTGCTTAAATAGATAGATCATAAATAGTTTTAGACTACCCATTGACAACAAATAATGCATAGTATGAAATACGGATGACATGCTTCATCTAAGACACATCCTTCAAAAAGAGTTTCAGAAGACAGATCACGCTGTATGGATATTCATAAAAATGTTCATTGTAAATATAACAGAGTCATCATTAGTCATTTACTCCATGTTCATGATGTTGACTCATATTGATGATTCTTTTATGAGTGCCATTGTTAAAACAAAGCTTGAAAATAAAATTCCTATATTTTGGGGGCACACAAGCATCTATATTAGTGAATTACATCACCTGTAATCCATAAATATGCTCTTTTCTTAAAGAAATCTGAAGAAATTTGCAACTCGAATTGTGATATTATGAAGCAATTGCAATTGCATTTTATTGTCTTAGAGTCATAGAACACAAGCTACAATTTATTACCCCATGGTTTC
Source organism: Rhinella marina (assembly GCA_900303285.1). Lineage (NCBI taxonomy): Eukaryota > Metazoa > Chordata > Amphibia > Anura > Bufonidae > Rhinella > Rhinella marina. The sequence continues at coordinate 5,897 of ONZH01006212.1, forward strand.
TGTACTTTAGTGGCCGATTGCTCCTACTTTGAACAAGAGGAATTCAGTGAGTACAAGCATAAAAGGTAATTACAGATAATCCTTAGTGCTTCTTGTAACCTTCAATGTCATAGTTTCAGTTCAGTACACATTTAGGTAGAATTATTAACTCCACAAAATAATCCCAAAGAATGTTTTACATGAACATGGATTATAGTAAATGTTACTTATTACCTGATCCCTTCTTGTATTGCATATCCTTTGAATGAATGGGTGGTGGGAGAGTATTAGAGTACAACCACATGGACCAGTATTGAAGGTGCCGCGCAGTCATTAACAATGAAAGTGTTGAGCGAATCAAAGTATCCAAAGTGGACTTTGATCCAAATTTCAGGAAAAATTAGATTCGCTATGAAGCTTCTAGTGGTAATGAATCATTTTTTTCTAAAATGGTGGCTGGAAAAAAAAAAATTATACTCACCTCATCAGTGATGATGTTACCGAGCATGCCAAGCATGATCATGTGGAGATGTCATCATGCTCACCGCAGGTCCTTTGGCAGGTTTTCTTCAATCACGACAGGGCCTCTTCGCAAGCAAGTGAATGATATGAATATAATTTTTTAAAATCACTAATAAACCACTGAATTGTTTAATGTGAGTCACAGATGCCGTGATCACTGTTGAACATGGCGTCTGAGGGATTAAATGACGGAGGGCAGAGCAATTGCCATTCCCCGTCATTGCGCCTGCTCCATACCATGGAAAGCAATTCATGACACAGTAATTCATAAAGAATCAAATTTCTTCTAGAAATTTGGCGAAGCTGGCAAATTGAATTTTTCAAAAATTCACTTATCTCTAATGTACACTCACCGGCCACTTTATTAGGTACACCATGCTAGTAATGGGTTGGACCCCCTTTTGCCTTCAGAACTGCCTCAATTCTTCGTGGCATAGATTCAACAAGGTGCTGGAAGCATTCCTCAGAGATTTTGCTCCATATTGACATGATGGCATCACACAGTTGCCGCAGATTTGTCGGCTGCATATCCATGATGCGAATCTCCCGTTCCACCACATCCCAAAGATGCTCTATTGGATTGAGATCTGGTGACTGTGGAGGCCATTTGAGTACAGTGAACTCATTGTCATGTTCAAGAAACCAGTCTGAGATGATTCCAGCTTTATGACATGGCGCATTATCCTGCTGAAAGTAGCCATCAGATGTTGGGTACATTGTGGTCATAAAGGGATGGACATGGTCAGCAACAATACTCAGGTAGGCTGTGGCGTTTCAACGATGCTCAATTGGTACCAAGGGGCCCAAAGAGTGCCAAGAAAATATTCCCCACACCATGACACCACCACCACCAGCTTGAACCGTTGATACAAGGCAGGATGGATCCATGCTTTCATGTTGTTGACGCCAAATTCTGACCCTACCATCCGAATGTCGCAGCAGAAATCGAGACTCATCAGACCAGGCAACGTTTTTCCAATCTTCTACTGTCCAATTTTCGATGAGTTTGTGCAAATTGTAGCCTCAGTTTCCTGTTCTTAGCTGAAAGGAGTGGCACCCGGTGTGGTCTTCTGCTGCTGTAGCCCATCTGCCTCAAAGTTCGACGTACTGTGCGTTCAGAGATGCTCTTCTGCCTACCTTGGTTGTAACGGGTGGCAATTTGAGTCACTGTTGCCTTTCTATCAGCTCTAACCAGTCTGCCCATTCTCCTCTGACCTCTGGCATCAACAAGGCATTTCCGCCCACAGAACTGCCGCTCACTGGATGTTTTTTCTTTTTCGGACCATTCTCTGTAAACCCTAGAGATGGTTGTGCGTGAAAATCCCAGTAGATCAGCAGTTTCTGAAATACTCAGACCAGCCCTTCTGGCACCAACAACCATGCCACGTTCAAAGGCACTCAAATCACCTTTCTTCCCCATACTGATGCTCGGTTTGAACTGCAAAGGAGATTGAAGGAGATTGAAGGAGATTGTCTTGACCATGTCTACATGCCTAAATGCACTGAGTTGCCGCCATGTGATTGGCTGATTAGAAATTAAGTGTTAACGAGCAGTTGGACAGGTGTACCTAATAAAGTGGCCGGTGAGTGTAGACCAACTATACATTACAGTACATTAGTTAGATAAAACGCAACTACGGCCTAATTAGTCGCACAGTTCTGGACCGTTCCATGTGGTCATACCCTTAAGGTGTTCTTGAGCTATTCAAATTTATAGCCTCGTTATAATTTGGTGACTAGGTTTAACTATTTCACTCAATATGGCCTTTTGTGTCCAAAGGTGGATCCAGGATTGAATTTGGTGAAAAACAGTGTTGGGCGGAGGAAAAAAATGTTGTACAATGCATGCTGTAGCGAATTTTACATTAATTTGAATATCCCCTGCCACTCTATTAAATATGATAGCCTCAGACAAGCACAACAATCAAAATAAATCTGGAACATAGAAGCACCTAATCATATGCTCCCGGGCAGGCATTGCTTTTTCAGTCATGGACAAGTATACATTACTATACAATCACCAACATAACCAATAATACCACCATACAAGTGGTCATATACCAGTTGTACACAGCACCATAGGAAAAATGTATCAATAGTAAAAAAATAAAATAAAAATGAAAATTTGTGAAATTTACCACCCTTGCCACTTTTGAAAATGGGTGAGAAAGTGTGCATGGTTAGCTATATTAGTTTCACACTTGAGACATTTTTTAAAAAGTTGCAAAAATGTCCAGTAAAGGGGGTGGGTGGCATACAAAATTGAAGTTGCATTTCTAGACAAATATGTAAAGTTTGTCAAAGGTAATTTGTTTAGTAACAAAAAAACTTGTACATGCTATCACTAGGTCAAAGAAGCTAAACCCTAAGAAAAAAAGTAGTGATTGTTGAACCTTTAGGCAATAGTTGTGAAAGAACACATGAAAACCTTTACAGGTCACTGTGCAGGAGAATAAGAAAAACTGACATGGCTGTTGGCTATCCCTGATTTAAATTTTTTCAAGGTTGTCAATTTTTTGACATACTAAACATATGGTACAGTATGTGACTGAACATGGCCTAAACATGTTTATTTTTTAATATATTTAGGCATTTAGTCATGACATACAAACAATAAAGGATTTGTTAAGGTTAACAGGACAAGGGTTGTAGGTTTAGGGTAAATGTCGATGAAGTATCCTTAAAGGGTTTCTGTCACCAGTTTTTTCGGTATGAATCAGGCTGACATTAGAGATGTGCTAATGTCACCTGATTCCATATATATATGTGTTTTATTTACTGGTGCCCCCATTTTTATATAAAACTAGCAGAAAGACCCGGCTTCGCCTGGGTATATTTCATCTATTTATTTAATGTTTCTGTGTGTCGTTGCAGAGAGAAAGTCAATGCAGCTGACAGAAATTGATTTTTACCTTCATTTTTTCAATCCCTATTGGCTGCGGAGTGGGAGGGGGTGTGGTTTAATGGAACACGGGGGGGGAGGGTTAAGTCCTTCATTTCAGGGTGGCCTGAATTATAGGTTAATGCCATGGTAATTTGAGGAAACACAATGGGTAGCAGTGGAAGAAAACATTGCTTTGCGCGGGTATATTTAATCTATTTCATTTAATGTTTCTGTGTGTCGTTGCAGAGAGAAAGTCATCCTCCCTCCCATCCCTGCAGCTGACAGATGTTGATTTTTACCTTCAATTGTTCAATCTCCATTGGCTGCGGAGTGGGAGGGGTCATGGCCTGACTGAGTCGGGGGCGTGACGTTGCAAGACCTGGGGCAGGGTTTTAAGTCCTTCTTTTGATGGTGGCCAGAATTACAGGTCGATGCCATGGTAATTTATGAGGACACGCCATGGGTAACAGTGGAAGAAAACATTGCTTTGCACGGGTATATTTAATCTATTTCATTTAATGTTTCTGTATGTTGTTGCAGAAAGAAATCCAACTTCCCTCCCGCCCCTGCAGCTGACAGAAGTTGATTTTTACCTTCATTTTTTCAATCCCCGTTGGCTGCGGAGTGGGAGGGGGCGTTGCCTGACAGAGTCGGAGCGTGGTTTCCCGAGATCTGGGGCGGGGGTCAGAGTGGCATGAATTACAGGTCGATGACATGGTAATTTATCAGGACCCGCAATGGGTAGCAGTGGAAAAAAACATCTTTTATTAGTACTGAATGGTCGTAGTCTAAAATTAGTCAATTTCATCTACGATTTTTGTGTGTCGTTGCAGAGAGAAATTCACCCTCCCACCCCTGCAGCAAACAGAAGTTTATTTTTACCTAAATTTTTTCAATTCCCATTGGCTGCGGAGTGGGAGGGGGCATGACCTGACAGAGTCAGGGGCGTGGATTAGCAAGACGCTTCGCATGGGTGTATTTAATCTATTTTATTTAATGTTTGTGTGTGTTGTTGCAGAAAGAAAGTCAACCTCCCACCCATCCCTGCAGCTGACAGAAGTTGATTTTTACCTTTATTTTTTCAATCCCTGTTGGCTGTGGAGTGGGAGGGGGCGTGGCCTTACAGAGTCGGGGCGTGGCTTAACAAAGTGCTTCGCATAGGTGCATTTAATCTATTTCATTTAATGTTTCTGTGTGTCGTTGCAGAATGTCTGCGGAGTGAGGGGGCGTGGCCTGTCAGAGACAGGGCGTGGCTTAGCAAAAGGCTTCGAACAGTTGTAGTCTATAATTAGTCTATTTCATCTAAAATTTTGTGTGTCGTTGCAGAGAGAAATTCACCCTCCCACCCCTGCAGCAAACAGAAGTTTATTTTTACCTAAATTTTTTCAATTCCCATTGGCTGCGGAGTGGGAGGGGGCATGACCTGACAGAGTCAGGGGCGTGGATTAGCAAGACGCTTCGCATGGGTGTATTTAATCTATTTTATTTAATGTTTGTGTGTGTTGTTGCAGAAAGAAAGTCAACCTCCCACCCATCCCTGCAGCTGACAGAAGTTGATTTTTACCTTTATTTTTTCAATCTCTGTTGGCTGCGAAGTGAAAGGGGGTGTGGCCTGACATAGTTGGGGGTGTGGCTTAGTGAGACCTGGGGCGGGGGTTTTAAGTACTTCTTTTAGGGTGGCCTGAATTAAAAGGTCAATAACATGCTTATTCATGAGCCCACGCAATAGGCAGCAGTGGAGGAAAACATATTTTATTACTACTGAACTGTAGTAATAGAAAAAAACATAAGTTATATTTATGGTAACCGGAATACCTTTAACAGTGTCAGTAAATAGAAATGGATGAGATCCTCAGCTGCTGATAATTACCTGGTTGTTATGGAAACCTGCCCTCCTGTGTGGCTTTGCAGAGAATGGCAGTTGGAGTTTAAAACCAAAGTTCCCAGTTGTAATGTTGGCTAATGGAGATCATATTTTGGGAATATCTCAGGAATGGTACGTCCTAGAGAGATGAGACCTGGTCTAAAACCTTCCCGGACACCTGATGTACCTGTGTGCCGAATTTGGTGAAAATCGGTCCAGTAGTTTGGTCGCGCATAGAGAACAGACAGACAGACAGAAATTCATTTTTATATTATTAAGAGATGAACTTTTATTTTATGCTAATAAGGCCTCTAGGTGCAAGGTGCGTTACCTCTGCTCCTAGAGGCTCTGTTGATTGACAGGACCAGGCAGAGAAGAAACACTCCATTCACCATAGCTTTCAAGGACCTTCAATGATGTCATGACCATGTGATCAGTCACATGGTTAGGATCACACAAATAGCCTGTCTCCTCCTAAACCATTTTTACTCATATCTTTTATTTCTCATTCATGTCTCTCTATGCACCTCAATTTCTTTTTACTTTCCTTCTTTTCCCTTTCCACTTTTCCTCTCACCCACATCGCTCCCTTTACATGCTTAATACACTCAATACATTTCACCCATACGGCCGGTACGCGAGTACATAATTTCCGACAGTACATTCTATTCCTACAACTCGCGTCTGCATTCTCCCTGTTACTTAGTTGACGCGCACACGTGACAGGCGTCACGTGATCACGCTTCTACATCGCACTCACAATTAACATAGTTTGACTTCACACACGCCCCCCTGACATGCGTACTGCATAAAAGCAGACGCTCAGGCCCATAACAGTGTGATCCAGTTTTTCCGTGCACTCCATTACCAATAATAGGTTAGTCACTGATCTTTACTCTATGCATGCCTCTTCATCTGTATTTCTTCTTTACTTTACCTTTATGACTCTCTCATTACCCTACCAATTTCATTAGGGATATTATCTTGGCTGTTTTACTTCATCTGCTGTTATGAATTCTCCTGCAATCTTATATGATTTGTTTGGCCATAATACGTTTCTACCCTAGCAGGTTTACATTGATGGTGGTCTATTATTCCTACTTTTGCTCATGTATCTAGCGTAGCCAAGCAATATAATGTGAACAAAGCCTAAGACTTATATTCAAATAAAATCCAGGAAAAAAAAATGTGGATGTTTCCACATGCATTCATTACACATCTATACAAATGAGATGAGTCTGCCAACAACTATCCCAATAACTCCACCGTAAATGTAGACACTCAGTTCAGTCCACTTGCATATTTCAACTGATTGCTGCTAAATGCTTCTGGTGATGACTGCTATACTTTGGAAACTGATGACTGGGCATGTTAAAGTTTAATATGCCAGATAACTCTTTTCTCTCGACATTTGCCATCAAGTGACAGTCAGGAAATGTTCATAAATGGTACTTTTTCACTTAAAGAAGAACTCCCGACAAAAATTTTATTCCATGTCCTGCTAGAAATGTACATGATGTAATCTGTAGTGAATGTCATTTTCTTACTAGTGTCTGAATTTTTGACTTACATCATCCTGAAGTTTCTTATCTGTGTCATGTGACCAGCAATTAGACCCACCAACTCACACAGAGACTTATGTGTGGACAGGAAGTCTAATTCTCTATGTATTCCTATGAGACTGAAAGTGAGGCTCCCATAGGAATGAATAGAGCAGTTACTGGCTTTCTGTCCTGGGTCAGTTGGAGGTCACATGACCCAGCTACAATAAGAAGAGAGGTTTTTACTCACAGAAACAGTCACTGATAAGAAAATGACAATCACTACAGATTATATCATGCGCCTTTCTAACAGGTCAGAGAATAAAAACTTTTGTGGGAGCTCTTCTTTAACCCAGATTTAGTGGCATTTATGGGAGCCAAAGCCAGGCGTGATTTCAAAAAGTTGTATTGGTCCTTTATACTTTCTATCCTTTTATCATTCACGCCTGATTTTGGCTTCCGAGACTGCAACAGGAAACCTGAACATGTAGTCATACCTTAAAGGTGGCCACTAGAGATGAGCTAAAAGATTCTACAGAATCATTTTGTCCAATCAGCAGGACTGTAGAATCATTTTGTCCAAGCGGGGCTTCTTCATTTGCATAATGCTTATTGGACAACATGATTCTACCAGTCCTGCTTATGGACAAAATGATTCTGTAGGATCTTTTAGCTCATCTCTAGTGACCACACACAGTCTAAAGTCAATCAAACTGGATGATTTCAATCAAACCCTATTTTGGTTGAAACTTAAAGGGGTTTTCCAAGATTTTCTAACTTATGACCTATCCTCAGGATAAGTCATCAGTATCTGATCCCCGACACCCAAGACTCACGCTGATTTGCTGTCTGATAAGGCAGCGGTGCTCCTGTGAGCACCATGTCCCTCTCTCTGCTTTTCCTAGGCCGAGTGACGGCACGTTCATGTGTCACATGGCCTAGGAGCTACTCATTCAAGTGAATGGGGCTGAGCTACGTCAGAAAGCACAGCTGCTATATAATGTACGGTGCTGTGCTTGGTAAGCTGTGAGAAGGCAACTGAGCTCAGAGGAGCACCCCTGTCTTCCCACCCAGGACCCCTGCCGATCGGATACTGATGACCTATTCAAACGATAGATCATCGGTAGTGATGAGCGAATCGAAGCGGCAATATTCGTGATTCGCACAAATATTGCCCGCTTCGGCTCAGCATCCTGAGGCAGCGCGGACTCGTGATTATTCGTGCGTCACTGCAAGTTTGAAATACCCCTTTTTTTCAGCCAATCAGCATCAAACAGAAGCCTGTGGGAACGCCTGCTGTGATGTAACAGCCCCTATACCTCCCCAGCAGTGATTGGCTGGCAGTGACATGTGACCTAAATTTACATAAGGTAGGGACCTGCACAGTGTCGGACTGGCCCACCAGAGGACCGGAGGATCCTCCGGTAGGCCCCAAGCCACCCAGCCACTTAAAAAAAGCATACTTACCTGTCCTGGCCGCGCTGCCGCTGTCCTCGGCTCCCACGCTCCACTGTCTTCCCTTCCGGCGCGCACTATGACCTGACGCAGCGTCAGGTCATAGTGCACGCCGGCAGGGAAGACAGTGGAGCGCGGAACCTGATGGCAGCGGCAGCGCGGCAGGGCAGGTAAGTATGCTTTTTTTAAGTGGCTGGGTGGCTTGGGGCCTACCGGAGGATCCTCCGGTCCTCTGGTGGGCCAGTCCGACACTGTGCAGGTCCCTACCTTATGTAAATTTAGGTCACATGTCACTGCCAGCCAATCACTGCTGGCTCAGTATCCAGATCACTGGGATTTCTGTTACCAGAAGGAAAGCGAGCCACAACAAGAAACTATTTCAATGAATGTGCGTTGAGTTGTTGTGCACTTAGCACAACACGATCAGGTGAGCTCCTCTAATCACCCCCCTCCATACCCCTGATCCAACATACTCGGCTCTCCTCTTCTAAGTGCAATACATTAAGAGCAAGCCTGCAGGGATGGATTCATGTGATAAAATGTCTTCATCTCCTCATCTGCCCTGCATACTGACATATAAAATGGCTGGCACGATTTTGAATCATTTATGCGGAAAGAATCCCAAACGCTTTCAATTTACTAGAAAGATGTTTTGTGGAAATTTGTGATGCATTTGATTTTTGTGGAATAGATTTTCTAGTCTCTGTTGTTTGTGGCCTGTTCTTAGACGGAGCATAGGCAGGGCTTAAATTGTCGTGTAATTTGAGATTCAAATATTAAGTGGTATACAGTATATGACATTATTATTATGTCTCTTCTCATCACTGTTAGAAGTTTTCTGAGAAGTAAAAATGAACAGTGCAAATCATATTTCTGAGTCCTGATTCGCATCTTTAAAATTAAGAAGAGCCTGATGTAATCCATTTATTTTAATTTATACATCCTCCTAAATTACTTCCTACACTGGGCAAAAAATCCTCAGGATAGGTAATCAATATCAGATCGGCCGGGGTCCTCCAGGACACCCGACGATCAGCTGTTTGAAGAGAGGGCAGCGCTCATATGACAGCTGCTTTCTCTGCTCCATTCACTTGCTCGCCATAGCATTTGCAGTGATGAGCAGGTGAGCAGAGAAGGCAGCGCTCGTACAAAAAAAAAAGACAACCCATTTAAAGACATACTTGGAAAACATTACATACAGCGCTACAGAACATACAGGGTCATACACCCCCACATACAGTATGTACCTCTTACATCTAGTGACTTCTCTGATGTAGACGTTCTGTTTCCTCTTCTTCTCCTGTCAGACCAGACCGCCATGGTGATTTCTTTCAGCCACGCCTCATCTCTGCAGAGTTTAACAGACAATACTTCTACTTTTCCTATTACATCCTCCCTCACCTTCTCAACACCCCATACTGCCCCCCCCGTCAATATTATACTGCAGAAACAGTCCTGCTGAAAATACTGGTACCACACAGAAAAAGAATACCCCCTTACCTTTCAGATCAGATCCCCATATCAAACCCCAGATGAGACCCCCATCTCCAGACCCCCATATAGGCCCCCCATTAGAACCTCCAAACCCCCATATCTGACCCCCATTAGACCTCCAGACCCCCAATCAGACGCCCTCATTAGGACCTCCAGTACCCCCAATCAGACCCCTCAGTTAGACCTCCAGACCCCCATCAGACCCTCATTAGACCGCTCCAGATCCCATCAGACCCTCATAGACCTCCAGAGCACCCCAATCAGACCCTCATTAGACCTCCAGACCCCCAATCAGATCCTCATTAGACCTCCAGACCCCCAATCAGACCCTCATTAGACCTCTAGATCCCCAATCAGACCCCCATTAGACCTCCAGACCTCCATTAGACCTCCAGACCCCCATTAGACCTCTCTAGACCCCAGTCAGACCCCTAATCAGACCTCCTTCAGACTCTTCAGGCCCCTAACAGACCCTCAATCCTTCTGGCCTCCATGTCAGACCCCCCCTTCCGGCCACCATGTCAGACCCCCACTTCTGGCCCATGTCAGACCCCCCCACTTCTGGCCCCCATGTCAGACCCTCCACTTCTGGGCCCCCATGTCAGACCCCTTTCTGGCCCCCATGTCAGGCCCCCTTTCTGGACCCCATGTCAGGCCCCCCTTTTCTGGCCCCCATGTCAGACCCCCCTTTCTGGACCCCATTTCAGACTCCCCTTTCTGGCCTCCATTTCAGACCACCTTTCTGGCCCCCATTTCAGGCTCCCATTTCAGTCCCCCCTTTCAGACCCTCCTTTCTGGCCCCCATGTCAGACCTCAGATTCAGACAATAAAACAAATAAATATAACTTACCTCTCCTGCTGCTCTTCTCCCTGTCAGACTGTCTCCCCGCTCTCACCTCTTCCAGGGGCTCGCACTGCAGTCACCTGACCTCCTGCAGCGTCAGGTCAGAGTGCGCTCTGTACGTCCTGACGCTGCAGGCAGTCAGGACACAACAGCGCGGGCCTCAGGAAGAGAGAGCAGGAGGAGGGGTAAGTACTGTACAGCGCTACCAGCGCTTCACTCCCCCTCCTCCTGCACTGCATCTTATAAAGGGAAAAGTAGAGCACCACTGGAGCACCCCACCTTTGGGCCACCCCTGGCTTAGGGGCCTGGTCGCAACTGCGACCGCTGCGACCCCTATAGTTACGCCAGTGATACATACTAACTTTTTCCATGTATTCTGTTACTGTTAGCTATGAAAAAATACATATGTCTGCAATGTAAAGATGTTTTCCTTCCTATTCTAACTATATATCAAGCGCTTCAGAAGATTTATCTATACCACAATTATAGCTCTGCTCCCCAACATCTTACTGTGGTAAACAATGGTTGAATGGATAGGATTATAACTACTCAGGTGACGGTTCATTATCCATCTGAAATAAGCATAGTCAGAAATGTCCACTATTTAACCCATTTAATGACAAAACATACTCTTTTTGAAGATAACTTTCTTATGTGTACTTCAGGCCAAAGTGTAAAGGGCCACTAAATTCAGAATCCAAACACAAAAGAAGAAAAACTAACAAAGCCTAAGATAATCTACTTATATGTCTGTGTTATTTTCTCTTGTTTCGCAATATATTACAATTGCAGACCATGAAAAATAAACTAAAAAAAACAGTGCATTGTTCTCTCAGGGTGCAGCTATGTCTTCTCCCTCCTCCCTAACCTCTGCTGATGTTAGTGCACTTCTGCCAGGAAATTTAGGAGGAGGGGAGCTGAGTTTACTCTGGATACTTTTTGTCTACACAGTGAGAGTGGCTGTTTGTTGGAAGGAATTTCTTAGTAATAGTACAAAATAGATTTGGTAATGGTGCCAGTCATAGTGCCAAAGTATCATCCATATACTATGGCTGGTAGCATTATACATACTACCAGCCATAGTACATTTAGCTGAATAGATAATGTACCCAGTTACACAGTGATAATTCCTCCCTTCACTGCATAATTGTGCAGATCAGCAGCTATGTAAAGCAAAGTAGTATGTGGCAATATGTTGAAGATAAAACTACATATATATTACATACTCACGGTTGTCCTGATATTTTATTTATGGATATATGGGGTAATTTATCAAACTGGTGTAAAATAGAACTGGCTTAGTTACCCATAGCATCAGATTCCATCTTTCATTTTTGATAGCTCCTTTGAAAAATGTGATTAGTTGCTATGGGCAACTAAGCCAGTTCTACTTTACTCCAGATTGATAAGTGAC